>OZ010596.1:5000-357500 GCA_963932145.1 Acanthosepion lycidas
CTGTGTTACAAGAACTGTTTCTTCCAAATGATTCTGTAAGCTACGAAAAAAATGGTAGTCTGAAGGAGCAAGATCGGGAGAATAAGGTGGATGAGGAATTTTCTCCCAACCAAGTTCTTCGATCTTTTGTGACGTCATTCTTGCTGTGTGGGGTCGCGCATTGTCCTGATGAAACATCACCCCTTTTCGATTCACTAGAGCAGGTCTTTTTTCCTCAAAGCTTTGTTCAAACGCTCTAATTGCTGACAATATATTTGAACATTATTTGTTGCATTAGGTGGTAAGAATTCAAAGTGGGTTATTCCTTGGCGATCCCACCAGATTGAAAGAAGAACCTTTTGCCCATGAAGTTCCCTTCTCGGCTGTGGCTCGGGTCCTTCCCCTTTACCATGCCACTGTCTACGACGCTTAACATTTCGATAAAAGATCCATTTTTCCTCGCCAGTCACAAGTCTATCCAAAAAAGGTGAAACAAGTTGGCGAGAATGGAGAGTGAAGCAGATGTCAACTCGGGATTTGAGGTTGCTTTCAGACAATTCATGAGGCACCCATTTTCCAAGTTTAGGAACTTTTCCAAGTTGTTGAAGATGACAGTGAACAGTTGTATGGTTTGAACTGAGAACTACTGCCAATTCCTCAACTGATAAAGGAGGATTTTCTTCAATGGCTGCTTCAAGAAGCTTTTTATCAAACTCAACTGGACGTCCGGTTCGATCTTCATCTTCAAGGGTGAAATCTCCACCTCTGAATTTTGCAAACCATCTTCTGCAAGTTCTTTCAGTCACACATTCCTCTCCATAAACTGATTGAATGTTTCTAGTCGCTTCGGCTGCTGAGTTTTCTTTCTTGAACTCATAATGCATTATGTGCCTCAAATGATTCTTGGGTACTTCCATGTTAGCAGGGTTTTAATCAAACAAGATTTAATTTTATTGTTCTCTGAAATAAAATTTGATCAGTGTAAATGCATCTAAATAATGTTCAGCTCCATTAGACATTATAAAATACTCTTTAAATTTCGTTCATTTTAATAAAAAGTTAAAATTCGGACAGAACTTATGGGATGACCTGATATATATAAGTATTTATGAATTCATATATGTGATATGTGTGAATATATATGTAGGATATAGTGGTGTGGTAATTATCATCATCATTATACATACAAATCATGTGACAAGCATTCATTGGGTAATCTCCTCAAAATTAGCTCACTGATTGGTCAATTCCGACTAATCAAATCGCCTGCACGCGATGAATGATATTTCCCGCGTTTTCGCTTGGAGCCCGTCACGTGATACCCAGCCTTATATAAACAAAACACGAATAAGCTCCCTCGTGTTTTCTCTTCATTCCTCTTTTTCCTTGCTGCCAAAATATACTTCCAAATGTATACTTCAGTATTTTGGTGTAGTCAGCTTCATGCTATTATTATTGTCATGAATTACATGCAAAATATCTTGGTAATATTCAGCACTATTTTCAACTGCATCTAATCTCAGATCTAGTTTCTTGGTTTGGATAGTATGGGTTTCTCTTCTTAGCTGTGACACTGTAATCTGGATCAATGACTTCATCCCCTTCTGAATTGATATTCTCTTTAAAATACAACTAATCTTTCTTTGGAGGAGTGGGTACTGGGATATCAGGTCACCACCAAATTTTTTAAAAGAATTTTAAATTGTTTTGGTATGTGTAAAAACATGCCAAATTTTATAGATATAGTCACTCATACATGACACTATCAGAAAAAAAAGGAGAACATTTTCATAAATTTTTAAGATTACTAAGTACTTAAAAGGCATTCGTTTTATATTCTTCAATTACTTTTAAGGTTAAAGATCCCATGGAACAAAATTTATTACGGAGGTGTTAAAAAGCGACCCTCATGTTGAAAAATGCATTTGTGTAATATTTTAAAGTTTAAAAAGTAATAGTTGTTTCAAATCAGATTAATTATACTGTAAATCAGTTGATATATATATTTTTCGTTTGCGTGTTTTGTTATATTTTAGTTTAGCTTTGGGTTCATCCACCACCCAACTCAATGCTTATCATTAATAAATTTTATATATAATTTTATAAACACGATTTTTATGTCATGGGATGTTTTTTGTAGGTTCCCCTGTATGTGTATGGTATTGTGGTGTGTAGAGGATTGAATGATGATAGACAAGTTTTTGTGGTGGTTTTGTCAATTGTAACAAATGAATGGTTCGCGAATCGGATTAGCTGGGTATAAGATAGTGACGACCATCTTCAATCCATTTCCTCTTTTTGGCCTTGCGCCACAACTGCTTTTCGAGGAGATCTGTTGAACCCACGTGACCTGGGCGTCTGGAAGTTTTTCGGCTTATTTCATTTTATTTATTTTTTGCCAATTGCTTGAATTTTTAATTTGATCCCCACTCAAAATGTATAGCAAGGAAGAACGGCAGCTATTGACGTGTATTTATTGTGGCGGAAATAACCAACAGCATTCGGCAGTCTCCGTCTGCACTCGAAATGAAAGAGAAAAATATTTGATTTCTCTTATTATTGAAATCACGCTATGACGCTAATCGATTTAAGTGTCCCTTTATCTTTATTTTTGTTTTTTTACAATTTAGCATTAAAAATAATAATAATTTAGTTACAACCCCAACTCCGTCTGATCGTTATTATTATTATTGTTATATTATTATTATCATCATCATCAACAGTGCAAGGGAGAGAACTTTCTGTTTAAAAAAAAGATTCGGTTTTTATTTCCCTTATTAAATGTCATGCCATAAACACTATTTGTGTTTTATAAGAAGAAAACATAAGTCATGAAAGATGATAGTGAAAAGAGGAAAGATCAGAAACTTGAACTGCTACAGAGTATTATATTGTGGTTGAAGAAGAAAATAAAAATAAAATTTACCCCCCAGGGCAGAGATCGCGCTCACAATCTTCACTGCTTCAGTCAACCAGCGAGAGACTTCTGTAGCGGTTGTATTACCATTATTGTTGTGATCGTTGAACGACGAACGTCGCGGTCCATTATTGTTTATTCCCGACGGGATCACTAAATATGTAGCGGTTGTATTATCATCGTTGCAGTGATTGAGTTACCAATATGTGTGATGGCTAAGAAAGATGTGATTAAGGACAATGCAATTTATACTTGACGTAAATAGCACATAAAATACAAAAGTAACAAAACTGAACTGAATGATTCCAAAGCATAACAATTAGATTTATTAATGTTTGATGTACATGCATGTGAACTGAAAAGGTAGGACAGAGTCGTGTCCCTTTGATTAGGTATTAGTTGTACCGGAGTTCATATTAAGAAAGTTTGGAATTGTGAAGTAAAAGTTCAGAAGTGATTTCAGAGTTCGTGAATGTTGGTAATTGTCTTTAACGTCTGGTCAGCAATGACTAAGACGGGAGTTCCTGAAGGTTACATCTTGGCACTTGGTAGCAAGAAATGAGACGTGCGAGAGAAATGAATGAAAAGAAAAACTCGAGGAAGTTTACACGTGTTAGGTTTATATAATGGTCGTGTACCACGTGGGAGGCTCAAACGGAGAACGCGGGAAAAACAAATTGGTCGCGTACAGGCGGTTTGATTGGTCGGAACTGACCAATCAGCAAGCAAGATTGGAGGTGATTGACCAATGAATACTTGTTATATTTATGTGAAAGTAGGATGTCACTTGACAGATAGGAAGAGTGCATTTCCTAAAAAGAGGTAAGGCTGGTTTGTTGTGGAAGATTCCACACTTCAGTTTTTAACAGAGATGTCACCCCTGTTGATTGAAATAAGATTACCCACTGGAACACTATAAGCCACATTTGCCAGTTACACCCCATTGGAAAATGCACTCTTCCCCTGTAGTAATTATCACACACATACATAAAAATCATGCTACAAGCATTCATTGGTTGATCTCCTCAAAACTAGCTTGCTGATTGGTTAGTTCCGACCAATTAAACCGCCTGCACGCGACAAATCTGTTTTCCCGCTCAATATGCCTCCCACGTGATACAAAACACGAATAAACTCCCTCGTGTTTCTTTTCATTCATCTTTCTCCTTGCTGCCAAGATGTAATCTTCAAGAGCTCCCGTCTTAACCTTGCGGTCAGACGTTAATGACCATTACCAACATTCACACAAGTACGAACTCTGAATCTCTTCTGAATTCTTACCAACTTTACCAACTCACAGTTCCTAACATGCTAAAGGAACTTTATTTTTCTAAGCTACAGTTTAATAATTACTTCATCTTTGTGAGCTCAGGTACGAATATTTCCAAATCTAAGGAACATAACTCTGTCACACGTTCAGCTTATATGCTTGTACACCAAACACTAATAAATTCAATTGTCATGTTTTCAAATCATTACATTCTGTTTTGTATTTTATACTATGTGCTATTTGCGTCAAATATAAATTGCATTGCGTCTACGTATTGTCCTTAATCCCGCATTTCCTAGCCAAAGTCAAATATACGTAGTACACACCCTTACATAATGGTGACAATCCACTACTATATTGGTCACCCCGACGTTCAAGCTAACGGCAGCTACAATATTGGTGACCACGACGTTTAGGAAAGGCCGCGACATGAATGGGGAACTCGACGACGCAAAGGAACGCTTTTCCTAAGTAAAGTCGAATATATGTATCACCCACTACAGTTGGAGACCACGACCTTTAGGAAAGGTCATTACAGAATGCTAAACCTGACGACGCAAACACTGAGGAAAGCCAATGATTTAATAGCCAGACCGGAAGAACATTGAAATTTTCATGCACAAGGAATGTTTAACTCCGACGTCTCAACCAAAATTTTTCCTACACCACGTGGCGACAAAACCCGCCATTGCTTGCTACATTGCTTACCATGCCTTTAACACAATCTTCGGACGACTCACTGTCTCGAACACAATCTTCGGACGACTCACTGTCTCGAACACAATCTTCGGACGACTCACTGTCTCGAACACAATCTTCGGACAACTCACTGTTTCGAACAATATTTACGACGCATCTTTAATATAAAATTTGCTGTGAAGATTTACTACATAATCATTAATAAGCAATATTTTTTTCAACTTCGGCATGACGTTGCAACTCAACATCACATATACAAATTCGACTCACTGAATTACGCAGATCTTTGGAAATTAAGCTAGTTTCTCAATCTTCTCATTCCTTTCAACACATTTAGCGATTCTTGACAACACATTCACGCGTACATTATGGCGACACACATCCACTCACATTGTGCTACACACGGCACATATTTCAGAAGTTCAATCGAATCTTAATAAGCGACTCACTGTCCTTTATCTCATCCTGTAATGATGCGACTCGAATGAACGAAGAATTTGCGAGAATGATATTCTATCGTCAATAATAGCGAATTCTCTCAAACATACATTCGACACTCGGTAGAAATTCTGCTCAACTTCACGACAACGCTGCTTCTATTAACTTTTGTGCGCATTTTATCTACGCATACCACACCAACCACCTCGTTTTTCAAGCAAAACTACGTCCAGCCAGTAAACAGTTGTAAACAATATGCTCTGAGCCTCCCACGTGATACACAGTCATATATAAACAAAACAAGAATAATCTCACTCGTGTTTCTCTTCATTCATCTTTCTCCTTGCTGCCAAGATGTAATCTTCAAGAGCTCCCGTCTTAACCTTGCGGTCAGACGTTAATGACCATTACCAACATTCACACAAGTACGAACTCTGAATCTCTTCTGAATTCTTACCAACTTTACCAACTCACAGTTCCTAACATGCTAAAGGAACTTTATTTTTCTAAGCTACATTTTAATAATTACTTCATCTTTGTGAGCTCAGGTACGAATATTTCCAAATCTAAGGAACATAACTCTGTCACACGTTCAGCTTATATGCTTGTACACCAAACACTAATAAATTCAATTGTCATGTTTTCAAATCATTACATTCTGTTTTGTATTTTATACTATGTGCTATTTACGTCAAATATAAATTGCATTGTGTCCACGCATTGTCCTTAATCCCGCCTTTCCTAGCCAAAGTTAAATATATGTAGTACACACCCTTACATAATGGTGACAATCCGCTACAATATTGGTAACCCCGTCGGAAATAAATAATTGTGGCGATATTTACCAACTACACATCCATCAGCAAAGGGACATGATGTAGATGTGAAGTACCGAGGATCTCTACAATGACATCCTTCTCTGCAAACATTTTCTTAATGTCTATGTCGACATTCTAAATATTTTAAAAGAATTACTGGTGAGTAATGAATGAATTCTTTCAATTCATCACAAAAAAAGAAACAAAAATATATTTACATACAGATGCAATAAATATTATAACGAGTAAAGAAATGTCTAAAATGTATTTTCTATTGGATTACCATGTAAGTGATAGAAACATCTTTCCAATTCATTCAACAGAGCTTTTGTAGGAAAATATTTCAGAGGGTGAAGAATATTTCCAATGACATTCATTTTCATAAACATTTCTGTAAAATCCATGTGGACCAATTAAAAAAAAGAAGATAAAAGAATAAGCTTGTAATGAAAATGAACAATAAGACACTGACTTGTTTTCTTCAAATTAAATATTGACCTACATTATATATATTTAATTTTCTTTCACATTTTTCATTAGACAAAAAGACAGAAACAATATTTTGGAATATCTCTTATGTGTTTGGTATTTATTTCTTCTGTATCCAAGTTCACATTTTCCATCAAAACATTGCCCATCTCTTTTATTACATTTGAAATTGTCAACACAATGACATATCTTCTGACATTTATAACCAAATTTGCCAGATGGACATTCTGAAAAGAATGTAACAAATGATGAAACCAATCTGAGATGATATTGAAAAGACAACAAAAGATGTTTTTCTGTCTTAAAGAGAGAAATAAATAAATGACCCATAACATTGTTTATTAAACTGAAGAATAGACAATTTTTAAGAGTTATTTTCAGACAATTGCACAAAGAAAATATTTGAAAATGAACAAGAGGCAAAATATTTTAAGTTTAGACAAGACAAAATTACAAACGACCAAAGAAATAAGCAATAATATTGAAGAAAACGGGAAAGTCATAAATTGCATTCACACAGAATAACATTGTGAAAATGAAAGGAAAATACTAAAAACATTCATTTCCTAAGAAATTATGCAGTGGAACTGAAAATATATCATTCTAAAGAAAATGTAAGACAAGAAATGTCTTTTGAGTTGTAAGGATGAAATTTGGTTTTTGGTTCTATGAGAAATCTCTAGTAGTAAAATGTCTTTTTCTAAAATTTCCTAGCTGAAATATTTCCGAGTCATCCATAATCAAAATGTATTTTCTTTTTATTTTAAATATAATTAATTAAGAAAAACAAAAAAGCAAATTCTTTCAACTACCAATTCCACCTCTTTTTTTCCATCAGATTCTTAAATACTAATGCTTTTCACTCAACATCTCTTTAGTCGAGTTCTTTATTGCCACCAAAATAAAATATATCAAACAATTATTAGACAAAAATTAATTTTTTTCTCTTTGAAAATTAACTGAAATGACTTCAAAGTTTGGCTAAATCTATTTTCCATTTGAAAAAAAATGTTTAAATTATGTAATCACATTTTTTTCTTTTTATGGCCCTAGAAATAATTTTTAACGAAGAAAAAAATTACGAATAAAAAAAAAATACGAATTGCAATAAAAAACGTTCATTTTGCTGGACGAAATCTCCTCTAACTGATTTGCATCATTTTATTAAAATGTTATTTTTCTTATCGTCTTTGTTTCAATCAGTTCTATTCTCTATGTCGGTGGAGTTGATATCATGCCATGATAGCATTTGTGTTATAAAAGAAAAAGAAAACAATTCTCAAAAGGCATAAAAAGAGGAAAGGTCAGAACCTAAAACTGACACAGAATTATATAGTGGTTGAAAAGAAAAATACAATTTACCGCCTAACGCAGAGATCGAGCTCATATTCTTCAGTTGACCAGTTTAAACAGAGATGTCACCTATGTTGATTGGAATAAGGTCCAACAGCACAGGGACATGATGTAGATGTACCTTCCGAAGTATGATAATAATGGTGTCCTTCTCTACAAGATGCTCCATTAATTCCATGTGGACATGCTAAAAATGTAAAAGAATCTCTGGTGAATAATCAAGGAATTCTTTTAATTCATCACAAAAAGAGAAACAAAAATAGATTTAAATTTGGATGCAATAAATATTATAGCGAGTAAAGAAATGTCTAAAATATATGTTCTATTAGAATAGAAAGTGTTAGGATTAGCGTTAAATTTTAATTTTTTAGAGTTAAGTAAATTTTGCAAAAATAAATATTCATTATAGATTTTTTTTTCTGACAAATCTGAAGGGAATTAATGCATTTTACTAAATTAAGAAAGCACCAATTCTCTACGAAAAAGTGATATTTTGAGTTTTATTGAATCAATTTTGAGATGTTCTCATTTGATATTGTGTAAAATATTTTATTGAAATAACATCTGCAGTGATTTTGCTTAATGAAAATATAAAAATATTTGCCATGCTTGACCAATTTTGAAAGTGTTTATGATGATATGAAAAGTGGAGTGCAACTGACAAGAAATATTTCCATGAAGTTTTCTAATAAAATAATCCATTAAGTACAAAATTAATTCATTTATTTATAAGTATTGAAAATTTGATTAATATTAGATAATTCCCTGATTTGGGGCAAATTAAAAAAAAACAACAACAATACTAGTATTCTAACACTTTCGCCCCCAGCCCCCTCAACCTCCGACGTCTTACTCACTGGATTGAGGTGTCTACTCGGTCTTATCCGAACTTAAGGGAGTGGCCGTAGGTCCCTTGAGCATCCGTAGATCATTCGACTGGTCCACTGGTTTAATCCTGCTTCCTGCCCACGTTGTGTTTGGTTTCATCCAGAAAGCGGAAGTGATATTCATCCATTCACGGTCGACTGAAGATGTAGACACGGCTGGAGAGTCCGTGCTAGGAAATTTAGAATGCACCAAAAAATATATATCTGCAGAAAGCCGGATAAACAACTATTCAATGATTGAATTGCTAATGTCTTTTATATAGCAGAAAAGAATAGTATAGAAAAGAAACGGGTTACAGAAAAGAAAATTATTTAACGTAAAAAAAAAAGAAAAACTCATACACTGGATTCTAGACAGAGAGAGAGTGGGTTTTGATTAACATGTTGTTAAATCGTCTCAGAACGATATGCGATTCTTGTCATGGAGAGATAAAGTTTTCTGTGCGCGGTTTAAAGTTTATAATTACATTCCTCCTCGGCAGTAGTAACAGTAGTGGTAATTTTCGTGGTAGCAGAAACATTGGTACTTATATTAACTGTACATGTTAGCGGGAGTTTTGTCGCAATCTCTGACATCACTTTCAATCTCCGACCTCTCTCCACCCAGCTCGACGGCAGACGAGCCAACCACTCTGATTATTGTAGCTTGTGCGACGTTTCCGTTTCCAGTGGTAGTTATAATATTAGCAGTAGCAATCTTAGATGTTGGGGGAGTAATTCGCTTCTTCGTACTTATATCAACAGCATATGTTAGCGGGCGTTTGGTTCCAATCTCTGACGTCACTATCATTCTCCGATCTCTCTCCACCCAGCTCGACTGCTTTCGACGGTAGACGAGCCAACCACTCTTTCGAAAAGATTTATGTAGCACCGCGACCCGTAACGGTCACCTGCAAGTGCCCATGCACGTGACGGCACGCAGCGACGACGACGTGCCGACCGATTGCGGCCTCTCCCGTCTGGCCTCTTCCGTCTCGCTCGACCGTCTGCCTCTTCTTCAGCATAACTACGGGTTTATATAGATAAATCTGGTTGATCATAAATCGCCCCTTGGCCCGCACGCGATTATCACGAGTGCCGTTTTCAACCCCAAATCATGTGAATTTCAAAGTTCTCATAGCCTTAGTAAGCTCTATTTAAAATTTTAACCGATAAAATTTATTTCGATCATTTCCATTGTCTTTTTCATGACACAATTCCAAATGGGCTAGATCAGATTTCCATCAGTAAACAAAATTATTCTGATCTAATTTCGCTGTTCAAATCTACTCCAATTTCAATAAAAAAAAATATATACGTGTGTGTTTGTGTGTGTTTCCCAAACTCTCTCCGTTACATTTCATCCTCTGCCCATCTGTCATTTACTAGTAAATGACACACGAGCTTTCCTATCAACAAAATATAAGAAAACCCAGTCCACTATGCTTCTGACTAGGGTCTACTTAAACATACGTCTCTTCCAGCATGCAAAAGTAGAGCCCTCAGTTCTTATTAGGGCTCATTATGCCCATTTACATTTTCATTGTCCTTACGATACATATGTACATGCAAATTCCGGTTAAAGTTCACTGTTGTGGTGATCTCGGATAGTAGAACCCTTTCACATAGTTCACTCGTTCGAGTGTTCTTTCTTTTTTTTTCTTTTTTCAATTATTGGAGTTCGCAATACTCCTTACCAACTATATCAGTCTCATTACAAAAAAAAATTCGATTTATTTCGTAAATCTGTCCCTCCGATTTTGTCTCGCCTTCACAACAGGCTTTGTCAAATCTTTTGTTCGTTCAGGTCCTTCCACGACAATCGTGGACACTTCTTCAATATCAGTTAGGGGTCCCAATGCACTCGGGTCGGACCTACATTGGTAAAGTGCACTAACTGGAATCCCTCCTTCACTCATGCACTCCCGTGCCATTTATTCTGCCCGGTCGACAACACCACATGCCTCTTCAACCACCACCAACCAGCAAGGCCACGACTATCATTAGTATAATTCACACAACAGTCGACCAGGTTATTATAGCAACCAAATTCTCTTTCCAGTCCGAATTCAGCGTACCTATATTATCTAACTCCGACTTCACCCGCCCAAGATCTGTCTTATCGATTGGCCTTAACAACGCCGGCATCTTTTCTAGCGACATCATGGGTTCCGGCAATCCCGTCCATCCACTGGCATTCGTTCCTACCAGCTCTAACAAAGCCTCATTCTCTTCAAACTTCTCTTCTGCTTGGTAGTAGGGAAGTAAAGAAATAGATGGACCATGAGCTCCACAACCAATGGGTAGCTCTATGAAAAACAAAGGGTGAATAACTCTTATCGAAGTGGTGGGCTTCACTTCACACACCTTAGATAATTCGAGCTCTTCTTGTGTGGCCACCGCCCAAATTCCGTCAGAGACACTGGTTGCTTTAGCTAACATTACACGAGCCAACATCTCTACCTGACAATGTTCTCTAATTCCCTTCTTATTTTTCTTAAATAAATCTAGTACACACAGATTATGACTACCTGTCACGTAAACTGGACTTACAGACACATGTGGCAGGTAAAAGCGGTCTTTTCCTGATCCTTTTTGCTAAGTGTTAACTGCCAATATCCCGACTTCAAATCCAAGGTGGAAAAACATTTAGACTTTCCTAAAAGAGCTAGAATATCATCAATCAAGGGGAGGGGCACTGCCAGCGGTTTTGTAATGGCATTTAATTGACGAAAACCCACACAAAACCTATGCCCTCCATCTTTCTTTTCAACAATCACTATTGGAAAACTCCAGGAAGATTTGGATCTTTCGATCATCCCTGATTCCATTATTTCATTCACTACGTCCTCTACTAATTTTCTTTTGTGGATTGGGGTCCTATACGGTCTTAACTTAATAGGTGGGTGATTACCCGTGTCTATCTTTATTTCGACTGTCTTCGTCTGTCCCAGTTCCTTATCAGTAATGGCTATTACCTCCCGATTACCGTTCAGCAACCCCCTCAATTTCCTCATATAACGCTCAGGAGCTGTTATATCTTCATCCCTTATTTCATTGCTACCTGTCTTATTACCAGGCCTATCCTCATTCCATACTCTCACCTGTTCGACTTCTCTCACTGGGCACGCCTGTGCCAGGTCCACTCCCTGATTTATTTTAATAGTTTTATTAGCAGTATTGGTCAACAGTAAGGGAACGGTCCCCGACCTCTTCACCAACGAATCATACACGGTTATTTCCCCTTCACTATTATCATACCTATCAGTAGGGACCACTAGGTACAGGTCACTGTTCAGCACTCCTTCTGTTATAATCTTTCCCTCCCCAGATATAGTAGTCTTAGGGGGAAGCTTTATATCTGTCTGGGCCACCACTGGTAATTGCTCATAATTATCGTCTCCCAACAGTATCCCAACCCCGTCCAATTTTAGTGTGGCGGTGTCCCGTATGTTCTCTCCCTTCCTCTCGCTTTCTCGACAACCGAGACGTGGGAATCGGTGACAGGAATTCAACTTTTTCTAGGGGCTCCCATTTCTGTCTAGGGGCCCTGGGTGGGGTTGAGCTCGGGTGACTCTCTTTTCTCGGGCTATCAACCCATTTATTCGAGTTAGGGTTGTTCCGTTCGGTGTGGTCCATCTTTCTCCTGCGAGAACAGGTTCGTTTCAGGAGGCCCGCTCCTCCACAGCGCCAACACCTTCGCTCCTTACAACTTGCCGAAAAGTGCCCGACTACATCACATGTCCAGCACCTCAGTGGTCTTACTTGCACTGAACCCACCCTGCCTCTTGCTTTTTCACTGGTGACACATCGGCGTTTCCCGGACCCTTTTCCTTCTCGGTAGGGGGCACCAGCGTATTAACTCGCTTTATCCCCAGTTTACGGTCTCCCTCTGCCGTACACCACCGAGCCTTGTGCCCGAACTCGCCACAAGTCGTACAGTTCGGCCCCAAAGACCTTGGGTCGCCTCCATAGTTTGTCGGACAGTCGCGGGCCCGATGCCCACCATACTTGCAAGTCCAGCACACCAGCCCATATTGGCCCGGTGAGGGCTTGTGAAACCCATAACGCAAATCCCAGGCTCTCCTATTGGAAACTGATTCAACCTTACAGTCCTCTTCCACCTCTTCTTTCGGGTCCCGTATCTGAATCCGCTCCCGGTCCTTCTTTTTCATCACTACTTTGCTTTCCCCCCCCCACCCCAGGGTTCCTACCTACACCCCCTCTTATTCTATCCCAGAATCCTTCGATGGTCTGAGCCGCCTCTATGGCTGCGGCCAGGCTGACCGGTCCCAACTTCAGAATATCGCCCTCAGGTCCATGTCACTCAGTGCGTCCACATACACATCGGCCAACAAGGCCTGAATAGGACCACTGTCCCGAGTCGCCAACTCCGGAAAAGCTAACACCGCTAGCCCCGCGATTCTTTCCCCCAATTACTCATTAGTCTCTCCTTCTTGTTGCTGCCACGCTGCGGTGTCGTAAGCTAGGAGCACCATTTCTTGGTCTGAGAGGCCATAGATCACCTGCTTTTTCTGAATGGACATAATCCATTCGTGCAGGTCCGCAGGGTTTCCTTTATAAGTAGGTAGCTTCATGCTACCTATCAGCATCCTGAAACCCATCGATATTTCGGGGACTCCCACATCCCCAAGGTCATCTGTAGCGTCTGATCCTGCTACGCTCATTCTAGCGTCTTGTCAACTACCACTTTCCTACGAGAAGAGAGACCGACGACAGAACGAAAGGAAAAATACTTAACATGTTGGTGGCGATTCAGCTGCGTACAAAGTCGACAAAGTCAAAACAAGATCAACAATATTACTGGCAGATCTAAGTGCAATGAGCTAAAAAAAGGAAACCAAAAAGTGACTTACCTGAGGTCCGCCGCCCCGTGTGGTGTTACTTTTTCCTCCTCCTTTTGCTTCCTTCTCTTTTCCTACTTATGTTCCTTTTCGACCAATATAGTCCGAAGACTAGAGTCCTTTCTGGTCTTACTTGGTCCCGACTGAACAAAACAAATGCAACCTTCTCTCCTCTTTCAGACGACCGTGGTAACTCCCACGGGTTTATACTGGTCAACAGGGCACCAGTCTAACAATTTCGCCCCAGCCCCTCAACCTCCGACGTCTTACTCGGATGAGTTGTCTACTCGGTCCTAACCGAATTTAAGGGAGTGGCCGTAGGTCCCCTGAGCATCTGTAGATCATTCAACCGGTCCACTGGTTTAATCCTGCTCCAGCCCACGTTGTGTTTGGTTTCATCCAGAAATCAGAAGTGATGTTCATTCCATCTCGATCGACTGAAGATGTAGACACGGCTGGAGAGTCTGTGTTAAGAAATTTAGAATGCACCAAAAAATATCTGCAGAAAGCCGGACAAACAACTATTCAATGATTGAATTGTTAATGTCTTTTATATAGCAGAAAAGAATAGTATAGAAAAGAAACAGGTTACAAAAAAGAAAAGTAATTGACGTAAAAACGCATACACTGAATTTTGGACAGAGAGAGAGAGTTAGGGTTTATATATTGGAATTTGGCATATAATTCATGTCAGTAATGATGGCATGAAGGTAAAAAAAAGTAAAAGAAAAAAAAGGGAAGTGTGTGTTGGTTTCCCCCCCCCCACTTCCCTTTTTTTTTCTTTTACTTTTTTTTTTTTTTTCCATGACAGACCATGAAGATGTTCTCTGTCTCGTCTCTTTTTGTGTGTGTATGTATATATATATATATATATATAAATATGTCTGGGTGCTTATATATTAGAATCTGATTGCGTTTGTTTTACACGTGAGTTTAGGACCCCATTCACACACTTTTAGGATTAAAATGTATACATTGTCAAATGACCGGATATTAAATTAGCTAAAGTAACTTCAATGAAGAAATAAATTGAATAACATATATATTTCTTCCTTTCTCCTCAGTAATTTTATAGTTGTAAACTTAATAGCGATTAAATTTTGATTTTCAAATTAGCAGTTTTTAATTTTAATATTAAATTTTATCATATACTTTAGTAATTATTGGTTGGAATAAATTCTTTTTTAATACTACTCATATTTTAAACATCTGAATAGATATTATAAAATGACTTCGTTGTCAAGCTTTTTGAATTTTCCTATACTTGTATTTTGATTGGTCCATCTAGCCTTTGTAACAACGTTTTCCCCTTGTGAAGGATTGTTAATTAATTTGAAACTCTTAAAACCATTTATTTTACATTCAACGTCATCACTTGATAAGACATCGAGGGTGTTGAAACAAAATGGCTATTTTTGTAGTGATTTTATAACATATTTATGTTATAAATTTTTTAAAAATAAATAATTATATCTGCTCTACTTTGTATTGAGCACTCTTTTAAGAATAGTAATTGTTGGTTATTGGAATTCATTCCATATGCACCAATCATATACTTGGGTATATAAATATATATATATATATATATATATATAATATAGATATAATATAGATAGATAATATAGATATATATATAATATATATGATATATAAATATATATAAATATGTATATCTATAAATATATATATAAATATATATATATATATATTATATAAATATTATATATATATATATATATATATATATATATATTATATAAATATTATATATATATATATATATATATATATATTATATAAATATTATATATATATATATATATATATATATATATATATATATATATATATATATATATATATATATAATTTAAAGAAAAACAGACCATTGTAAGGCTCCATTGTCATAATTTATTTCACCAGAGACTTTTATTTTTCCCTGGATCTTCAGACATCACTTTCAAAAGGTGAAACGAAAAATGGAATTAAAATTTGCTCTTTTGACGGGTAGTATTAAGCTTATATAAGTTGGCATAGAATGTAGCGAGGGATGGGGGGAGAGACATGATCGAACTTAAAGAGGGAAGGGAGAGTTTTAAAATTCATTTTGATATTTCTTTTTGTTATAATACTTAATATTGAGGAAGCGGTGTAAGGATCAGTCCTATTTAATCGGTCAACTCAACGGAAATGATATGTGGAAAGGAAATGGAGAAAAAAAAAGGAAAAAAGAAAAAAGGGGGAAGTAAAGAGAAAAGAGATGTACTTAGGATTTTCGGGGGAAGAAGAGGAGTGGTATAGCTGTAGGAATTTAGATAAAAATAGATTTTAACGTTTGATAGTAATTTAAATGTTTAAAAACTCCACAAAGAAATTAATTTAATGCTTGTTAGCAATTTAAATATTAAACTTCTCTACAAATAAATTAGGGATTTAATATAAGTTGAATACTATATTAATAAACAACAATAATAAAAAAAAATAAATGTTTACTAATAGTAATATTTTAATAATGTAAATGACTGTTAAGGTAAATTCTTTATCAGTTTAAGTCTAATTCATGAATTTGATTTGTAGCTATTTTTAGATGGGTAATATTTCTTAAATTCTAGGTTTCAAATCAAGATGGACTGAAAAGAAATTCTGTTCTTTCATACATATACCACATACATATTTACGTAAAAATCACATATACATACGTTCATGTACATGCGCAATTACACATATAACCACATGTGACATACATATGTATCGATATACACCTAAATCCACATATCCATATCCAAGTCCATATACAGTATACACATTTGTATACATATAATTATGTATCCGCTCACATGTATGCATACAATCATCTTCAAATCTAAAAATAAGCCAATGTTTACTATCGTGTATAATTTTTTTTTTTTTTTTAGGTAAGTGTAGTAAAGTTTTTTATGACGATGTAGGAATCCTTCTACTCGGTTTTTCGTTGAATGTTAAAATTTGGAGTGTCGGGATTCAATACATTAATAAAATATCGTTACAGGGTCGCTCGTAATTTGTCCGTCTAAAATAATCAAATGCTTTTCATTGAAGGAATAAAATTCAGTAGAAAAGACGACGTAGTTTCAACAAATAAACATTGATTTAATATAACGATAGGAATACAAACAGTTGATAATAGATTGGAAAGTAATGTCTTTTGTTTGGGTTGATATAGTTCTGAAATAAAATATAAACTGTCTTTTTGTACGTGTGTGAGAAACAATAAAATGTTGTGATATGTGTGTTTGTATGAAAAAGTCAACATGTGTGTGCGTGATTCATAGTAAAAACGGATACGAGAGATACGAATTGTTTCTTACTGTTGGCAGTGATGCCGTGGTCTGGAGTTTGTCAACGCTGTCGTTTTTGACATGAGGTCATGAAGGTCATCGGCGAGAGGTGTGTGTAGCTTGTTGGCAGCCGCGTGTATATTGTTTCGGGAACGGATTTCGTATGTTTTTATACACTTTTTCCGAACAATATCGGCTCCAGAATTAAATTATTTATTTATTCCTAATTGCCCCTAAGAAGTCACGTGGCATGTCTTCTACTACGTCCGTACGATATTTGGTCGGTATCTACCTAAAAATGATGATGACTAATACAACAAACATTCTGATTTGTAATGATTTTTGGTGTTTAAGTTGTTGGGGACGTGCAGAATTTATTAATTATGCTTGAAAGAATCAGAAGGAATTTGTGTAGGTTGCGTGACTTTCTGCATCCACAACAAATAAATAAACGAAATTTAAAATACGATTAAGAACAAGACATATTCAATTAGAAACTAATATAACATTTATATACAATTCAAAACAATATGCAAGCAGGATAATTGGTATATGTTATGTTGGCAAAATGTGTATGATGTTTTAGATTTCAGAATGTCTCTCTCCGTAATTGTTCGTTCATTTACAGTCTTTTTAAGTTTGTATTGATATTAATAATTGTCGATATTAAGTGTCTTTTTAGAAGGAGTTTTTTAAGGTGTGATCTACCTTTGACTGTAATGTTTTTAAGGTTGTTCGCACATTGATGTTTACTTAATAGGTAGCGAATATAATTCACTTTAGATAAGCAATGTTTGAGAATCGATGTCCACAGAGTTGATTGAGTTTTTTTGATCGTGAGTCGGCGATGATGTATCTTTGCGCGGTAAAATCGTGATTTCGAGTGACGTGGAGTATGTTGGCAATTTCTCTGTGGGTGTTTGTTACTGACTGCCTGGGGCGGTCAGCGTTTATTTTTATAAGTCCTGAAAGTCCGAAGTTGGCTCACTTGAGTTTTGGCGCAATTTCGTTTTGCACGTGAACTTTCAGTGATGATCCAATGAGATTGGTTGATTCGCCTAGTACAGTTTTAATTGGTTGGAGTTTTCCGTACGTATGCGTAAGATATAGACTGTTCTGTTGCTAGGGTTGATAGGTAAGAAAAAGGACGAGTCTACAAAGTGTTTTCTTGAGTGTGATTGGTTTATGAATATTGTAGTTGATATTTTAGTGGACACGACAACAAAAACAAATTAAATAATACAATAGAACCTTTTTTCCGTGTTTAATAGCAATGACAAGTTTAAAAAAAAAACAAATTAAATAATACAATAAAGCTTTTTTTTTTAATTAAAAGCGGACAAATTAAAAAAAAAACATTAAATAATACAATAAAACTTTATTTCGTTTCTAACTTTTTTTTGTAATTTTATTTTGTACAAAGTCATGCTCTTTACAAAGTGTTATATATGGGTTAAGTTTAGAGCTGGGTGTTATGGTTAGGAGGGGTTTGGTTGAGCTTCTTTCTGTGTAGAAAAGGGGAAAATTAAAAAAAAAATTAAATAATACAATAAACTGGGCTAAGTTTAGAGTTAGGTGTTAGGGTGAGGTTTTCTTTCTGTGTAGAAAGGGGACAAATAAAATAAAAATTAAATAATACAATGAACCCTTAAGGCTTATTTCGTTTCTACTTTACCAAGTTTGTGCATTAATTATTGTTTGTTTTATTTTCAATTTTAAAATATAAAAAATGCTTTATTGTATTATTTAATTTGTTCTTTTAATTTGTCATTGCTAATGTTTTATTGTATTATTTAAATTTGTTTTTGTTTAAAGTTTTCTGTTATAAATAAAACTACACTTACCCCCAAAAAATAAAAAAATTGCTTTACTATAATGCGTAGTGATTTCAAAAAGAGATATAGCTGTAAAAGAAGTAAATAGGCCAGAATTTCTGATTGCGCCACCGGAAATCGTGAATCATAGTCTGGACAGAATGTATTAAAACAATGTCCATAATGGAGGACGAATGACCAACAAGAAGTCCGATTTTTCTTGTCGATAACACCAAAACGGTAGGTTTCTTCATAATTTAATTGTTAATTCGAGTTCAGCATGTACACTTACATGGAATTATGATGATTTAGGAAAATTTTAAAAGATATTTAGCGCGGGCGTTTAAAAGCAAATTTACCGATTTTTTTTCTTGTCGATAACTCCAAAATAGTAGGTTTTTTCATAATTTAATTGTTAATTCGAGTTCAGCATGTACATTTACACGGAATTATGACGATTTGGGAAATTTTTAAGGGATATTTAGCGCGGGAGTTACAAAGCAAATTTACTTTGATTCCTTTTAAGATTGTATTTAAAAAGCAAATGAATTGTGTTAGTGTACCTAATCGGTTGCTATGACAACCATTTTGAGTGGGATTAGAATTGAAACAAGCAGACGATAGTAAAAAAAAACAAAACAAAACTAAGTTATACAAGAAGTCAGTCAGAGGAAATTTTGTCCAGCAAATGAACGTGTTTTATTGCAACTTCATCAATTTTATTTTCCTTACAAAATTGAAAAAGCAAACTTCTAGTGCTAGTCTCATAAATAGAGAAAGAATGTGAGTACAGAATTTATACATTTTATTTCACTGGAAATGTCTCAGATTTGGCCAAACACCGTGAAGCTTATTTGAGTTAATTTCCAAAATAAAAAAAATTGTTTGCTTTATTAATTTTTGGGGGACGAAAGAACTGAATAAAAAAGAGACACTTTGTAAA
The DNA here is from genome assembly GCA_963932145.1 of Acanthosepion lycidas. Classification (NCBI taxonomy): domain Eukaryota; kingdom Metazoa; phylum Mollusca; class Cephalopoda; order Sepiida; family Sepiidae; genus Acanthosepion; species Acanthosepion lycidas. Next base: position 24,769 of record OZ010596.1, read on the forward strand.
AAAACAAAAATAAAGATAAAGAGACTCTTAAATCGATTAGTGTCATAGCGTGATATTCTATAATAAGAGAAATCAAATCTTTTTCTCTTTCATTTCGGGTGCAAACGGAGACTGCTGAATGTGTTGGTTGTGTTCGCCACAATAAATACATGTCAATAGCTGCCGTTCTTCCTTGCTATACATTTTGAGTGGGAATTAAATTAAAATTTCAAGTGATTAGCAAAATATAAAATAAAATAAAATAACCCAAACAAATTCCAGACGCCCAGGTCACGTGGGTTCAACAGATCTCCTCGAAAAGCAGTTGTGGCGCAAGGCCAAAAAGTGGGAATGGATTGAAGATGGTCGTCACTATCTTATACCCAGCTAATCCGATTCATGACCCATTCATTCGTTACAATTGACAAAACCACCACAAAAACTCGTCTGTCATCATTCAATCCTCTACACACCACAATACCATACACACACAGGGAAACCTACAAAAAACACCCCATGACATAAAAATCGTGCATATAAAATTATATATAAAATTTATTAATGATAAGCATTGAGTTTGGTGGGAGATGAACCCAAAACCAAACTAAAATATCACAAAACACGCAAACGAAATATATATTAGGTTGGTGCAAAAATAATGACGTAATAATGTCGTTTGTGATGTATTTTTTAACGTCAAAAAACGACATTATTACGTCATTATTTTTGCACCAACCTAATATATATATCAGCTGATTTAAAGTATAATTAATCTAATTTGAAACAACTATTACTTTTTTAAACTTTAAAATATTACACAAATGCATTTTTCAACATGAGGGTTGCTTGTTTATTTATGTTGACAGCTTTTTAACACCTCCGTAACAAATTTTGTTCCATGGGGGCTTTAGCCTTAAAAAAATAATTGAAGCATATAAAGCCAATGCCTTTTAAGTACTTAGTAATCTTAAAAATTTAAGAAGATGTTTCATTTTTTTTCTGATAGTGCCATGTATGGGTGACTGTATCTATAAAATTTGTCATGTTTTTACACATACCAAAACAATTTAAAATTCTTTTAAAAATATTAGGTGGTTACCTGATATCCCTGTATCCACTCCTCCAAAGAGAGATTAGCCGTCTTCTAAAGAGAATATCAATTCAGAAGGGGATGAATCATTGATCCAGATTACAGTGTCACAGCTAAGAAGAGAAACCCATACTACCCAAACCAAAAAGACCTCAAATCTTGGTCACACAAATTTCAATGCCTTTGGGAAAATATTACCAAGAAACTAGATCTGAGATTAGATCAAGAAACTAGATCTAAGATTAGATGCAGTTGAAAATAGTGCTGAATATTACCAAGAAACTTGATCTGAGATTTGACATGGTTGAAAATATTGCTGGATATTTACAAGAAATTCTGATTGGCCAAAAATACTATTCAATATTACCAAGAAATTCATCTTATAAGCTGCTCAGAAATATTTCCATTTCCAATGTCTGAAGAATGATCATTGTCACAGACAGAACTAGAATCTATGACAAAAACTTTCCATCTAAGGCAATCAGCTCACATAACATATGACACTGCAGGGAATGAAGGCATATCCAATGGACTCCTCCAAATCATCACACAACACTAGCAGTTGAGTGATACATCGTAATTGTTGAGGCATTTCAATCCAAGCAACTGTAACCAAATGGAGTGGCACTCCTGCTTCGTAATGCCAAGCTCATCAATGAGATCTTCTTGAGCAACCCCTCACCTGAGACACCGCCTGTGTGTCAGAGAAGCGACCCTTCATCTGTAAGAGATTCCACAGCATATTACAATACTCCTGATAAGAATTTAATTTAACTCAGTGCAATCAGCGGACCTCTCCTCGTCTGTATGCACAAATCAGTGAGAGTTTTCCTCTCAGAATTCAATATTATTCTCCTTTTGGCAAGCATATTCATTTCAAGAAATTCAAGCGAAGTGTATGTTGACCAATCTCAACACTTGATATTCCCAGACCACCCTCAACAGGATGGAGACAACAGTCTTGAAATAACTTGAATACTTTGGTTGATGGAAGTGGAATTACAGAGAGTCAACAAAAGTGACTTGTGTTGATGTGCAAAGCAAATAATTCTTCACTCCCACTTCAAGCAAAAATTCTTCTGAACCCACAGATGAACTGTAACCTCAGCCATTTCTGAACTTCAAACCAGTTCATCTCCAGATGTAGATAATTATTTTGCCCAGGGCGTCCATCCAACTGAAGTACCTGAGAAGGAAAACTCCATTCCACTCACACATCCACAAACATACAGACTTATCACAGCTGATTTTGACACCTACTACCATCTCTTATCTGTTAATTTTTTTGCTGACTTTATCTATTTTGGCAGTGGTCTTCATGAACGCAGATATATCATCAGCATAGGTGAGATACCTGGCTGAGGTGGTAGTACCAGGCAACGAGATTCCACAAAGGACCAGATTCACCTTCAACTTGCATAATTAATTTTTTCGATTATGGAGGTTGTCTTGAATATTCCTGCCCCTCACAACCCAAGTCTGCTTCAAACCAATCAGACTGGCAATGTGTAGCTATCACATTATTCAAAATCTTCAATTCTGCGTTTAACATAGTTAAAGAGCAAAAATTACTTATCACATTCCACCGTTTTTGTCTTACATAGCAAATTGATCATACCTCTTATGATGGAGTGCTCGGGTATATTGTCATTCTTCAAACAATGATTAAAAATAAGTTCCAACAGAGGAAAAAACATGACCGCCTGCCTCTAGTACACCTTTATGGGAAGACTAGCCCTGGAGTTCTATCTCGGCTGATTTGTCTCAGCGCTTCCCAGATTTACATCTCAGTGATGACTCCCTTGAACTCAATCATCTCAAAACTAGAGAAGTTGGCTAAATAGGCTTTGAACAGAGTAGGATTCAGGCCAGCCTCTCCGATGAAAATCTACTGAAAATAAATCCAAAAAGCCTCACAGATGCTTTTGTCTGTCGTCACTTATTGTCCGTCCAAGTATGTAACACTGCGCAGCTCCTTTTGTTGCAATTCAGTGACTCCTGAGTCTTTTTAAGCAAGCCCTATCTACCAGAACTTGATCTGTCCTAATAAGCAAGGAGATTAGATTAGCTCTAGCTACGACTAATTACCCACAATCTCCTAATTTGACTATTCAATCTAATCTAGATTCGGCTACAGTTCTGTGCTGCTAATATATCTATATTGAACCAATGGCTATAATCAACACCACCAGTTCCCTCTGTAAAGTAAGTAAAAACTGATTATGGAAATATTCCACCCCAAACAACAACATGTTGAATTTCCAGTAACCATTTAATGAAGGCTTAGGCTTATCTAAATTTAGTCACACATGGATGAGCCTATGGCCCAAGTAAACTATTAAATGAAAACTTGAACAATCTAAGAGCCTTTTTAAATGAAAACTTGAACAATCTAAGAGCCCTAATCTCTTAACTCGGTCAATAAAACTGCCCAACAAGACATCGGCAATATCGGCTGGATACAACGAAATAAGACCACCCACATACCACTTCTGCTTGTCATTTGGGCATATAAATCCCAATAATGTGAAGAGCTTTATGGTAACGTCTTGGGAGTGGTTGCCTTTTTCAGAGGTTCATTCTTGAAGGAGCTGGTTAAGTGACCTAGTAAGCAGTAGAAATGCAATTGCTTTTTGGGGGAAGATAGAACAGAAGCCAAGAATCCACTGGCTTTTCTGGACAGAAAGTGGAGGGTGACAAGTCTTAGCAGACTTCTGGCACGTTGATTTCTTCCCCATTACAATGACGGGATATTACTGACCACCTATCTCTAACCTGTTGGCAATGGAGGTGACAACCCAACAACAAATGAAATCCCAACCGATCACACATATGAGCAGGAGAGACACTCACCAGCTGACCATACTACATGAGTACACGGCCAAGTGTTCACCCATCATATAAACATGACGTGTATACTTGGTCACTACAAAGGCTGACTCTTTTTTTCAATCCTCTCCATTGCCTTGGGGTCCACTAAGAGTCTGCTATCTATAAAAACATCAGTGTACTTCTTAGCTCTCTCGACAACTCCATAACATTAATCTTCCATTTTGAGGGTGACTTCCAAACAAAGGGTAATTGCCCAGCAGCTAACCCAGTTTTGTCCTCCTTCTCAGCAATGATCCCTATTGGAGCCTCTGTTTTTTCGTCAGTCACATTATTTGCCCCTTGAGCCTCTAACACTTTGAAAACATCCTTATTTTTGTGATTACTTTTTCTTGATTAGCATTCATTAAAGCCCCCTTTTAAGCAGAGTGTTTGTCAGAATCAAAAAATATTGCTTTTACCATTTTAGAAACAGAGTCTTGTTCATAATATAAAAACAGTATCAAATTTTAATCCCGGATATTTTTTAAAGAATTTTATATTTACCCTGTTCTTATTTACAAATGCTAGATTTGAAACTTACTATATATTGTTGATAACTGCATACTAGTGTTTTTGTTGTTTTTTGGTAATTTGCCCGAAATCAGGGAATTATCTAATATTAATCAAATTTTCAACACTTATTTATAAATGAATTAGTTTTGTACTGAATGGATTATTTTATTAGAAAACTTCATGGAAATATTTCTTGTCAGTTGCACTTCACTTTTCATATCATCATAAACACTTTCAAAATTGGTCAAACATGGCAAATATTTTTATATTTTCATTAAGCAAAATCATTGGAGATGTTATTTCAATAAATATTTTACACAATATCAAATGAGAACATCTCAAAATTGATTCAATATAACTTAAAATATCACTTTTTTGTAGAGAATTGGTGCTTTCTTAATTTAGTAAAATGCATTATTTTCCTTCAGAATTGACAGGAAAAAAAATCTATAATGAATATTTATTTTTGCAAAATTTACCTAACCTTAAAAAATTAAAATTTAACGCTAACACTTGCTAATCTGATAGAAATTATATTTTAGACATTTCTTTACTCACTATAATATTTAATGCATCCAACTGTAAATCTATTTTGTTTCTCTTTTTGTGATGAATTAAAAGAATTCCTTGATTATTCACCAGAAATTCTTTTACATTTTTAGCATGTCCACATGGAATTAATGGAGCATCTTGTAGAGAAGGACACTATTATTACCATACTTCGGAATGCACATCTACATCATGTCCCTGTGCTGCTGGACCTTATTCCAATTAACCTAGGTGACATCTCTGTTAAAAGCTGAACTCTGGTCAAGTGAAGACCATGAGCTCAATCCTTGCATTAGGCGGTCGATAACTGCTATTTTTCTCTTCAACCACTATATAATTCTGTGTCAGTTTTAGCTTCTGACCTTTCCTCTTTTTACTATCATCATTTATGCCTTTTGGGAATTGTTTTCTTTCTCTTTTATAACACAAATACTATCATGGCATGATATCAACACCACCGACATAGAGGATAGAATTGATTGAAACAAACAGACGAAGAAAAAGAAAAATAAAAATTTAATAAAATGATATAAATCAGTTAGAAGAGACTTTGTCCAGCAAAGTGAACGTTTTTTATTGCAATTCTTTTTTTTTTTTTTTGTAATTTCTCTCTAGGTTAAAAAATTGAGAAAAAATTATTTCTGGGGCCATAAAAAAAACAAAGAAAAACGTGAGTACATAATTTAAACTTTTTTTTTCAAATGGAAAATAGATTTAACCAAACTTTGAAGTCATTTCAGTTAACTTCCAAAGAAAAAAAGTTAATTTTTGTCTAATAAGTGTTTGATTTATTTTATTTTGGTGGCAATAAAGAACTCGACTAAAGAGATGTTGAGTGAAATCTGAGGGGAAAAATGTGGTGAAATTGGTAAGTTGAAAGAATTTGCTTTTTTTTGTTTTTCTTAATTAATTATATTTATAAGAAAAAGAAAATACATTTTGACTATGGACGACATGGAAATATTTCAGCTAGGAAATTTTAGAAAAAGACGTATTTTACTACTAAAGATTTCTCATAGAACCAAAAACCAAATTTCATCCCTACAACTCAAAAAGACATTTCTTGCCTTACATTTTCTTTAGAATGATATATATTTCTTAGGGAATTAATGTTTTTTAGTATTTTCCTTTCATTTTCACAATGTAATTCTGTGTGAATGCAACTTTATGACTTTCCAGTTTTCTTCAATATTATTGCTTATTTCTTTGGTCATTTGTAATTTTGTCTTGTCTAAACTTAAAATATTTTGCCTCTTGTTCATTTTCAAATATTTTCTTTGTGCAATTGTCTGAAAATAACTCTTAAAAATTGTCTATTCTTCAGTTTAATAAACAATGTCATGGGTCATTTATTTATTTCTCTCTTTAAGACAGAAAAACATCTTTTGTTGTCTTTTCAATATCATCTCAGATTGGTTTCATCATTTGTTACTTTCTTTTCAGAATGTCCATCTGGCAAATTTGGTTATAAATGTCAGAAGATATGTCATTGTGTTGACAATTTCAAATGTAATAAAAGAGATGGGCAATGTCTTGATGGAAAACGAGAACATGGATACAGAGGAGATAAATGCCAAACACATAAGGGATATTCCAAAATATTGTTTCTGTCTTTTTGCCTAATGAAAAATGTGAAAGAAAATTAAATATATATAATGCAGGTCAATGTTTAATTTGAAGAAAACAAATCAGTGTCTTATTGTTCATTTTCATTACAAGCTTATTCTTTTATCTTCTTTTTTTTAATTGGTCCACATGGATTTTACAGAAATGTTTATGAAAATGGATGTCATTGGAAATATTCTTCACCCTCTGAAATATTTTCCTACAAAAGCTCTGTTGAATGAATTGGAAAGATGTTTCTATCACTTACATGGTAATCCAATAGAAATTACATTTTAGACATTTCTTTACTGGTTATAATATTTATTGCATCTGAATGTAAAAATATTTTTGTTATTTTTTTTTTTTTTGTGTGTGATGAATTGAAAGAATTCATTCATTACTCACCAGTTATTCTTTTAAAATGTTTAGAATGTCGACATAGACATTAAGAAAATGGTTGCAGAGAAGGATGCCATTGTAGAGATCCTCGGTACTGCACATCTACATCATGTCCCTTTGCTAATGGATGGAAGGGATATGGTTGCAAGGAAGGTAAGTCAAATAAAATGTCAATTTTTATTAGATTCCCATTCAAATATTCAATATACTTGATTATTTTCATTCACCGCTAAACAAATGATAACATTTTCAAAGTTTTTTTTCTTATAGTTTCCTCGTCTTATTTTTTCTTTCACTCTCCTCTTGATTCCCTCAGCAATCGAGAAATATTCAAACTATATTTTCATTACTTTCGGAACATGTTTTCATCAGAGCATACTGGTTTTTAGCAATTTCTTGGAGGTCTCTATATACAGGGTGTATCAAAATTACTTTTACAAACTTTGAGGACAGGTTCCTCACAGCAAAACAAGGACAAAAGTCCATATAAACATATCCGCAAATCCTTGATTTTTGAGTTAAGTTTTATGATAGATGCCACTGTGTTGCCATTTGCACCAGGTTACATTTCTCATTCGTGTACATTTGTGGTTCATCTGTCTTCAACATTTAACGTGTTTAGTAGTGAGTTAACTGAGAAGTGTTCCGTTTAACGATGGTAGGATATTCATATTGTAGGCAGGCAGATATGAATGGTAATGGACAAGAGGCTGCACACCTGTATCGGATTGTGTTTCCAGACTGAAGGCAGTCGAGTCATCCACCTATTGCTACTGTTTATTATTGCTTTGCTGAGACAGAATCCATGGCACCACACACTATGGATCGAGGACGGCCAAGATCCACTCATACACTTGACCACGAAGAACACATTCCACAGGCTGTCAGAGACAATACAGATATCAGCACACATCAAGTGGCCCTAGCATGTCATACATCTCATAGTACCGCATGGAGGGTACTTCAAGAGCAGCTCCTGTATCTGTATCATTTACAATGTGTGCAGGGTCCTTTGCCCTCTGATCACTCACCATGGGAGAACTTTTGCCAAGGAATTATTGCAAAGACTGTCGATCCATTGATTGTCTCTTGTCAGTCTTGTTTACACATGTGATAACATTTGGAAGAAATTGAATAATAAATTTATATAATCAACATTTGTGGGCAGATTCGAATCCACATGGTACAATACAGGCTAGACACCAGCATCAGTTTACAATTAATGTGTGGGCTGAAATTGTAGATGACTGGTAGGTCTATATGTTCTCTCAGCATGTTTTACAGGAGCTATATACGGGAACTTTATTTTGAGCACACTTCCAGACATGCTAGAGGATGTAACCCTGCTAATATGAAGACGAATGTGGTTCATGCATGATGGGGGTTCCATCAAATTTTAGTCACATTGTCCACAAGGCACTGACTGACTTCTGCCATGATGGATAGGTAAGGGAGAACTGTTTCCATGGCCTGCATATCCCCCAATCTCAATCCTTTGGATTTTTGCCTGTGGGACTGCTTAAAACAAATGCCTAAAAATGTTACAGTTTTAAAACAACATACCTGCCCGCATACACAATTCCGTAAAATACTTGTCGAAAACACAATTATATTTCGACATGAAAACAATAGACAAAAACTAAAAATCCTTGAAGCATTATACATCAAACAGTTGAAACCCAACCTAAACAAAATCAATTATGGCATCTCTACAAATATTCTTAAATGTCTATAATTGGTAACAGAAGCCATTGGTTTATACCAACGGCTTTCCATACTTCTACAATTCACTCTCGTGTGGTCATGTGTGACGTCATGAGATGTGGTGCGATTTTCGCTTCTAGCGTCTTATATGGGCGTGTTTATTGTTGCTTAGAAATCATCTATGTAAACATTGACAGACTATCATCACTGTCTTGTCCATATATTGTTTAATATATTGTAATTGACATCTTTGATAATGGCTTAAGTAAGCCGAAAGCTTAGATTGTAATAAAAAAATATGGATCACTATTGTGAATTTCTTTCTTCATTCAACGATAATGTTATTAAACTTATCAGATGTTACGAAAAGAATTTACATAAAATAGACAACACTTGTCTATATTATTTAATGAAATGTGTATGAATATATATATATATATATATATATATATATATATATATATATATATATATATGTGTGTGTGTGTGTGTGTGTGTGTGTGTGTGTGTGTGTGTATAGAATGTATTCCAATGAAAGGACGTAAGGTTATTTTAATGGTGTTTTTAAAATTACTCTTATTAATATTTAATCTCACTTTCTCCTTTAATGTTCTATAATTAGAATTATGAGAGTGTATATTTATCATCTGGAGGTATTTTCATTTTAAATTGATAATTTAACTTAAATTTAAATATACCAATCTTTAACTATCAATATTGATAGTAAAATATTAACTTAATTTTTTGGGGATAATTAAACACTTCAGAAGTCACCTAACATTAAACATTAACTATGAAATTAAACTAAAATCTAAATAAATTCAAATGCAAACATATAAATTGTATTATGTACACTTCATACTATCTATATTGCCGCCATGACTATAAAAAATTCCAACATTGCAAATTTCCATATATATTATTTAGGAATTGAATTAGTTTACATCATGCCATCATTATCGCCATAAATTGCATGCAAAATTCCAAAATAAAAAATTTATTACATAAGCTAGGTTTGCACTATGTTGCAGCCATGATGATAACAATTTCGATCATTACAATTTTCCAAATATATTCTTCAAGATTTTGAAGTAGATTGCTTCATGCCATTATTAATGCCATGAATTACATGCAAAATTTCAATATATAAATTGTATTATGTAGACTGGATACTAGTGTTGCACCATGTTGCAAGAAATATAACGAATCCAATATTTAGAATTTCACAAATGTATTTTGTAGGATTTTGATGTAGTTTGCTTGATGCCATCATTATTGCGATGAATTGCATGCAAAATTCCAACATATAAACTGTATTATCTAGGCTTGATAGTCATGTTGTACAATGTTGCAGCTATGACTCTAAAGAATTCCATCATTACAATATTTCAAATATATAATTTAGGCTTTTGAAGTAATATTCTTCATGCCATCATTATTGCCAAGAATTATTTGAAAATTTCAACATATAAATTGTATTATTTAGGCTTGACACTATGGTTGCACTATGTTGCAGCCATGTATAATACAAATTCTATCATTACATTTTTCCAAATGTATTATTTAGAATTTTTAAGTAGTTACCTTCATGCCAACATTATTGCCAAGAATTACATGTAAAATTTCAACATATAAATTGTATTATGTAGGCTTGATACTAGGGTTGCAAAATATTGTAGCTATGACTATAACAAATTCCATCATTACAATTTTCCAAATATATTACTTAGGATTTTGAAGTAGTTTGCCTCATGCCATCAATATTTCCATGAATTAGATGCAAGATTCTATTATGTAGGATAAATACTATGGTTGCACATTGTTGCAGTCATGACCCTAAAGAATTCCATCATTACAATGTTCCAAATGTATTGTTTAGGATTTTGAATTAATTTGTTTCATGACTTCATTATTATTATGCATTATATGTAAAATTACAAGATATCAATTGGATTATGTAGGCTTGATACTAGGGTTGCTCTATGTTACAGCCATGACTCTAACATATTCCATTATTACTACTTTCCAAAGATAATATTTAGGATTTTGTAGAGTTTTCTTTCATGCCATCATTAATGCCATGAATTACATGCAAATTTCAACATAAAAATTGTATTATGTAGTCTTGATACAAGGGTTGCACTATTTTGCACACATGTCTACAATTTTCCAAATGTATTATTTAGTATTTGGAAGTAATGTCCTTGATACCATTATTATTGCCATCAATTATAGGCAATTTTCCAACATATAAATTGTATTATGTATGCTTGATACTACAATTGCACCATTTTGCAGCCATGATTTTATTAAATTCAATCGTTACAATTTCCTAAATGTATTATTTAGGATTTTAATACATTTTGCTTCATCCCATCATTATTACCATGAATTACTTGCAAAATTCCAACATATAAATTTTATTATACAGTCTTGATTCTAGGGTGCACTATGTTGCAGCTATCACTATAACAAATTCCAACATTACAATTTTCCAAATGTATTATTTAGGATTTTGAAGCAGTTTCCTTCATGCCATCACTATTGCCATGAATTACAAGTGAAATACCAACTTATAAATTGTATTATGTAGGCTTGGTACTAGGGTTGCTGTATGATTCAGCAATGACTATAAGATATTTCATCATTACAATTTTTCAAATATATTATATAGGATTTTGAAGGAGTTTGCTTCATGCCATCATTATTGTCATGCATTGCATGCAAAATTTCAACATATACATTGTATTATGTAGACTTGATGCTAGGGTTGCACTATGTTGCAGCCACAACTGTAACAAATTCTATTATTACAATCTTCCAAATGTATTATTTAGGATATTGAATTAGTTTGCTTCATGCAATCATTATTGCTACAAATTACATGCAAATTTCCAAGCTATAATTTGTATTTAGTAGAATCAATACTAGGTTTGCACTCTGTTGCAAACATGAGTATATCAAATACTAACGTTATAAATTTCCAAATATTATTAGGATATTGATGTAGTTTCCTTGATGCCATCATTATTGTCATGAGTTACATGTAAAATTAGAACATAGGCTTGATACTAGGGTTGCACTATGTTGTAACCATGACTATAAGAAATTCCATCATAACTATTTTCCAAATGTATTATTTAGGAATTTGAAGTAGTTTGCTTCATGCCATCATAATTGCTATGAATTACATGCAAAATATCAAAATATAAATTCACTTATGTAGGCTTAATACTAGAGTTGCACTATGTTGCAGAATTGTATTTCATCATTACATTTTTCCAAATTTATTCTTTAAGATCTTGAATTAGTGTGCGTCATGCCACAATTATTGCCAAGAATTACATGCAAAATTTCAACATATAAATATATAGGCTTAATACTGGGTTTGCCCTCAGTTCTATCATTCAATTTTCCAAATTTTTTATTTAGGACTTTGAAGTAGTTTCTTGCATGCTGTCATTATTGCCATCAATTACATGCAAAATTCAAACACAAATTGTACTTTCTAGGCTTGATACTATGTTTGTACTATGATGTAGCCATGACTATAAGAAACTCCGTCATTACAATTTTCCAAATAATTATTTAGGATTTTGAAGAAGTTTGCAACATGCCATGAATTACATTCAAAGATTTGACATATAAATTTTATTATGTAGGCTTGATACTAGGTTTGCTCTACATTGCAAACATGGCTCTAAGTAATTCCATCATTAGAATTTTCCACTTATATTATTTATGATTTGCTTCATGCCATCATTATTGTTATGAGTTACATGCAAACTTAGAACATATAAATCATATTATACTGGTTTGATACAGGGGTTTCACAAAGTTGCAGATAAATCTACAACAAATTCCATCATTATAATTTTCCTCATGTATAATTAAGTATTTTGAATTAGTTTGTTGCATGCCATCATTATTGCCATGATTTTCATGAAAAATTTCATCATAGAAATTGTGTTATATAGGCTTGGTACTAGAGTTGCACGATGTTGCAGCCATGTCTACTATGAATTCCATCATTACCATTTTCGAAATGTATTATTTAGAATTTCCAATTAGTTTGCTTCATGCCATCTTTATTGCCATGAATTTCATGCAAAATTTTAACATATAAATTGTATTATATTGGCTTGAGACTAGGTTTGCTCTATGTTGCAGACATGACTCTAACGAATTCGATCATTACAATTTTCTGAATGTATTATTTAGGATTTTGAAGTAGTTTGCTTCCTTCCATCATTATGTCCATGACTTACATGCAAAATTTCAACATAAAATTTTTTTACGTAGGCTTGGTTCTAGTGTTGCACTATGTTGCAGATATGTCTGCAATGAATTCCATCATTACAATTTTCCAAATATATTATTAATATTTTGAATTACTTTGCTTTATATGCCATCCTTATTGCCACTAATTACATGCAAAATTACAAAATATATATTGTATTATGTAGGCCAGATACTAGGGTTAAACAATTTTGCAGTCATGACTGTAACAAATTCCATCATTACAATTTTCCAAATATATATTTTAGGATTTCTACATTGTTTGCTTCATGCTATCATTATTGTCAAGAATTACATGCACAATTTCAACATATAAATTGTATTATGTAGGCTTGATACTAGTGTTGCACTATGTTGCAAATATGTCTATAACAAATTCTATCATTACAATTTTTGAAATGTATAATTTAAGATTTTGAAGTAGTTTGTCTTATGCCCTCATTATTGCCATGCATTACATGCAAAATTCCAACATATTCATTGTATTATATAGGCTTGACACTAGAGTTGTTTGGGTCCTCTCACTGGATCTAACCAACGCCTTTATGCACTGTGCCATGTGTCCTTGAGGAAATCTATGTATGAATTTCTAGGTATTATAAACCTAATGTCTCAGCAATCGTTTTTTACCAGTGCTCATATTGCAATTTTTTTATTGTCATCATATATGTTTTTACCAGAGCTCATATTGCAATTTTTGTTGTTATCACTTTTCTCTGGCACTCCTTATTACTGGTTCCCATATTGTATTCATTTCTATGCTTGGTCAGATCAGGAGATTTTGGCAGTCTAGCATATGTGCTGATTCCTTCAATTTATGAATTTTTCAATGGTTTTCTTTGTCTATGATCTCAACCTGATCCCACAGAGGGTGGGGATCTCCCTTTTCACTCCATATGTAGTCAGCCATGCCTGATTTTTCCACTTCCCCTCATGTTACAGCTTTCTGGTGTTCTTGAAGCCTTACCTTAAGGGAGCAGCCTGTCTCCCCTTTATATTTATTTCTGCAGCTGCACGGGATAGCTTACACACAGTCTTTAGTCATGTTCTCCTCTATCAGGGGTTTTACTCGGGAGAGATACCTGCGAAGTGCCATCTGGCTTTTGAAGGTTGTCCTGATGTTATATGAACCGTGGATCCTTTGTATATCCTCTAATAGCCTGTTCACATAAGGCAGGCAGACTGTTTTCTGGGTGTTCTTGTCTCCTCTTGTACCTGCATATCCCAGTTTATGTGGGCTGCTGCCATGTACCCAGGGTAGTTGTTATGTTGTAGGGTACTACTTATACTGACCAATTCTTTATCTAATGTCTCTGGGTCACTACTTATGACTTTTGCTCGGTTTTGTAAGCAGTGGTGGATGATCCCTTTCTTTATGCTGTATGGATGGTGGGAGTTGAAATTGAGGTACTGTCCAGTGAATGTTGGTTTACGGTATACTGATGTCTTGAACCTATGCTCTGTTCAAGATATTAGAAGATCCAGGAATAGGATTGTGTTGTTACTCTCTTACTCTATTGTGAACTGTATCAAAGGTCTTATTGAGTTCGCATGGTCCAGTAGAACCTGAACATCCTAACAACATTGTGTATACTTAGGTTCAGCCCAAAATTCTAAAATTTGCATGTTTCTGTTTTCATGCAAATCATAATAGATAATGTTGCATGGAGCAAACCTAGCAAAAAACTAAAGAAATTCATGCAGAAAATTTTCATGATGGTATTATTCATAGTCATGCTAACTACTTTCTGTATACTTCGGTTCATCCCAAAATTCTAAAATTTGTATGCTTCCATTTTCATGCAAAACTCAATAGATAATGTCGCATGGATCAACCCTACCAAAAATCTAAAGAAATACATTTGAAAATTTTTCATGATGGCATTATTCATGGTCATGCTATCAACATTCTGTATGCTCATGTTCTTTTAGTCTTTGATAGGATTGCTCCATGTAACATATATGTTTTGCATGAAAATGGAAACAAGCAAATTTTAGAATTTTGGGCTGAACCTAAGTATCCAGATGTTGTTAGCATGACTATGAATAATAGCATCATTTAATAACATCATAAATTTTTCAAATGCATTTCTTCAGATTTTTGCCACGGTTACTCCATGCTACATTATCTATTATGATTTGCATGAAAATGGAAGCATGCAAATTTTAGTATTTGGGGCTGATACTAAGTATACAGAATGTTGTTAGCATGACTATGAATAATACCAACATAAAAATTTTCAAATGCATTTCTTTAGATATTTCCTACGGTTGCCCCATATGACATTATCTATTATGATTTGCATAAAAATGAAAACATGCAAATTTTAAAATTTTGGACTGAACCTAAGTATACGGAATGTTGTTAGCATCACTATGAATAATACCATCATGAAAATTTTTCAAATGCATTTCTTTTAGTCTTTGCTAGGATTGCTCCATGTGACATTATATATTATGATTTGCATGAAAATGGAAGCATGCAAATTTTAGTATTTTGGGCTGATACTAAGTCTATAGAATGTTCTTAGTATGACTATGAATGATACCATCATGTAAATTTTTCAAATGCATTTCTTAAGATTTTTGCTAGGTTTCTTCTATGCGACATTATCTATTACATTTCCATGAAAATGGAAACATGCAAATTTTAAAATTTTCTGATGAACCTAAGAACACAGAATAATGTTAACATGACTTTAAATAATACAATCATGAAAATTTTCTGCATGAATTTCTTTAGTTTTTTGCTAGCATTGCTCCATGTGACATTGTGTATTATAATTGCATGAAAATGGAAACGTGCAAATGTTACAATTTTGAACTGAACCTAAGTATACAAAATGTTGTTAGCATGACTATGAATAATACCATCAAGAAAGTTTTTCAAATACATTTCTTTAAATTTTTTCTATGCTTACTCCATGCAACATTATCTATTATGATTTGCATGAAACACGCAAATTTTAGAATTTTGGGGTGAAAATAAGTATACAGATTTGTTGTTTGCAAGACTATGAATTGTGATGTCCCCCAGGGTGTCGCTGCGCCAAATGTGACGTCTGCCTGGCTGCGTCTGTCGTGCTATCCTGTCCTGTGACGACCAACTGGCTTGGTATTGGTCGCAGCACCAAATGTGACGTTCTAACCTTTTGGTGATTTGGATGGGAATCTGATTAGATTCGGTATCAGCCTTGCCGTTCCCAGCTCGCTTCCAATGTCTGGTTACCGAAGTAACTGCTTTGATTTCCAGTCTAACCTACCCACGTTGTGAATTGATCTTAGGCAGACGAAATCAATCAGTCGCTGGGCTGTAATGCAAGCCAAGTTCAAATAAGGGTGATATCGCACAAGTATATGTAAGAGAAAATAAAATAATAACTCGAAAAGTTCAAATGTGTTAAAAAAGGATAACAATATTTTATATATGGTTGCTGAATACAGGACTGCGTCTACTTCCCAACCCGCTATATGGATTCGTGACACTTTGTGTTTGTTAGGCGAGTCTTAACATCTTAAGTTGTTTGTTCTTTAAGAAACTGGTTCTTGGTGTATCTTCAGGCGATATTCGTAAAACTTGTTTCGGTCATGTGAATCTAAGTCGTTCTTCAAAAATAAATTGTTCTTGATTAGAAGTTGAGGTCAATAATGCACGAATCTTAATCAGCTTCTGCGAGGCGGGTCTTCAGAGCTCTGAGCTCACTGCAACTGCTTGCCTGTCTGTCTCCAACCCCAACTGCTTTTCACTCGCTGCGACTCTGCTTATATGGATGCCAACCAAAACCGGGGTGGGCTTGTCGGGGTTTGAGGTTCCTTGATAATTCTAAGCCCACAATCTTTGTTTTCGGTCAGGAAAATTTTATTATTTTCTATTTTTGGAAGTCTTTCGTCTTCCCACCTTCTTCTGTTTTCACATTGGTATCTCACCATGCCCTCAGAGGGTGTCAACGGGTTTCCCCTCTCTCTCACAGTGGTATCTCACACCAATCCCTTCAGGGGGGCGCAACAGACCTCTCCTCCTTCTTCACATGATTACCTCCGCCTAACGCTCACATCACCATTCAGCCAATGGGCGCTCAGCGGCGTGGGTGTGGCCAGACTAGCCTCGGTTTAAAAAATCTTGCTCAAAGAAAAAAAAAATTATCTTCCCTTTTTCTTTTCTTTTTCTTTTCTTTCTTCTTTCGTAGTGTGGTCCCTTAATTGCAGTTCTTATCCTAAATGTCACCTGGAATTCGTCAATCAGATTTTCACCAGCATCAAGTGGGTGGTCATGTGAACGTATTTGCATTCTTGGTGCCAATTACTGATCCGATAAAATAGTTTCGCTATCCTAGCCAGTTCTGACACAAAACAGATGCCTTTTCCAAACGACCTTTCCGTAGATAACTTATGTTTTAGTCTTTTGTTTTTTGTAACTCTGTGTGGTCCAATTGACATTTTCGCTCTTCGGTCAGTGGGTGCTTAATTAATTTTTATCTATTTAGAATTCTGCCCTGTAGGTCATTTGACCAGCCTGGAATTTTCACCCGCCATGTAACATAAATCAGATTAAATCCAGTATCTTCCTTTCTCAACAATGGAAATAAAAAAATTTTACCACTTTTCTTTGTCAGAAAAATAACACCGCTTAGTGTCCTTTTCGTGATGGCTTCTTATCACCTAACTTTAATTCTCGCCTTTCTTTTTTTTTCTTCTTTTTTTTTTTTTTTTTTTAGCAAGCCAAATAATGTCACAGAATAATACCATCATAAAAAATTTTCAAATGCATTTCTTTAAATTTTTGCTAGATTTGCTCCATGTGACAATATCTATTATAATTTGCATGAAAAAGGAAACAAGAAAATTTTAGAATTTTGGGCTGAATCTAAGTATACAGATTGTTGTTAGCATGACTATGAATAATACCATCATGAAAATTTTTCAAATGTATTTCTTTAGATTTTTGCTGAGGTTGCTCCATGCGACATTATCTATTATGATTTGCATGAAAATAGAATCACGCAAATTTTAGAAATCGGGGCGGATCCTAAGTATACACAATGTTGTTAGCATGACTATAAATAATACAATCATGAAAATTTTCTGCATGAATTTCTTTAGTTTTTTCTAGGTTTGCTCCATGTGACATTATCTATTTTGGTTTGCATGAAAATAGAAACATGCAAATTTTAAAATTTTGGGCTGAACCGTAAGTATAAAGAATGTTATGAGCATGACTATGAATAATAACATAATGAAAATTCTTCAAATGAATTTCTTTACTTTTTTGCTAGGATTGCTCCATGTGACATTATCTATTATGATTGCATGAAAATGGAAACATGCAAATGTTACAATTTTGAGCTGAACATAAGTATGCAGAATGTTGTTAGCATGACTATGAATAATACCATCAAGAATGTTTTTCAAATGCATTTCTTAAAATTTTTGCTAGGCTTACTCCATGTGACATTACCTATTATGATTTGACTGAAAATGGAAACATGCACATTTTAGAATGTTGGGCTGAACCTATGTACAGTGTAACCCGGATATAAGATAAACCCGGATATAAGAGAGATTTTATCTGGTCCCAAATTAGAACCATACTTACTTAAATAAAATAGACCAAACCCGGATATAAGAGAAATCCGCATATAAGAGATTTCTTCTCCGGTCCCGACAACTCTCTTATATCCGGGTTACACTGTATATAGAATTTTGTTATCATGTCTATGAATGACACCATTATGAAAATTTTTCAAATGCATTTCTTTAGATTTTTGCTAACATTGCTCCATACAATATTATCTATTATGATTTGCATGAAAATGGAAGTATACAGAATGTTGTTAGCAAGACTATGAATAATACCATCATGAAAATTTTCCATGTAAATTTCTTTAGCTTTTTATTACTGATTCTTATGTATTTTGAAGCATAGAAACAGAAAAAATCAGTTACAATTAAATCAGTCAATTTCATGTATGATTAATGCGTTAACTCCAAGCCTCAATTTTGCGGATTTGAGTAGTATCAGTACACCGAGACACAAAATGGTTGATTTGTATTTAATTTTTACATACCCATTTTATTACTGATTCTCATGTATTTGGACCAAACAGAAAAAATCAATTACAATCAATTTCATGTATGATTAATGCTTTAAATCGAAGCATCAAGTTTGCAGTTTTGCGGAGTATTAGTATTCCAAGACTAAAAATGTTGGATTTGTATTTCATTTTTACAAACCCATTTTATTACTGATTCTTATGTATTTTGAAGCATAGAATCAGAAAAATCAATTACAATCAATTTCATGTATGATTAATGCGTTAAATCAAAGCATAATATTTGCGGTTTTGCGTAGTATCAGTACACCATGACACAAAATGTAGGATTTGTGTTAATTTTACATACACATTTTATTACTGATTCATATGTATTTTGAAACATAGAAACAGAAAAAATGAATTACAATCAATTTCATTCATGATTAATGCGTTAAATCAAAGCATCAAGTTTGAGGTTTTCCGCTGTATCCATACTCCAAGGCTCAAAATGGCAGATTTGGATTTAATTTTTACCTATCCAATTTATTACTATTTCTTATGTATTTTGAAGTGTAGAAGCAGGAAAAATCAATTATAATCAATTTCATGTATGATTAATGCACTGAATTGAAGCATCAATTTTGCAGATTTTCGTAGTATCAGTACTCCAAGATTCAAAATATCGAATTTGTATTTAATTTTTACCTATCCAATTTATTACTGATTCTTATGTATTTTGACGTGTAGAAGCAGGAAAAATCAATGACAATCAATTCCATGCATGATTAATGTGCTAAATTGAAGCATCAAGTTTGCGGATTTGCGTAGTATCAGTACACCAAAACTCAAAATGTCAGATTTGGATTAATTTATGCATACCCATTTTATTACTGATTCTTATGTATTTTGAAGCATAGAATCAGAAAAAAATACTTACAATCTATTTCAATTACGGTCAATACGTTAGATCGAAGAATCAATTTTACGGTTTTGCGTAGTATCAGTACTCCAAGACTGAAAATGTCGGATTCGGATTTAATTTTTACATACGCATTTTATTACTGATTCTTATGTATTTTGAAGCATAGAAAACAGAAAAAATCAATTACAATCAATGTCATGTATGATTGATGCGTGAAATCGAAGCATCAAGTTTTCGGTTTTGCGTAGTATCAGTACTCCAAAACTCAAATTGCTGGATTTGTATTTAACTTTTACATATCCATATTATTACTGATTCTTATGTATTTTTAAACTCAGAAACAGAAAAAATCAATTACTATCTATTTCATTTACGGTTAATGCATTAAATCGAAGCATCAAGTTTGAGTTTTTTCCAAGGCTCAAAATGACGGTTTCGGATTTAATTTTTACATACCCATTTTATTACTGATTCTTATGTATTTTGAAGCATAGTTACAGAAAAAAACAGTTACAATGTCATGTATGATTAATGCGTTAAATCGAAGTATCAAGTTTGCGAATTTGCGTAGTATCAGTACTCTATGAATTAAAATGGTTATGTAAAAATTAAATCCAAATCCGCCATTTTGAGTCTTTTTTTAGTAAAAATAACGTAAAAATAGAAAATATAAACACGGTAATAGCCAAGTCTGATCAACATTTTACCTAGCAGACCAACGAGACGTATGAACGATATGTATTCAATAAAAGAGACAAGGAACAAGGTGAAAACGTTGATTCATGCCTAACTACGTATAGCGAAGAAAACGGCGACTTACCTCGTCAAACCAAGCGACAGCGTGTCGCGTGTATTCTACGACGGAAAAAGTGGCGAAAAAGAAAACTACTTACCAAACAGAGGGGCACGTATTCCGCATAACATACTGAAAATGGAATAATTGAATTAAAGAAAAAACAAGTCAGTCGCAGAAGTCGCTATAGTATAATAAAAGTATTTTGATATGCAAATTACGGAAAATCCAATCCCAGCTGTCGACGAATGGAAAAAATAGGTTCTGCCGATAAAAGCAGTTGGTTTTCTCAATTCGAGGAGAAAAAATTCGGGCATTTTTGGTTTCGGCGTTTGTTAGTGAACGAGTTATTTTTCTGACTGGTTACACGCATTGTGATTTGAAATAGTACCGGCGAATCGAGTTTTCAGCATTTCTTTCTGACCACGATATTCGAGTCTGGACTTACAGTGATTCTTCTTTGTCTTGTGGAAGTAATCTGCGACAAATACTTCCTTTGCTTTCAGAACGCTTACACTACGCTTCATAACCTATCGAAGTCTTGTATTTTTTGTGAATGTTTACTACACGATTCTTCGCTACGCGACCGCATATTGCTGGGTGTAAGATACAACCAGGCACGTAAAGGAATGCTACAGCTTTCAACAGTAAATCTCAAACAATGTATTGACATATGCCGAAGTTGTGAAGCTTATAGCATAACACCTTTTATATTACCCTTGATAACACAACCAAGAACTCTAAAGTGTTTTAAACAACTTTATTATATCGTGTGTACTTGTTATATAAAAATATTTTCTGTTAAAACTAATATCTGCCTATTTGATTATTTCTCTTGTTGTTGTCTTTGTTGCATTTGATTTAGTAAAAATAGTAGGGGGTCAGTTTAATTTGTATTTGTCACCGATACAGATTGGCTAACCCTCTACAAATTGGTGATCCCGAAGTTCAAATGTACAAAGCAATATTTTAAAAACAATATTTTATAAGAGAAATACTTTTTTTCACAAAAACAATGGAAAATTCGACCAGCGAACATATTGAGACGGCAATTTCCATCAATTTACCGACGTTCAACTACACCAACGTTCAAGTATGGTTCGCGCAACTAAACGCAATTTTTAATGCAAAAAAGATCACGCCCCAACATTCTCGTTACGCTTTCGTAGTCGAGAAACTTCCCTCAGATGTAACATTAGAGGTAGCAGACCTCATCAGTGAAGTACCGACGGAGAAACCGTATGCGACTGCTACGCTTACCACGCCTACAATTTACTCATCTATGATTGGTTAATAAATAGATACTGTTTCACAACAGGACAATTTAGTAATCGCAGACACCACCTTGAATTTTTCTGCCATAAATTTGCTCAAATATGTTTTTTGTTAGAAAATCAGTGATTGGTCGAATTTTATCCAATCATACATTTTTGTGTTAATTCAACTTTCCCGCCTTGTTGCCTATGGCCTACCAGCAGTTATATAAACAGTAGTTTGCTCCACAGAGGCCGCTAGATTCGCACCCGATTTCTGCCGCTGGATTAGCCTCCTGTATCGCTCCCCCCAGTGCTGTGGTACAGGTGAACGGGAAGCTGTCGGACGCTTTTGCGCTGTCTAGGTCGGTTCGTCAGGGTTGTCCACTGTCGCCCCTACTTTATGCTTTGGCGTTGGAGCCTCTCCTTCGCCGGCTGAGGGAGAGGGCGTGCAGTCCGGCCCTACTCGGAATCGCCGTTCCTGGAAGGGCTCGAGCCAGGGTTTCTGCGTACGCCAATGACGTATCTGCTTTCGTGTCGTCCCGCAGCGACATTAAGGCGGTACTGAAGACGATGATCGGTACGAAAAGGTGACAGGGGACAAGATTAACCGCGACAAGTCGTCCGGCTTGCGGTTAGGTGCCTGGAAGGGGGTCGATCTTCCGGGGCCCTTCGGTTGGACAGACTGTCTTGTCCGCATTCTTGGAGTATGGTTTGGGCCCAACCTCCATCTGGAGAAAAATTGGTCTGAAGTACGAGCAAAGGTCGATGCTGCCGGGCAGACTTGGCGTCGACGGAGGTTGTCCGTGAAGGGCAGGGCGGAGGTGTGTGCTACATACATTTTCCCTCTGGTCCTTTATCGATTGTCCGTACTTCCTCTCTGTAAAGGCCATCGGAACGCGCTCGAGCGCTCGCTATCCTACATTTTATGGAGGGGACGCGGGAATCGGGTCGACAGACGAGTCTGTGCGCAACGTCCGTGTCATGGGGGGCTGAGAATGCCACACTTGGTGAGCCACAAACTCACCTCGAGGTTGGCTTTCCTACGCCGCGCATTGACGGGATATTCGATTATGGCGCGGATTGTTAGGGACGTGTTCCCTTGCCTTTCTGTCAGTCCCACCACCTCGCGGGTTGAGCACCGTCGTAAACCTCGGGTTCAAACGGATTTCCTTTGCGATTGTCGGTCGGCCTTGTTGGTTGTTTCTCGGTCCAGTGACCTTTCACGGCCTAGGAAGGTCTTCTATCGTCTTCTACAGATTGGCTAACCCACTACAAGCTACGACTACACAGTCGAAAGCTATGAGGGACCTGAACGTGACACACAAATAAACAGAGTGTAAAAAAAAATGTTACAAACAGAAATACCATAAACGGGGACAAATAGACTGTAATTTCTTTAGCAAAACGCACGACAAACGGATAGAAGCATATCCCGTGTGGAGCCAAAAAAATAAACTTTGCAACAGTAGAAACCATTTTGCACTGACATGTCCGAGGAAGCATTCTATGGGAAAAAACAGAGATTAAGACTAAGCATAAAATGTTTTTTCAAATTCTTCCGGTGACACTGAATGTAAACATGTGTTATGTGTAAACTCGGAGAGAGAGCAGCCAGATAATATTATCTATGCAGATATGATGCTAGAAAAAAAGGAAGGTGGAGTTCCAAGTGGACAGAGGAGCTACCATCAATGTAAACTCGCAGAAATATATGCGTAATACCTGCCTGCAACGGTCTACCACGAAACTCAAAATGTGGAACGGGATGGAACTGGCGTCCATTGAAAAATGCCGAACTGTGCAGCGCAATCCCCAAAATATGAAAAAATAATCAGTGGAATTCACTTTAGTTAAGGAGAGATTCCCCCCTTTGTTAGGAAAACGCGCAAACGAACAGATGGACCTAATAACTATGCACTGCGATAACATCGCTAATGTTCAGTACCAGAGTGCAAGCAACTATTAACAGACTATGCAGATGTCTTCAACGGCGAACTAGGATCATTATCTGGGCAAGTGCGTCTACAAGTTGATGAAACTGTCACACCGCATACTTCCACAGCAGGGAGCATGGCAGTGTCCATGATCCCTCAAGTTAAAAAGGAGACACTAATGCCACACACCATACTTGACCGTCCTTGGTTGATGCTGACTTATTTAAATTTGACAGCGTCGAGTACCTTGTACTGTCGACTATTTCTCGAAATTCGACTTGAGGAAACTACTGCTTCAACTGTCATCCGCAAATTGAAGGCACACTCAGCAAGATATGGAATTCTATGTCAGCTGATTTTCGAAGCAGGACCACAGTTTGCGTCTTCATACTTCAAGAACTTTTCTGAAAAATGGGATTTTAAACATCTCATGGAAATCAACAAGCAAATGGCAATGCCGAATCTGAAGTTAACAGTGCAAACGACTCATGAGAAAAAACAAAGACCCCACATGTACCAGTTTCTGGCACTACTTGACATCAGAAAAGCTCCAACCGAAGGAATGGGAAGCAGCCTACTAAATCGCCACACCAGTACAGTTCTCCCCATGAGGAGCAATTATTGAACCTTAGGAAGGCGTGCCTTGAGTCAAGTGACAAGACTCTACTATAACTCAGACATGATGTTCAGGCTAAATACTATGACCGTCATACATGTAATTTACTTTTGCCTCTTTCACAAACCAAGTTTGCTACTTTCACCCACCTTTCGCTAAAATCCGTTGACACCAAACGCTTTCTATCAGTTCTGATCTTCACCATCAGCTGAAAACTCGGGGTTATTGAGGTAATTCGCCGCTGGCGCCGAAAACCAGAAAGAGCGCAACTCGGCCAGCGACAAGCCGAGCAGCCCAGAGAGAGGACCCTTCGCGACCCCCACCATCCACTAATTCACGATGACCTTTCGAGGCCGTGAAAGGTCACTGGACCGAAGAAAGACCCTCAAGGCCGCTCGACACTCGTTGAGAAAAGTCGATATTTTCCCGGACCCACGACAGCGCTTAGCCCAGGAAATGGGAGGAGTGATAGTAAGGCTAAGGAAGGCGTTTCTAACACTCCCCACCAAAATCGAATCCTCTGCCAAAACGCGGCGTAGGAAAGCCAACCTCGAGGCATGTCGATGACTTACCAAGTGTAGCAATCCCAGACCCCCACCACCAACACGGTCGCTAATCACAAGCTTCTTTACGGACCTTCTGCTTGCGCCCACCCCACACGATGGTGAACAACAAGCGCTCGATCGCCACCCTACGGTCCTTGCAAAGAAGAAGTATAGCCAAGCGTTAAAGGATGCTGTATTAAATTGATCAAGGATTGTACGTAAGACCGTAGTCTCTACTTACAAAAGAGGGATATTATATTATTGTTTAATGTATACGCCCTTAACATTAAAGTTTAATGTATGCTTCCTAATCGACGTTAAGAAACGTGATTCTCGCTCCCTGATACGTCCCATTTCTCCCTATTTTCTTCCGGTAGCTAATAAACGCCGATTACTTTTCGTGTTAGCTCTCTCTCAATCCTGAATCTGTCCTGTTTTCCATGTTCAGCGAATATACAAAAATAGAAAGGGGCGTAAGGCAAGGATATTTTTAACCTCAACGCTTTGATGCGGGAAAGCCGGGACAAATTTCCTAGCAATTTTTAAAAAGTAAAATATTTTTTGTCTTGTGTATTTGATTTGTTATCTAGCCTTAGTTTTTGTATAAGGCAAACAAACTTTTGTGTAATCTCTTGTGTGTAGTAAACTTTGTATTTCTTTTTTGCGTACAGTAATAAAAGTTTGTTCTTTTAAATTTCGAGTATTGGTTTGCGTTTGAAATTGAATTATAGCGGTTGTTTACATACACCACGCCCATAAAATACTCTATAGCCATTGGATAGAAAATAAGCACTATTTTCTATAGGACAATTTATGCATCGCATGAGCCACATCGAATTTTCTGATGTTTACTTTGCCAAACCTGGTTTAGAAAAAAATCAGTGATTGGTTGATTTTTGACCAATAATATAATATAACACTCCTTTCAATATTTTCCCGCTCTCGTTCCTATTCAGAAAGTATAAATAATACGAAAAATCAAAGAAAAGAACAGTAGTAGAAACAGCAAATCTCCAGAGCTCAAGCACGTACGTGAATTCTCATTCTTCTACTCTCTCTCACACACAAAATTATAATTGCACTACGCTGAGAACTGTCTGTCCAAAAAAGCCAAGTAACCAACTCAGAATTCTATCATTCTTTTGTAAAACTTTCTCATACTTAAACTCAGTTATCACATATTGCTGAACTCTGAAAATTTTAAATAAGTTCTTTTAACACATATTTACAATCTCACATCAGTACAAGGGGAACTATTTCCTCTTAACTTTATTTCACCAAACACAATTGTTGTACTCGCTTGTTTTTCAATACAGTGTAACCCGGGTATAAGAGAGTTGTCGGGACAGGAGAAGAAGTCTCTTATATACGGGTTTCTCTTATATCCGGGTTTGGTCTATTTGTTTAGGTAAGTCTGGGAATAATTTGGGACCAGATAAAATATCTCTTATATCCGGGTCTCTTATATCCGGGTTACACTGTACATGTAATTGTTGATTACTGAATAATCTCTTGTTATTCCTTCTTTGTGTTTCTTCATAAAATTTAAATGTGATGTGCTAATCAAAAACACAACCTTCACCAAAGCCTTCTTAACAATTTTATACCAAATCTAATTAGCACGCCACAATTGGTGAACCCGACGTTTTAAAGGAAAAAGTGCCGCCACAATAATTGGACACCACCGACGTTTGAATTATCGCCTACATCCAAGGAAGAAAAGATTCAAGAGAGCGAGTCAGACCCAATTTGTGTCAGCAACACGTACAAAAATTTTCGACTTGGCGCGAAATTTTTTCCTACACCACGTGCGTTTTTTTTTTTTAAATTGCTCTGTTCAACATGGCTGAACAACCTGTTAACGAAACAGCTGTCGTCATAAACTTGCCGGTGTTTGACATTACCAACATGCATGTGTGGTTCACACAGCTGGAAGCAATTTTCCAAGCGAAAAGAATCCATTCACAGATGGCACGCTACGCATATGTTGTAAGAGAAACTACCGCCAGAAATGGCTTCAGACGTACTGGATCTTTTAGACAACGTACCAACACACGATCCTATGCACTAAAAGAAGCTATATCGAAGTGGCAAATCGCAAGAGCGTCGTCTGAACGACTTGCACTACAGCTAGGTGACAACAAACCTACACAATAATTATTACGGAAAATGAGAAACCTTCTTGGAAAACATACAATGCCTGGATTCATTGTTCCGCAAACTTTGGCTCGATAAACTACCAGCCCAAACCACACAAATCCTAGCTACACTTCCCGACGATTTAGATTTGATCAAGACTGCTGAAATAGCGGATAAAATAAATTATGTCACGATAATCAACAGTGTCGATGCTCAAACATCACACGATAACGATGGAGGACGATTTTTTACCAAATCTCATTTTTAGCACGCCACAAAATCTTATTCAAATTTTCGTTTTCCCATTCAATCCCTTACTAAATTTTTATATTTTGCTCAAAATTTTATATTGATTATTGGAAATATTAAATTTAATCTTTTAGCTTGAAATTAAAACTGAAACTAAAAGCCTCAAGAAAAAAGGTTTCATTTTTTAAAAATAAAATGCACTTTAGTGCCGAATGTACGTAGTGGCGATTAACGTCTTCGAGCTTAGTCACTGTTATTTTGTATAACTATTAGGTTGGTGCAAAAATAATGACGTAATAATGTCGTTTTTTGACGTATTTTTTAACGTCAAAAAAAGTCATTATTTTTGCACCAACCTAATACAATCCGATAGGAATGTAGGGAATTTTTGTGAATGGTTAATAATTCTCATGGTCACCGGTTAGTTATCTACTGCCGCCACAAATTGCCAAATAACAACAATGGACGAGGTGAATCTTTCAAATCTGGTGAAAGAATCCGAAGTTAATGCGTTATTGCACACAGTGGTGGATACAAATAGCGGCATAAGGTATGCTGTTTTTACTAAACTTCAACCAAACGAAATATGGTGCGTTAACGCTACAGATGGAGTCGAGCTATGGCAAGGTGAATACGACAAAAAGGCACTATTTTCTTTAACCAACCTGGTCAGCCTCAACTCCATCAAAGATCTCTTAATGTTCATAAGGTTAGTTCACATTTCCCTATTGCTACTTTCAAAATTCTGAAGTGGTTGTATCCAAATTATCCTTTCTATTTTAATCCCTTTTTGTTTATGAATATTATTTGTTGAATCATCTTAAAAGAGGCGTGCATTTTTTTACTAAACATTACGAGTTGTCTCCCTTTATCTCACATTGTTTTTCAAACATTTTTTTCTTTAAAATTCTTAACATTTAATTTATTTTATTTTTCTTGCTAATAATTGTTAGCATCTTATACTTTAAGGTTAATAAATAAAATAAAATGATTAGTACTTTTTTTTTAAGTTTAATTCCATGTAGCAATGCAAGATAACTCTAATTGACTAAGAAGTAAAAAAAAAAAACTTTGATTTTATCAAAATTATTTTCTTTTTCTCTTACTTTTAGGAAAAAATAAATTAACGAAATCAATATCAAATCAGTTAACTTTTATTTCAATTATTTTATTACGAAAAAATGTTATATGCTCCTAAGTAAACATCCTGCAGTGAGCCACATTAATTATTTATCGTAAAAATGCATCCGGACAATCATTTTTTTTTGTTTCGTGCCTTCAAATAGAATTTTCGTTAGCAAATGTGAGTCTCGTTCAATAAGAATAAAATGTTTTAAGCCTTCTATAGATTTTTGTAACTATTAAAAATGAAATCATTGTCGACTTGTCGAGACGACAAATGTTTTCAAATAAACCGTTTTTAACTTTTTTAAAACATCGAAAAGAAAACTACCTACTAAATCACCATAAGAAGACTTTTTGTAGAAAAATATTAGGACTACAAAAAAAATATTAGAATTATTGTTTAGGATTTCATCTCTTTAATCGTCATTCCAAAAAAGTTAGATTTCTTGTGGTTAATTAAAATCATTTTTATAATTATATTTTATTCCGTTGTTGGAACTTAGCAATGTAATTAATTACTACTTTTGATTTGTTCATTGGGGAAAAAATGCTCAAGAGAAATATCAATAAATTTTACACAAATTAGCACAAAAGTAAAACCCTGATTTGATGAAGAAAAAACTAAGCATCGATCAATAATTATCAAATTCATTCATTAGACCACATTTCAAAATTCAAATTCTATTGCCAAGGCTGAAGTAAATTTTTACTGCACTAGTAAAAAAAAAAAAATACCAAGTTATTATTTTTCTAATTTTCAATATTTTTTGAATGTCATGTTTTAAAGTCTAGAAAACAATCTTTGAATTTATGTACTCTGATCTAGAGGATTGGTATTCTGTTTGTATTTAAGGCAGTGCGGGCATAAGAATCTGACACATGGCCCAAAAAGTCTGGCTGTGAGTGACCATATATTCATATTTATTGGCCCAAATCTTCTCTTTTTTTTTTTTTTTTTTTTTTCTTTTTCTCTTATGCCACAATAATTACTTCCTTTAAATTAAAAAACAATTTCTGTAGTTTTCACTGGAGATAAAAAGTTTTTCTGTTTTTTTTGGGGGGGGGGGTTAAATATGATAGAAAAATGTTTCCCTAATTGATGACATTTAGGTACCTCCAATAATTCGCTAAAAATCAGTAATGATAAAAATAAAAGACCTCAAATTTAAAAACAAAGTTTTATCGTCAAAATGTTTGTTATTAAGAGACTAAGAGGAAAGAAAGTATTTTTGGTAAATTTTTTTTAACACCCGAGCGTCATACACTGCTGAACTATTTTCTTTCAGAAATTAGTACGCGCTTCCGTAAAGCGATTTTTTTTTTGTTTTGTTTTTTGTACTTAATTTAAGAAGTTAACTTTCAAATATAAACATCGACAAATAAAAGAATAACAAAAGAAAAAAAAAACACCTAACCCTAATTTGAAAGTTAACTGTCTTCTTAAAAAAAAAAAAAAATTACTTTTTTTGTTTGTCGATGTTTACATATATTTGAAATTAAGTACAAAAAAAAAAAACGCTTTACGGAAGCACGTACTAATTTCTTCAAGGAATTACTGTGAAGGAAGTAAATAGGCCCAAATTGTATAAGTCCACCAACAAAATTCAGCACTGAATTACTTATCAATAAGCTGGTAATGGCTAACGAAAGACCAGGAAAAAGTCCGATTTTTTTCGGGTCATTAACATCCAAAAAGGTAGGTTTCTTCAATATCTAATTGTTGATTTCAGTTCAGCATATACATTTGCACGGAAAGACTATTTTGGAAAAATTTGAAGGGATATTAGCGCTCGGGTGTTAAAATAAAAATTTACCCTTTTTTTTTTTTTTTTTGTTAAACCGTATTTTTTAATTAATTATTTTAAATAAAAATTTTCTTCTTTCTAACACGTTCTTAAATTTGGGTAAAAAAAAATTTTTTTCTTTTTTTTTTTTTTTTTTTTTTTTTTTTTTTTTTTTTGTCGACTTGTGGTAATGGGCATCCACTTTAGTGTAGCAGTTTCCTGGGGAAAACCCCTTAATTTGGAAATTCTTGCAAAAATCAAATAATCGTCTGATTTTAATTAAATTTTCAGGACTTATTAAAAAATGAATGAATTTATATTTGAAATTATTATTTTTAGAAAATCTGTGTAAAAATATGTTTTACATCTGTTACCCCCCCCCCTCCATAAATTAATTTTATGAAATTGAAATTTTCTAGAATTTAAAACCGTTCACAAATTGTTTTATTTTACTTATAAAAATACTTGGAGAAAGTAAATCAAGTAATTTTTTTTTTTTTTTTTCACAACTACTGCCAACTTTTTAAAAATCTGCTCCAAATCGTAAAATAAAAATTGAAATCTAATTATCTAGTTAGGCTTTTATTTGCTTTTATAAATAATATTCATCAAGGACATTATTATCTGAAGAAAAAAAAATTTTATGAATAAAGAATTTTTACAAGAATTGTTTGCATTTTTCTTTTAGTTTTTTCATTTTTCTTTAATTTTAAAAAATGTTTTAAAATTCTTCCAGACTATGGGGTAGGTTAAGTTTTTAAGTGAAGACTATATTTACTAAGTGAAAATTAAAAGCTTAATACAAATCATACTACCAAAACTTTTTACCATAATTAAAGATTTTTTTTGAGCATCAAAATGTTAGATTTTTTTTTTTTTTTTTATTATGGTTAGAAGGTCACATGTTTCAAGGCTTGTCTCCTTAGCGAACTGAGATAATATAATTTTATTAATAATTTAATACTTGAGAGTGAGATGGTTATTAAAATATCATCTCACTCTCAGTTTTTAAAGAGATAACAGATAATTTTATTAATTATAACTCGGTTATTAAATTAAAAAGTGAATTGAGATAATATTAATAAAATTATTATATTTCAGTTATCAATTTACAAATGTAATAACTGAGAGATAATTTAATTATTAATATAATAATTAAAAATTTTATTAATTATTATCTCAGTTATTAAATTAAAAATGTAATGACTGATAATACAATAATTAAAAAAGTTATTTATTATATCATCTACCATTATAGAGGTAACTCAATAATTTAAGAAATTTTTATAGTATTTTAAATTTATAAGAAAGCATCTTCAACATTGCCAAAAATAAAAAAATTAATAAAATATTAGATAATTGCTTAAAATATTTAAATTTTTAAACATTACCTGGTAGTTAAAAAACAAAAACAAACAGTTCTCACTTAGAATTTAAAAATTTGTATCAATTCTGACCCACCATACTAGACCTGTCAACACATTCTGCCATCAAATTATCAATGGAGACTTGAGACAAGCAAGACTCAGTGGTGAAGAAATGCTTGTCTAGAAAATTTTATAGTGTAAGTAATGTTTGTTTTGAAACAGATTAATTTAACTTTAAATTTGCTAATTTTATGAAATTAACATTTCAGAAATAGATATGTTATTTTAGGTGGGTTTTTTAAAACACAGAATAATTTTTTGTTTACATTTCCCTAAAAAAAAATTAAAAATGGGCATTTCAATTGTTTTTTGTTTTTTTTAGAAGAAGAATCGACTAAAAATCATAATTTCTATTTGAAGTACAGTACAGCGTTTTGTTTACTGGAATTAGAAATTAATCCTTTAGCTTTCAGTTGAAGCTAAGGGAAAGCTTCAAAAAATGATTTTTCATTTATGGAAAATACCTTGTTGAGGGGCCGATATCACCCCACAAGCTTTACGAAGAAAGGTGTGAACAGCTAAGACAATGAAGGGACAAAGGCAGAGGTTTAAGAAACAATAACGTCGATTTTATTTATCCAAAAGGTACAAGAGTGTACTCTAGAGAAATATGTTTGTATCAGTGTCGGGTCTGGTATCACTGGTTTTTCTTCGGGAGTAGTTGATTCTAGTTGTATCAGCGAAACGAATGTAGAGTTGGTCAGCGGCGGTAGCTGGTCGACTGCCAGATGCAAGAATTGTCGAGAACATCAACTGCGGTGAGGGGATCATGACGAAGTGTAACACTTGAAGCTGGAGTCAGAGAGGCAATACGTTTTCCAGGGTGGATCGACCACAGAAACAGTCACACCGAAGAGTATTCTCTCAACGAAGCACCGGAAGCTCACAAAGGTAGTGTACTACACTTTGATCAAGGCCCCCGGGCCAAGCAGCCTATATTTATTGTACAAATGTACCACAAGGGCAGAATTGGAATGGTGGGAGCCTGGTCTTCAACTGGCATACTTCTAACTTAGCTAGCCTCATTTACTGACCCATTCATCCAAATATTGTTCCTTTCACCAAAAAATCTCATCCACACAACACTGCCATATACATACACCACAGTACCACATCCACTCAAGGAAATTCTACTTAATCCCCATATATACAGCTTTTTGTAGGGGGTGGGGGGTAATAAACGATGAATCCCAATAATATAAGATTATTTACACAACTAAACAAAAATAGTGTTAGTAAACTGTTCCCCACAATCTAAACATGGCAAGGATAGGAGTTAACTGGACAAAAAATACTGCGGAAAAAACGAAATTACACATTCAAAAACGAAAGGCATTCCACAGTATAACCAGAGAACTGCAAACTCTGTCATCTAAATGGGGAGGGAAGGGGGAATGAACCAAAATTTGTGGGACAAAAATAAAGAGGCCAATGACCATTCACGCCCTAGCCAAGTTAAAAAACAAGCAAATCAAACAAAATCAAAACGACTGACTCTAACTTATCCCTAAATGACAAATGTTTTAAGTCAGGCAACCAATATCCTTAAGCCTATGTCACCTCCAGATGCCACTCTAAATTAGCCACTCTCAAGCGAACCAAACGCGAAGCATTCAACCCCCTTTTGCCGAATTTCGATGAAGAGAGTTGCCTTCTGTTGCGTCGTCCAAATCAAGACTCGCATAATGCTGAGTAAACACAAGAAGACATAGTGTTCATTCCTCTTCAACTGCGGCACAACATTGCTACATATGGACCTGGCTTCTAGGACAAAGGACTTTCCACCTAGGAAGCGGACCATGTAGCCCTCAATCAGTTTGCACAACGGCCAAACAACACTGCAGTCAAAGATGTACCCCAAGGACTCAACCGCTCCACCACAACGCACACAGTTTGGCGTAAGTGCCAAGCCCGCTGCACAGAGCCATTTGCCGACCCAGAGGGACTTCAGCAACACCAGCCAGGTGAGTGATGCCTTGTCATTATTGAGAGACCGCCCCGACGCCCAAGGCCACAGAGAGCTAAACTCCTCCTTTGTCAAACAGAGCTCATCCCTTAGAGTATCTCAAGCGGCCCCCAACACTAACACCCAATATAATGCCTTAGGAGACAACAGTCGGGTATTGGAGAGGCCTTCCTTAACCCATGTGAAGTCTTTCAGAGCGTGTCGATACTCGCGACAGAATGAGCACTCGTCTCAAGGAATACGGCGGGCCTCCTCCTCGCCTTCATGCACACTTCTCAAAGACAGAAATGCTTTCTTAGCATCTTCCTTCCAGAAGAGGCTGTTACCGTCATCTTGCTGACACATTCGATCCAGGAACTTGAGCCGCAATGTGTTTTGACAAATCTCAACATCGGGCATCCCCAGACCGCTCTCAGATAGGTGGAGGCAACAGACTGTCCGACGCATCGCATGAGACTTGCCGGCCCACAAGACGGTGAACAAGATTCGCACTAATAAAATTAGATCAGTGGACGGCAATGGAAGTACCGAGAACCAGTAATGAAGGATGGGGTAGATGTGCGAGGCACAAACTTCAACCCTCCCCTTTAAGGAAAGCCTCCTCCAAGCCCACAGACTAGCTGCATCCTCAGCCTTTTCTCGGACCTCCAACCAATTTTTCTCCAACTGGAGGTCGAGGCCAAACCAGACGCTGAGTATCTTGAGAGGCCCGTCCGTCCAAGTGAAGGGCCCAGGGAGAGAAACACCCTTCCACGCACCCAAACGCAACTCAATAGATTTGTCACAATTTACTTTGGCTCCTGTCACCTCCTCAT
The DNA here is from genome assembly GCA_963932145.1 of Acanthosepion lycidas. Lineage (NCBI taxonomy): Eukaryota > Metazoa > Mollusca > Cephalopoda > Sepiida > Sepiidae > Acanthosepion > Acanthosepion lycidas. Next base: position 59,381 of record OZ010596.1, read on the forward strand.
ACCTACTGATTTCCTTGCCAATTTCACGAATCTCAGCCTTGCTTTTCACTAAAGCATTGACATCATCGGCATAGGCAGAATACCTGACTGACGTGTTTGAACCAGGGAGGGTAATTCCTTTCAGGACTGGATTTGCCATTAACTTGCGCAAGAAGGGCTCCAACACAAGAACGTACATCATCGGCAAAAGCAGGCAACCTTAATGAATGGATCAGGACAAAATGAAAGGTTTCGACCTCACTCCATTCACCTCTACCATCGCACCAGGGAAGAGGCGAATCCAGGATCAAAAGTATGGCCCAAAGCCAGCCAACTTGAGGACAGCCCCGAGAAATCAATGGTCAACCCTATAAAATGCCTTGGACTGATCTAAATTGATCAGCACGGCTTCATTGTTGACTTGTTCTAAGATCAAGCGCACCAGATTAAGATTGTCCTGAATAGTCCTACCCTTCACAGCACAAGTCTACTCTGGGCCAATCAGACTAGGTAGGACAGCCTTCAAACAGTTAACTAAGACCTTGGCCCCAAATCTTTAACTCTGTATTTAACATAGTTAAGGGCCAGAAGTTATTAATCCCATCTCTTCCATGTTTATCCTTGCGCAGCAACTTGATCACAAATCTGGTGAAGCATTCGGGAATACACCTGCTTCTCATCCATTGGTAAAATATCAGTGCCAGCAGAGGGACAAACATGTGCGACTGCCTCAAGTACACTTCATAGGGAATTCTGCCGGAGTCTTGTCTCGACCGACATGCTTCAACACGTCCCAGATTTCCTCTTCTGTTATCGTTCCTTCACACCCAGCCGCTTTAGTCACCTCAGGGCGAGGAAAGTCAGCCAAAGAGGTGTCAAACTCAGACCGGGCTCCCTGGTAAAAAGCTCCATGGCTCATTTCCTTATTCATGTGACCCTCAATCGCGAGACCCCTGATATCCCACGAAAATGTTAACTTAAGTGCTCTATAGAGGGAGGGATGAACAGAAATTGGGACCCTCCCCGCAACTTTTTAGCCTCTTTAGAATCCCAGACTGCAATTGGCGGTGAAAGTTCGATTTCTTTGATGGCTTCCTCCACTATTTCCCATGTATGCCGGGACCCGTAACCAGTTCTGATGACGGTGAGGACCCGTTGAGCCTCCGAAAAATTTTGTGGTTAGGGTCTGTGACCTGTTCGGGGATTTGCATGATGGGGAATTTGGGGCAGAGGCTGAGGGGCAAGGTACCACCGCTGGTCTTTTATTGACTTTCACAGAGGATGTGAGCGCTTTTCTCAGGATGGTCATCTTTGAAGGAGTTAAGGACGCTGACTTGGTCATTAGTGGGGGGGGCTAATATTTTTTGTGGGGAAGATGGCACAGAGGCCAAGGGGTGCGGTACCCACACTGATCCAGACTGTTTTTTTTGTTTTTTTTTTGTCTAATTCCTTAATTTTCAGGGACTTCTCATAGCCTGGGTCAAACTTCTTGGACTGCTCGTGCAGCTTTTGGGCATAGCTAGCAGGAGTATCACCCCTGGGAATGGGACTGTTAGTGTCCTTGCTCTTGTGGGCTTCCAGGGACTGAGATCCTGCAGCTTGGGGCCTCCCTCTCGCTTTACCCACAACTTGCCATTCCTGCTTATCTTTCACCTTCTTTTTGGCAGGAAATGTGGGCTCTGGAAGAAACCCAACTGTGGCTTTTCCGCCACTGGTGCCAGCTGCAGACAGGCCCATTACAGGCACAGCAGAACAAGAAGTATCAGCTCTCTGGGGATCGGACTCGGGCAGGACTCCAGAGGCCTTCTTCTCTGGGCAGGAAGGGGCAAGGTGACCAATCTCACCACACTTTCAACAAGCTGGTTTCCTCCCCGTCACTCCAAGCTGTTGGGAATGGAGGTAAAGGAGGTCGAGATGCCGGATCTCGCAGGCTGTGTACTTATCAGAGTTGTTGCACATCACGGTCATCAACGGTTTATGGTTGGTATAGATAGTAAAATCTCAACCTTCCAGTAAGTGCCGGAAATGCCTGAGAATGCCGAGAGAAGGTGCTGTATTTTCTCTGGGCTGGCGAAAGCTTGGCTGAAAAGAATGCGATGGTTTCGTGATGTGAATTGAATTCCTGCTCAACCACCGCGCCCACCCCTGTGTCCGACGAAAGCCTAGTGAAATTTACAAATGCGGCCTTCGCCATATGGAACGCGTGCAGAGCATCTCCCTCCAACGTGATGTCCCTATTCCTTCTCTGCAGCAGGTTCGTCAGTGGCTGGAGAATAGTAGCACAATTCAGGATGAATCGACAATAGAAATTGATCATACCGAGGAAATGTCACAATTGTTTGATGGACATTGGTATAGGAAAATTCCAGACCGAGCTGATCTTGTCTGGCAGAGGTGCTATGCCGTTAGCGTCAGTGTGGTGACCAAGAAAATTGACACTGGGCACCCCGAAAACACACTTGTCCAGGTTCAACTTCAGACCCTAGTGTGAAAGTCGCTGGAAGACTTCTCACAAGTGTTGCTTGTGAGAGTCGGCGTCTTTACTGGCTACCAAGATGTCATCGATGTAAGTGTATACGTTCGGTAGTCTGTGCTGGACTTCATCTATGAGCCATTGGAAGGTCTAAGCAGCATTACATAGACCGAATGGCATTTTTTGAAACTCATATAGGCCAAACGGTGTTGTGACTGCCGTCTTAGGGATATCTTCTGTAGGGGAAGGGGTCTGATGACATGCCTTTGTCAGGTCGATTTTCGAAAAGATGCGATCCCCTTCCAGTCCGGATGCAAAATCATGGATATGAGGGACAGGGCACCTGTCAGGTATAGTAGATGCGTTTAATTTTTCGGTAGTCGACACATACCCGATATTCCTTGCCACTGGATTTAGGTACTAAGTGCAAGCTTAAATGTTATAGGAAGCATTTTGTCAAATTGTTCCTTGGTGTACGCCAGTTTGTGTGGAGCGAGTCATCACAGGTCGGAGTGTCCAGCAGGATCTCTAGTCCTGATGTGGTGCTGAGTTTGGTAGTCACCTGAAGCAGTGGCTTGGAGTGGCAGTGTTATATCTGTGAACTGTGTCAGGAGATCTAAGTACTCACAACCATGGCATGTTGCGACACTGATTCCTGTGGAGCTTTGATGTGTAGGCGTACCTAAGACACAGAGATTTTTAGTTGTGTTGGATAGGGTCCTAGGGTTCATATGGACCACCAGTGCATAATGTGCTAGGAAATCCGCGCTGAGGATGGGTATCTTCACGTTGGCCATGGTGAATGTCCAAGTGAAATCATGTCGCATGCCGATGTTCGGAGTGAGGATCCTTTCTCCGTATGTGTCTATCGCGGAACCATTCGCAGCTCATAGTTTGAACAGGGTGGGCTTAGTGGTGTGGTCGTTCTGATAGGGTACCACACTGATGGCTGCACCTGTGTCTACTAGGAATTTCAGTTTGTTTCGGCGATCCCAAATGTAGAATAGATGACATTGCGTGTTGGTACCGGATGAGTTAGTTGTCGCCACTCTCTGGTTTACTTATTTCCCAGAGCCAACAGGTGTGTACAGGGAGGTCTACAGTTCTTGGCTCCATCGCCAGATGTGCAATGAAACCAACAAATGCCCTAGTCGCTTCGCCATTCTTGGCTGGGGGTTCGTCTCCATTGTGGATTGAGATGGGGTCAGTTTCCTTGTCCATGGGCGCAGGGAGATCTGGATTTCTCAAATTTGTCTTTGCAGGTCAACCAACGTCCGTTCTGTCTCACTCGGCTCATAGCGTTTGTTTGCTGTGTCGGGGTGTGAACTGCGTTAATGCCATGGTCAAACTGCGCAAAAACCAGGTTAGCAGATTCTGCCAAATCATCCAGAGGCGTGGCTCTTGTTGTTGGAACGATAATCTGAGCGACTGATTTGGGCAAACACTCCAGCCATAAGCCTCGAAGAACCTTTTCTGACACATTTTGCTTTTCCACTGGTTCCTCATATACCTGAGAAGCTGGGTTGGCGTCTTGTCACCTCTGGTGACATTCCGTAGAATCTTTTGAATCATGTCCTCCTCGGAACACCCAGTACGCTTGATGATTGCTTCCTTTAAGTGATCATATGGTCCATCTTCATACAAATAGGAGGGGACATCAGAAATTTCGTCCATCATATCAGATGGGAGTTTCTGCACTACGTTTGCGAATCTGGCTCGCTGTGAAGTGAGGCGTAACATGGAAAAGATCGATTCTACCTGCAAGAACCAGTTCTTTGCATTATGGTGGGATGCAGGTAGCGGTATGATTGTGACCATCATGTCTGAAGAATTACCTTTGACCGACTCCATCATCACTTAGCTGTCTCGCGTCAGGAAGTCACCACTTGTTGCAGGGCCAATAAGGATGTCGGCCCCACAAGTTTTACAAAGAAAGGTGTGAACAGCTAAGACAATGAGGGGACAAAGGCAGAGGTTTAAGAAACAATAACATCGATTTTATTTATCCAAAATGTACAAGAGTGTACTCTGGAGAAATATGTTTGTATCGGTGTTGGGTCCGGTATCACTGGTTTTTCTTTAGAGGTAGTTGATTTCGGTTGTATCGGCGAAACGAATGTAGAGTTGGTCGGTGGCGGTAGCTGGTCGACTGCCGGATGGGAAAATTGTTAGGAACAGCAGCAGGTTGATCGATGCCGCACGAAGATTCGTTGGATCAGTTAGGACGAGTCCCTAAACAGGGCCAAGTCAGTATAGTGATATGATTTCCAGAGCGATCAACCATGTAGGCGGGATCACACCGAAGTGTAACACTTGACGAAGGCAATAGTCCCTAAACTGGGCTGAGTCAGAATAGTGATACGACTTCCCGGGCGGATCAACCGTGGTGACGGGATCATGCTGAAGTGTAACACTTGAAGCTGAGAGGTGATACATTTTCCAGGGCTTCACAAAGGTAGTGTACTACACTTTGATCCAGGCCCCGGGCCAAACAGCCTGGATTTGGACAAAAAAGGGGCTAAAAATATGTGAAACGATTTGTTCAATTACTCCCTGGCTAGAGGGAGTAGAAAACCATAGATATAAAATTACTCCCCCATGTTGTTCAATGCTTGGGAAGCACTGCCTAATCCTATGCTCACAAGGTACCATTTTGGAGTCAACCATATTGGCCAGTCGTCCAGTTTCTCGCATACTGCTTGACTTGAATCTGCGAGATTAGGGGTTGTACAGGTCATGGTTGTTTTTCTAAGGAGCAGCTAATGGCAGCCGTGACACCTTCTTAGGTATACCAAATTTTTGGAGGTACCTACATAAAATATATTTACAAAATTTTCTCCCTCTCACCCACAAACAATAACAGAATAATAAGTTAACTAGTTTATATTGTCTAATGTGGCATTAGCTTTCAAATTATAAGAATGCTAATGTAATCATGAACCACAATAGTTATCTTTTATTGGATGTGTAACTTTACATATCTTCAGTACAAGCATGTGAAATCAGCCTTGAGAAAGATTAGTATACAAATCAAAACAAACCTGCAGTGAATTCAAAAGATAACAATGTACACTTTGAACAAAATATACAGAAGATTTTCTAAATCTGAAACAAAAATGAAAGGAACAAATTTTCTAAATAAATCTGGTAAACCCACTTTCAAATGTAGAATATAAAGTATACTTCATTGATAGAAAGAATGACCATATAATTGATTCAGTCAAAATGATAAAAACTTTGTTGTATGGTATCACATTACACTTTATGCTCAAGATAGATTCCTGAGAATTAAATATTGTAGAGACTCTGAATTCTACTGTTATTGATTCAACTGGTGATAAAAAAATGCTTGGATGCAGAGTGTAATTAGTAATGTTGAAACCACAAACACTAACATACAATTTGGATTTGGAAATGGTAAAATTGTGAACTCATTCAAGAAAGTGCCTCTACCAACAAAAATCGGAAATGCCAAATGCAAAATAGTTTGAAATGTTTAATACTGCCATACCAGTTCTGTTAAACAATGTCTCTCTTTAACAAAAAAAAATTAGCGGGTACTGTTTTTGCTTTATCATTGTCAATGAACACTGCAAACAATTCTGAGTTAAGTGTTAGCTTTTAACAGTAAGATGTAGAAAAAGATCTTAACTAAATTCTACTGTTGGTTCAGACATTCTTCTGCAAGTAAGATCTGAAACCGTTTAGACATCTTTGACATTGTAGACCATACTACAATCAGGTGTAACAAAAAATACAGAAAATTCTCTCAAAAGTCAGTTGATGGATTTCTTTATGCTAATGATTATAATCAATCTATAGCTGTAGATCTCTACCAACTGGAGCCAAACTTATGGCATTTACATGTTGCAGGTGACTTCACAAAGTTCACTGCAGGTTTTATATCTAACAGGGATATGCATGTGATGTAATGAATAGTAACTTGAAATGAGAAATCAGAGACAAATTTAGAATTCCAGTCAGTTTTTACATTCATTTATGTGCAAATACCCTTGAGAAAGGTATGAATCCATCTTCTCCATCAGCTATGGGTTAGATAGTAGGACTTGTATCTGAAAAATCATTGTTAGTCTCAAAAAACTTTCAATACATAATATCACTTGCAAAAAAAATGAATTTGAAATGTTTTGGCTTTAAATAAGCCACAAAGGGTTAATAAGCTATAAAAACAAAATGCTCAATCAATGTGTAACCAACACAAAACAGTTATTTCTCTGTGGTAGATTTGGACAAATTCACTGTCTCACATTGAGATTTGCACTCAATGATATAAACTATAGACAATATTTGAGGATCAGTTTTACCTGTTGTGAGTTCTGTAAACAATGAAGAAATGAAAACTGCTATATCAATTACTTCAGACATGATTGTTTCTACAGTTCAAATACTCTGAACATTTTTTTTTTTTTTTTTTTTTTTTTTGTAGATTTCCACTAAATTAGAGAGAACATTCTTGATTCTCTAGTGAAAAGAATTATGTAACCTCTCTGACAACCACCATCTGGATAATTCCTTAAAGCAGCTTTACTAAATATCAAATGTAATTTACTCTGTATCCAGATGTTGGTACATTAGTGATGACTTGAATGATTTTCCTCTAACAACTGACAGTAATCCCCGTCCAGTATCAGTTGATATCATGCTATTTTTTCCAGTGACCAGGTTTCTGACAGATCTTCCATGTACGCTGACATTTGATGTACTTATTTTAAGCAAACGAGATTTCCACCTCATCCAAATGCACACTTCTCAAATCCAGAAATACTGCCAGATTCCAGCATAATCCAAACAAGCTATAACTTATGGCTTTGCTGTCTGCATTGACCTTAAAAAAATGTCAGCAGTAATTTTAAAATTCTGGCATGATTCTTAACAGACCTCTAATTTTAGTGCCTTACCATGTCTAAATCCAGAATTACAGAATGATTTTTTTTTTTTTTTTTTTTTTTTTACCGTCTATTTTCCAGACTTCATTATTTTCATCATATTAGTACATGTCATAACCAGGAAGTGTAACTGTGGCGCACGTTAATAGGCCTCTATATTTGGCATTATTACATAACCTGGATGGATGGAAACAACACATCTCGTTATGCACCAACAGATCTCTGTAACTCCAGAAGTGTTTAAGCAAGATTAACTAGAGAAAGGAGTGGAGTACTAAGAGTCTGGATAGAACGAGGTAGATATGTGAAATGAATATTAAATACTCTAGCATCATCTTGTTTTGGTGCTTGAGAAATAGTTTAATTGGTTGTTATGTAACTCTCTCAAACCCACATTGGTCTTCAGGCTCCTTTTAGACCACAGTGGTTACTCCTCACTTACTAATGCTGGTTTGTAGCTGGTATCATTATGATGAGCACAGTTCCACTTGATCTAGCTTGTATTTTTCTCATTCACTCCTCCACCACATTGTGCTTTTGATCTCAAAGAGGGAGAAGATCACTGATGAAGTAAACTGGACTGAATAACAGGTCAACAGCGAGGAGCTACACAAAAAAAAAAGAATTATTTGGAATAAATAATTAACTCTGATTAAAAATGTAACAATGATTTGATTAATATATGATTTTTTTTATATGGCAGTTTTAACACTTTCTACTACTGTTATAATCAAATTATACTGGAATCCCCTTTTGGAGTTTACATCCTGTGTTAGTAGTAATTTAAATTTCTAAGTTCCAGCCTTCAGGGCTGGCACTAGGTCTTGGTCAGGAGATCTCAGTGAACAATGTGGATTCCAGTAGCAGTAGTATGTGGACTCCCTAAGTTGTCCAAACCTCCAGCTTGTATGGAGTCCCATGTCTAGCAGGTGTGGGGTTGACCAGAAGCATTAAATTGACCCTTAACTCCAGCTCTCTTCACTTTTCATCTTGCACCATCGCTCCATATAGGCAGTGTTGTTCTCTCTCTCTCTCTCTCTCTCCCTTCTTCTTCCTTCTCAGCATCCAACTTCAGCCCATTTCCAAGAGCTGGTACAACTCTTTGTGACAGAGGTGAAAAAAGGGGGTTTCCAGTAATTAATCTTTCTTTATCAGTTTGTCTCTTTGTTTAGGTGATTTTCCAAGCCAGCCAATATCAAGAGTTGTTTTGTCCACAGTAATCATGAGTGGGAAAGAAAAATATTCCCAATGTCTTTAGTAATAATAAAAAAAAAAATATCTTTCTGTTTGTGTTTCTCGGTCAGCTAATGTCACAGAAATAAACAAATCTGTCCCCAATCTTAGGCACTAATCTTTATTTTTGTAGGGGCATTTTTTTTCTGGATGGCTGACATGACCTCTCTACATAAACCAAATGTTCTGGCTCTTTGTCCAGAACAATTTAGATATTATTTTGGGACCACCCGTTTTCTTTACCAATAAAGTTTTAGATACAGCATGTTTTCCTATTTTCCCAGGACCAACATCTCCAATGATACATTGTCTCCTTTTTATCAGCTGGAAGTGGGGAAGGATTGGTGGTTTTGATCTTACTGAATTCTGTCTAATTAATTTAGGTTCAATTCTCCTTGAAACTGTTCTTGATTTCATTTTATTATTTTAAAAACATACTTTTTTTTTCTTAACTTTTCAATCCACTTTCCTGAGAATTTCAGCAATTATCATCCAGTCTCTTTCCTCTTCCTTTTTTTCTGATTAACTCACTGAGGCCCCAGTGCCTCAATAGTCCTCACTTCTGCCTCTTTTTCCTTCAAGAATCAAATTTTCTTTTGCTTGTTTTATGGGATAGGAAAATAACTGCATGTGTAGGCAGGAACTAGAAATTTCATTTTTGCTGGGTTTTTTTGCACCACAAGTAATATGTAAACTATTGCAATACACATATCATTACAAGTCCATCAATTTCATTATTTGCAAATAGACATAAATGTTCAGAAAAATACAGAAATTTTAGGAATATAGAACCAAATAGACTACATTTACTACCATATGTAATTTCTATTTTTTTTTAAATGGCAATTTCCTGAGTGAAGAAAATATTTTCATGAATTTATTATTAAACTCAGAATCATAAAAAATAAATTAATTCATTGAACATGAGCTAAGATCTATCAAAATATAGACACCTATTAACATTCTATTTTATTCGGTTGGAACAAAACTTCATACCATTTTTCAATAGGTGTTTAAATACGTGATTTTCTTTCACACATGACTGAAATGTACAACATTTATACATATTCTGAAAGGTAACATTTCAATGATGCTTCCTCTACAATTTTTATGGGGATTTTACATGGTTTTACATTAAAAGTAAAGAAATTGAGATGCATTTTTTCATTTGGCATACAACTAACAATAAAGATATGTACCATTTATGCAGAATTTAGTAAAAATTGGTTGGTATGTCCTACCACAGCCACTGTATTCACATGTCCTTGCACCTCCAGTGAGATGAAAGACATGACTTACCTCAAAGTTCAAAACAAGTGCAAACGTGTCTTGCCTGCAAAGTAATGAGGAAAAGAAATATGGCCACTATCGTAGACACAGTTTATGTGTGCTGATCTCGTCCAAAACAAGACAATATTTGCACACATGTAAATTTCTGCCATATCAGACAGGCATAAAAAGCGAGATGCCAGCAGCAGCACGACTCAGATGGGGAGTCATTCAGCAGACTTTGTGCAATAGTTGGATACATGAATTGACTGACAGACAAAGTGGAAGTCAACATGCGCGGCTGAGTTGGTGTCTGTTTCACGACTGCCCAGTGTAACGGTCAAGAAAGGGAGTCTCACAATCCATTTCCTTGAGGCAACCAATGACAAAAGAAAAACAGCTGGTCTGCCGGCAAACAGTGCACTGCACTTTCTGAACCCCTCTCGTCACTTTCTTCTTTTTGTTTACTACAAGCTATTTCGGCGGTTATGGCGAAGGTTCACATAAGCAGCGACGTCATAAAACCATTTTCCGGCCAGGGCAATGTGGTGGCATGGCTAAAAAAGGTCAGGCTGGTGGCATGACTTCAGCAGGTGGACACTGTGGCTAGCCTGCTACCATTGTACCTGGAGGAGGATGCACTATCCCTCTACATGGAAATGGAGGAGGAAGATCAGAAAGATATTGATCAGATCAAAGCCAGGCTGAAGCAGGCATTTACGGATGACGCATATTCAGCATACAGAAAGCTGACCATGGTCAGGTGGACCGGCAAACGTGTGGACATCTACACGAACAAAATCTGCAGCTTGTTGGCTTGGCTGGATTCAAGGGAGCTGAGATGGAAAGGCTCGCCAAACTAGCCTTCATCATGAGGTTCCCTGATGCGATCTCCCTTGAACTCCAACAGGCACCGAATGTTGAAGCTCTGACTGTAGGGGAGTTATTAGCAAGAGCAAGAGTGCTAACAGCAACCGGACATGAAAGTCGGGACATAGTTGCAGCTGTGCGGCCACCCCATAGTGACGGCGCGTCTCCCACCAAGAGTGGCCCACTCACTAGTGTAACATGCTTCAAGTGCAGCAGCAAAGGCCACATAGCAAAAGACTGCCGGAAGTGCAGAACACACTGCTATTGATGCAAGGAGGTTGGACACTGGGCCCGAGACTGTTCGGGAAACACTACAGGGGACAAGGCATCAGCGCCAGCCTTTTCCCCAACCAAGATGTAAATACGGCGCTCCTGGTGGGAAACATCCTTGTTGACGGAACTTGGTGTTCAGCGCTGATCGATACTGGCTATTCACGGACAATTGTGGATGCAGATCGGTGCCGGTCATGGAAGAGAATAATGGTGGACATCATGACTAATAGAGGCAGAGCCCCCCTCTGACAATCCACCCAAAAGGGAAACTAGAGCAGAGCCCCCCACCCTGCCTTTGTGAAAAAGCACCCGTCAAAAACAACCAGTGCCAAGCTGTCACCTTTGTGGTCATGAGATAGGGAGGGATGTGATGAAAGACATGACTTACCTCGAAGTTCAAAACGAGTGCGAACGTGTCTTGCTTGCGAAGTAATGAGGAAAAGAAATATGGCCGCTATTGAAGACACAATTTATGCACGCAGATCTCATCCAAAACGAGACGATATTCGCACACATGCAAATTTCTGCCATATCAGACAGGCATAAAAAGCGTGATGTCAACAGCACGACTCAGATGGGGAGTCATTCGGTGGACTTCATGCAATAGAGTTGGACATACGAATTGACTGACGGACAAAGAGAAAGTCGATGTAGGCACGGCTGAGTTGGTGTCTGTTTTATGACTGCCTGGTGTAACGACTGAGAAAGGGAGTCTTGCAATCCATATCCTTGAGGCAACCGATGACAAAAGAAGAACAGTTGGTCTGCCGGCAAACGATGCATTGCACTTTCTGACCCCCCTCTCATCACTTTCTTCTTTTTGTTTACTACATCCAGATTATCACTTATTTTGATTCTCTTAATGGGAAAGACTTCAATTCTGTGAAACTTATAAAAGCTGCTTAGATCAGTTCATCACACAAAAATATGCACAATTTGAGTGAAAGGATTTATGAAGCTGCTTCAAATATAGTGAAAGATAGTGGCACATATGTGGTTGAATAAATCTATGTATAAATATATTAAAATATTGTCTTTGGAATTCACTTAAATCTGATAAAATTAATGCTACTATACATTTTGTACTTTACTTGAACCTTATAATTTACTGTTTGTTTTTTTTTATAGTTAAATACTTTTATTTCTAAAATAGATTTATTTTTCCAATGCCCTGAGATCATCTTTCTGGAAAAAGGGACAAAGCCTTGAAAAATATCAGTTTTCAGTATTTCTCTTTACAAAGTCTTGGATAAAAAAATGTTACTAATAAAACAGTCACTAGAAAAGTATCCTCTTTAAAAACATATGTACAATTTGGAATTTGCATCAGAACATGAAATGCAGATTTTGTGATGTGAATATTTTATTATATATATCAAATGGCTCTATACTCTGTGTGGTATTCTGAACTCCCTCTAATCTATTCTGTAATATGTCTTCTACTAATCTCTTTTTTGACTTTCTATTGATAAACTCCCTTAGTTATCATTCTTCTGATATAATATGTAGCCATCTTCTTAGTTTGTTCAAACCTTCTAAAGGTCTCATGTTTTCCTGTTATAACTTCAATTTAATGAACTAACAAAGTGTAAGCTGAGATAAAACTAAGTATGGATAAATTCTTCAAACCAAAATGGATGTATCACCAAACTTTTCCTTATCTAACAAGGAATTTGCTCACTGGTATCATACTTCTTCTGCTTTTATACATTCTATCCAAGCTAATGATCCTGTCAGAATTCAGCACTCTTGTTAACTTTGTTTCTTCTGTAATGTATGAATATATTGCATGGTGTGATATTTACAAGATTATAGACATTTTAAAGACACTATATGACTGAAAAATTATTTATGGAATATGTTTTGGCCACTTGAGAATAAAAAGGAGAGATTATATGAGTATGTGCAACATCTTCAATTACTTCACAGAATCAAGATGACTGTGTTAGAAAAACTTTTACTCTCACATTATTAGGCAGTGCTTGCTACAAAATAAGACTCTTGACAAATACAGTGGTAGATCAAGCTAAGGCACTTGATGTTGCTCATAAATGCTCTGACTCGTACACATCTTTTTACACCAGCTGTAAATGCTATCACTTAAGTGGTATCTGATCATTCTGCAGCTCAAATTTGTGCCGTTACAGATCCAGAAAATAGGTGCTTTTTTTTTTTTTACCAGGTGCCCAGTCAAGGAGACCATGTGTCACAAATATGATAAAAAAGGACTTCTCTAAGGTTTGTCATTTACAGAGTCTGCAACTCTAGCTACTACATTTTCAGCTTCTTCAGAACTACTTAAGCTAGCTACTGTTTTTGTTTTAATCAACAATAAGGAAGTAGTGTTTGACACTGGAAATACTGGTGGGTGTTTCACTGCTTATAACTTTGTCAAGAGGTATAGACTGAAGATAAATTCTGCAACTGGGAATCTATCCATGGCTTCTTTGTTACTGAACACTCCAGTAAAAGGACTGTGTACCGTCAAAATTAACTTACTAGGCAAATCATAGCTTAACACAAGTTTTTTTTTTGTTTTAGCTGATCTTTATGATGTGATTCTAGGTCAAGATTTCATGGGCCATCACTCAGAAGTATTGTTCACTTTTAGTAGCACTAAGAAGTTTTCACAATTCTAATTTTCCTTCTTGCAGTATGCCATCTGTTTCAGTGGATATACTATCTCTGTTTTCCAAACTGCAAAACTATTACCACTAAATCAAGAAAACTTAGAAATGATGACAAAAGGTTTGTACAGTTTGAGATTGATAAGATGCTACAGGAGGAAGCTATTAAAGAAAGTGCATCTCATTGGAGGGTTCAGTTCCTCATCATAACCAACAAACTCCATTGAAAGAGGTTGGTTGTTGACTGTAGCCGAACTATCAAGAGACTCACCCTACTTACCTATGAAATTTCTTGGTTCAAGCATTACATTTCATTAGACCTGAAGAGTGCTTACCACCAAATACCCATCCAAAGTAAGGACAGATCATACACTGCCTTTGAAGCTAACAGCAAGATTTATCACTTATGCAAAATTCTATTTGGGCTTATGGAGTAGCCTATTTTCAAAAGAATATAGATAATATAAGACAACACAATCTGCTTGGAACCTATGCCTATGTCGATAATATCATTACTGGAAGGAGTCAGCAAGAACACAGTCAAAATTTGGAGAGGTTGTGAGACTGCACAGAACCACAAGCTCATCTTTAATGAAACGAGTCAGTCCTATCAACTGAATCTATTAACTACCACCATAACCCATGATTAGCTAAGACCTGATATGGAGAGACTGAGACCCCTTAAAGAACTACTAGTCCTTAAGCAAAAGATCACTTTACGCCATGTCATTGGCCTTTTCTCCTATTATTCCCAGTGGATTACAAAATTTTCTGATAGGATTAGACCACTGGTTGCTACTAAAACATTTCCTCTCAATCAAGAGGCAATAAAAGCATTGAGTGACCTTAAAGAGGAAATTGGAAAAAGCATTGTTGCATTTCAATGATGAGACAATACTACTCATAATAGAAACTGATGCTTCTGACAATATCATTGCAGCTACATTGAGCCAAACAGGCTTTCCCAGACACCCTCTATTCCATACACTCATCTCCACAGAACACAAGCATGCATCTATTGAAAAGGAGAGCTGTGCCATTGTAGCAGCTGTGAAAACATGGTCACAGTACTTGTCAGGACAAAAATTCACAATCGTCACAGATCAGCATGTTGTAAACTTTATGTTCCACTCAAAAAGACAAGGAAAAATTAAAAATAGCAATGGAGGATAGAATTGGGATGCTATGAGTACAATATAATGTACCAATCTGGCAAAGATAATATCTCAGCAGACACATTTAAAGCAGATTGGGGGACTGCTATCAACAACAAAAAATTATCTGACCTCCCTGTTTGTCTTTGTCATCCCGGAATAGCTTTGCTGGCTCATTTTGTTAGGATAATAAAACTTCCTTACTCTGTTAAGGATGTAAAAAGGGTATTACTTAGTGCCCTTGTAAACTTGTAAAAAATAATAAAAAGAAGTGAATCAAGTGAAAAATATTTGTGCAGTTTAGGAAGGATATGTTGAAAGTGGTTTGCAAAGGTTTTATGCTAGAGAGTACTTACTGAATGATGCTTCATTGTTTGCTAGAAGGGTTGAGATTGATAGCAATCAAATGAAAATATTACTTGAAACTAATCAATAGTATAAAAGTGGGACATAACATAACTAAAATATCCAAATCAATCATTAAAAACATTTGCATCAGCTTGATTATCTTAGTCGCTTCATCTAGCTTCCACATAAATGGATAAAATCTATTGGACTGCAATATATATGCAAGAGATTGTAGAATAGTATAAATATACCATTATTAACATCAAAAGCTGGTCTGTCAAAGAAAGTGATGCTATGTGTATTATAGAAGAATAACAAAACCAAAGGTTTATTTTTATGTATACACAATTTTTGTATGCACAGTTTTGTTTTTCTTTTATTTTGTTTATGGATACTTAAAAATAAATGACAGTGGTATTCTAGTAATAATCCTTAATAGTGAATTCTTTGGTCCAAAAACAATAGAAAGATGCTGACTTGATGAAAGCTTGGTGTCAAGGTAAATTTTGATGCAGCTCTTCTGTATTGTTATAAGTTTGTAGTAATTTCTGTAGGTAAATGAGGTTCTATTCCTCAGACACTGCTCATACAACACTGAATGCTCCTTCTGAAGGCATCGTTCTCAAATTTGAGTACATGTCACCAACATAAAAGTTGCCACCTCTTTCTCACTGTTACAGCCCTTTTTATTATACTAAAATTATGGCCAATTGTCCAATCAGCATTCTTGACTTCATCTTCAGTCACACAGTCAAATGTCATCCTCCAGTCCAACCAATCAGCACGTGGATTGCTATTATTCAAACCGCACTAAGCTGTATAAAAGCCACCATTTCAGAATCCTACACTTCTGGAATAACTAATGGTGTGAGGAGGAGATTTATGCCATTTTCAAAGGAAAAAACGCTGCTACATGTCACATGTTGAGGTAAGGAAGTTATTATTTCCCTTTACACCAGATGCAAGCCACTCTGACTTGTTTACTTCTACGTAATTGTTCACCACACACACATGCACTCCTTCCCCTCCCAATCTCCTGATCACAAAAAATACAGTCAGGAGCAGATCTCTTTGCCAGGTACTCCTCTGAAGCAGAACAACACAAGTTTCATCCTCAAATAAACCACCATCAGGACAGCTATCAGGTAGTACCGCATTAATATTTTGGCTGCCAGTAGTTAGGGAGTCATTCTGTGAGGTTGTTCCGTCTTCAAAGAATCCATTATCAGGGGAATCATCAGGTTCTACTAGTGGGGTCGATGTCAAATTTACTAACCACTCACTCTCTTCAGAATTGCTGTCATGTCCAGACATCGGGACCAATCCCATGAAGGGACGTAGGTCCTTCATGTGACACGGAACTCCATCAATGTCTACTGACTGCAGACTATTAACCTGAGTCACATGGCCTATCCTAAACATAGTTTTCTGTGAGGAATTTTAACCCAAATGACATCTCCCACTTCGTATGTACCTCAAGTATCCTAAGGTTCAGTATTGGGCATGGCATAGATGCCCCATATTCAGTTATGGTACTTATGAAGTGCATCAGCTGGTGCTGTAATAGGTGAGTGGTTATTTTTAGGCACAACAGTAGACCACTTCTATTATAGAGCACTGCTTTCTGGCCACAATGATTTTGATGCTTCAGTGACTTCTTTCCACTATGCTATTCACAGCAGGTACATAGGTGCATCGGAACCACAAATGCATGCCCCAATTACTTAAACTTCTTGAAATGCTTACATGTGAATGCTGTGTCATTGTCAGTCAATATCTTGAGTGGCAGACCCCATTCATAAAAAATTGACTCCAACTGGCAAACTACACAGGTAGAATCTTTTTGATGTAGTGGCTGTCATATCGCGATCAAGAAAATGTTTAGTACCATAGTGGGTGTTGTCCATTGCTAACCTGCTCCAGTTGTCTCTCACTTCCAGCTTTCCTTTTTGCCAATGCACTGGTGCTGGGTCAATGGATTGGCAAGCCTCGCATTCCTTAATGACCGAGTCTATAACTTCTGTCGATACTGAAGGGTCTACTAACATGACAAAGTACAGGGTCCTTTTTATGTCCGGTTTGTTGGTGGATATTACCCACCTGACTTGCATTCAATTTGGTCTTTGTAATGACACACATCGACTGTACTGGCTCAGTTCCCTCTTTGTGTAGTTTTAACCACCTGTATGGCACCATGGTAGAGTAGTCCGCCTGATTCAGATTGGACTTGACCACTGTTATATCCATCATCAACCTGTATTCTGCCACCTCTGCACTAGTATTTCACCAGATGCCTCCATATTTATTCATTCCCTACCAGCTAGGATGTTTGAAATGCAGTGGTGGACACATACAAAATCAATAAAGAGATAACCTGCTACTGAAGAGCTGAATTGACACCCTTTGTCACTGTGTCTAGCTCAGCCAAATTGAAATGCTTTGCATCTGCATGCAGCCAAGAAGCATCCTCACTGATATTTCCATTTACTTCTAGTGCCACACCTGTGGCCACAGAACTCACATCTACCCACATCTTTATTTTGTGGCCATTCACACACCAGTCTCCTCCTACGGGATTTTCCTCATGTATTCTGGCTATCATATCATCTATCATGCAATTAAGAGAGACATCCTTAATTTCATCATCCCATCCTGTGGTTAGGGTGCTTGCTTGTTGCTTCACGTACTCAGTTGTCACTCAGTCAGCCACAAACAGGAAAGTGGCCCACATAAGAACATGTGTTGACAAGTAATCTTCATAGGGATATTCAAAATTTCCTCACCTTCCTCCATTGGAAAGTGCTGTTATCCCCCCAGACCTGCTATTAGTCGAACCATGCTAAGCTGAATAAAAGCCAACGTTTCAGAATCATACACTTCTGAAATAACTAAAGAGGGAGGAGATTCGTGCTATTTTCAAAGGAACAAAACATTGCTACTACATGTTGCATATTGAGGTAAGGAAGTTATTTTCCTTTACACCAGATGCAAGCCACTCTGACTCATTTACTTCTACATAATTGTTCACTGTATGTATGAGGAAATGATGAAACGTGTATGGTAAAACTCTTAGGAAAGAAACATGACTTCAGATAAGTTCCTTGAATTTTGCTGGGGAACCAGAAATTAAACAGATTTTCAGTAAGCATTCAGAGAGTGATTTCTTCCTTGTTAAAAAAGAAAATTAACCCAAAATGAAATATTGATATTTACTCAATTATTCTAGCTGAAAAACTAAACTTATTTTCAGCTCTCCATATTTGAGTAAAAATTTCACTTCCTGTCTTAAAATCTGAATAGTCAATGCTTTTCTTTTGTTCATTTTGGTTTTGTTTTGGTTCAACCCCTTCAGTTGAATCACTGGACACTGGTTGTGGTACAGTACCTTCTGATTTTTATATTTCATTTCCAATCAAATCCAGTATAGGGCTATTTGAGACTGTTCAGAGATTGTCATTCCCTCCCAGAAGGAGCAAGGTGACAGTGAATCAGTACTTTCATTTCCATTTGGTAACCTAACAAGAGCGTAGTTGGAATTTATCTGAATCAGCTCAACTTCTTGTACAGTAGGATCATACTTATTGTTCTGAATGTAGTTCTCATAAGCACTTTCCCAGGAATTGTCACTCATGAAGGAACAGCTCTTCCAGTGGTAGATTTTCTTGGATAAGAAAACATCCAATAACAAGGAGTACAATTCATGGCTGTACACAGTAATGAACAAATCTAGACTCCTCCAACATAAAACTAGGACCTCTATCAGTGTATATAATAATATACTAATATATATAATAATGTAATATATGTATACCAAATATGCAAAATAATTTACTTAAGCAAGTCAATACAATTGGAGCATGTTCCTACACACAAAGGCCAAAGGGAAACAACAAACAACTATATTCAACAATGATATTCAATAAATACTTGTTTCCTTTTCGATTTCTAGGAAGCAGTCCCTTGAAATCTATATTCAATCTTTCAAAAGGTTGAGTGGCTTTGATTAATTTGCCTTCTCTTACAAATCTTTGCTTTTCTGTGACACATACATTACATTTTTCAGTCATTTTCTTTACTTCCTCTGTTGAGTAGGGCAAATTTCTCAGCCTGATAAAGTGCATCATCCTTGATATCCCAAGATGACATGTAATTCTTTAAGGCTGATATTTATGACACAAGCACAATGTACTCTCATTAATACATCTGGACATGCACTTTTGATGCCAGATCAATGTCTGATGCCATATTTGTAAGTGGAAAGTGATCAATTTTGTTTTTAGTCTTCGAAGCTTTATGCTTATCAAAAATGTAGGATAGAGCTTCTTGATCTGTGACAAGAATAAAATATTTACCATTGAGGTAATGACCACATTCCCTGATTGCTTTGATGATTACATTAGCCCCTTTCTCTACTGGGAAGTGATTTCATTCAGTGGAGTTTAGAGTTCTGGACCAGATTGCAACAGGCCTGCCTCCTTGATTTAACATCACAGCTAAGCTCATGTAGCTAGCACAATTTTCAACACGTTTTTCCTAATCTACAGTGTGTACTATAGCTCTTTATAATTCCCTTTTCAAATATTCAAAGGAATTTTTTATTTTAGCAGGTAAGGGGAATATAGTGTTATTTTTTTTTGTTTTTTTTTTCATGTGAATTGTTAGTGGATAGTTTAGGATCCAACAACTGTAGTAAGCGAATATTCTGACAATTCTCTAAACTTTTATATTGACTGGAGGAGAGAATTCTCACAGAGGTCTTAACCTTTCAGGGTCTGGTCTAATAGTCCCTTCACATACTTTACATACTTCATAGCACAGAAGTTTTATTTTTGTTACTCTGTAGATACATTTATTCTCATTTATGGTGAAACTGTAATTTTCAGTCAATTCTTTGAATCTTGACAAGTTAGTGTCATTTTTTTTCTTTCATTAATACTACAAAAGGTCATGTCATCTATATATGTGAATGTTCCCTTTAGTCCTTCCTTTTCATCCAAAATTCTTTGAAACCCAGCAACTCCATCACAAACACATCCTTTTAAAATGATACAATTTACCACCAGCTTCAAAATCTGTGTAAGTGTGGTCTACTTTACGTAGAGGAACTTGATGATACTTTTAAAATCTAGAGTACAGACTATAATTTGCTATTTCCAAAACCATCATAATCTTCAGTAGAGGGAAGACATCTTTTTAAAGTAAAATGATTTATCATTTGTGAATAATCTCTAACCATTTTTTTTGTTTGTTTTTTATCCTTAGTTACCACTACTTGCACTCTCCATGGAGATCTACCAAGCTATCTGAATCCAACAGGTTTTTTTTTCCTTCTTTATAAATACCCCCTCTTCTCTAGAGTATCTTTGGGATTACACAGATATAGGTCTACAGTCAGGCAACAGATTTTCAAACATGGGAAGTGAAATCTTCATGCTAGCTAGTCCACACAGTTTTACAGGTGGTCTGTCACCCTCATAAAATTTCTATTTTTTTTGTGCAAGCCTTGAAAGTCATATTCAAGGATCATATCAACACATAAATTATCTATTAAGGATAAATTAAATTTTTTGTAAGTTTCCATACCCACCATAAAATTTCCTACAGTATTCAATAGCAAGTCAGAAGAAGCCATGCTGATGGCAGAGTTAGTAGGTCTAACCTCTGACCCCATAGACTGAGTTATCTTGGTATCGACAAAAATATGACTACTTCTCAAATCTATTAACACAGTAAGTTTTTTTTTTTGTTCATAGGACATTTTACAGTGGCTTTCAAAAATCTCTGTAGCCCATTAGTTACTTTTTCCATGTCAGGTAATGCAGCAGAAAACTTAGTTTTCAAACAACTTTAACGAAATGACCTTCCCCCTTACAATTGTAGCAACTCATTCCTTGAGCCAGACACTTGCTTCTAGGGTGCCTAAGGCCTTTGCAGAAAAAGCACCCTTCTTTAAAAAGGGAATTGCTAGCAGTGGATGTCTGAGAGACCTCCTCCTTTTGACTTTCCTCTTACTGAGAAGTTAAGGCGTTAGTCTGGGGGTTCCAATACCGATGCCACTTGATAACTTGTTTGGGTATCAGCAGAATATGCTTCAGAATTTAGGATAGCCCTTTCGAGACTTTGCACTTGATTTCCAGCTTCAGTGAAAGCATTTTGTTTTTAAGAAGTCTGTCAAATAGGAGGTGCAGATACACAGAAAAAAAGGCATCTCTAATAGCTTCCTCTTTGTGAACTTGTGCAGTAACTTTGAATTTACAGTGCTTGAAGATATTGATTCAAGGTTTCTTCAGCCTGTTGAGTTCTGGTTACAAGTATGTCTGGTATATATCTCACTTTTTCTTGGACAAAAGCCCTCTTTAGAATGCTAATAGCTTCTTCAAAGTCTGTATATTCACTGAACAGTTCATATACATCAGACGACATGTAATTTATAAGAATATCCAACATCTCCACTTCATTATGCTTGAGGAAGTTTTAAAATGTTCAGTAACAATGATTCCATATTTTCCCTGCCCCAATGGTCTTACTATCTAAATCAGAATTTTAGGTTATAGTACCCTGTCCATTTTATATCCAAACCAAGAAGTAATAGTAAAATAGATTGTTGTAAACTATAATTAGTTAAAAGTATTCACTACTATTTCTCTTATCTGTCTATATCTCTGAGATGAGGTATTATGATTACTTGCATCATTTACATTATTCAAACTGTTATCCTCGTCTTCATTACTATATTCACAATGTTTCAGCCTTCTTCTCTTGTAGTTTGTGGTATTTATCAATGCACTCATGCTGCAACCAGATGTGACACATCAAGATTTAAAGTGGGTTTAACAGCCATACCTTGCAATAATTCTCAGCCCCTTGACACTTCCCCTTTTGAGGACACCACAGGCACTGGGCAATAAATCCAGCTCCCTCCCAAAGGTGAGATACTGCCTGCCTGGGGAATGAGGAGTTCCCTGGGGCTTGTGCTAATATTCAAAGAATACAAATCCCAGCTAAAATATTAGGATTTGTTTAGCCTCCATCTGTAGCAACTACTATTTATAAGGTGGAGATTTGCATATGACTACAACAGTCTTATCAGACAAAATTACCAAGAAATACCAATAAGGATTTACTTCATTTTACCTTTCATTCTTGACAATGATTCCCAATTAAAATTTATATATTTTCAATGAACATTTCTCATTTTTGCTCTCTTAACATCAAATGTGGTTGTTCTATATCTCTGTTCAATTGGAAACAGGAATACCAAATGAAATTTTAATATACTGCTAAGAATTCTAAGTGATATATAAACAACTGCTATTTAAATAATTTATAATAATCACCTTGCTTTTCTCTAAATATATATATGCATATAATTTTTTTTTTTTTTTTGACATAACTGTTAGAAAAATACTATATTCTTTTTGCAGATTATATGTGTATGTATCTTGGGCATTAAGAATTAATGGTGTGCCTTATAAGCTTTGTAAACTATGCTCTTAAGTCTTCAAATATAAGTAGAAACACTGACAAAAAGTAGCTAACAATTCAGAAGATGAATGGAACTGGTGGAACTCCCAAAAAACAAATTGAAAGCAAGAAAAGAAATTTCCACAAATTTAATTGCTTACTAGGATAAAACTTCTTTAGCATGCTCTCAAAAAGAATGTTGTGGTAGTCCTGCATAAAATAACTATTTTTCTTTTATTTATTTTTATATATATATATATATATATATATATATAAAAGAATCAACACTGCATAGTAACTGTTAGTTTCATACTTTAATGTAATCTTCAGACCAAATACCACTACTCTTGTATATAGGTCACTAGGGGATTAAGGGAAGTGGAGATGTAGGGAACTAACACATTTCCCTTTCTTTTGTTTAGAGATAATACTAAGTTATTTACAATCATTGATCTCTAGCCTGCTTATTTATGCTGGGTGAAGAAAGTGTGTATGAAAATAGGCTAGATCTAGTTATGGTCATGACAAGATTGCTTATTTATATCATTTATTTTATTTATTTGTGCATATTTTTCTTTGTTTCTATACTGTGGTATTTGTAATTAAGTATATTACAATTATGGGATTTTATTTACTCTTTTTGGTCATTATGTGGGTGTAGGAAGCACAGAAGAAATTTGTTTTTGTGTTTGCATTTGAAAACAAGATTTGTTTTGTTTTGTTTTTTGTTGTTTATAAGGTTATCTAGAAAGGTAATTATCATCAAGAGGATAATTAATGCCAAAACAAATATACAAATAAAATAATATGAAAAATTAAGTAATCTAGAAGTTATGACCATAAATAAACTTAGCCTATTTTCATACACATTTCTACCAACCCGCATAAATAAGCAATCATGACTGTAAATAATTCTCAGGATTATCCCTAAACAAAAGAAATGGAGAATTGCTGGTTTCCTATTCTCCCATCACTACCCTTAATCCACTAGTGATTTAGATAAACAGTTCACTATATATTTAACATGTATGGTACATATGTTAATATATGAATTTAATAAGTAGTTTTAAAGGGTTAGTTATTGATACATATTAGATTACGGGTTGAAGTGACCTTGGAATATATATCTAAGGGAAATAATTAAAAGTTGTACATCCGTACTTAATAATTTTTATTTTTGTTACGCCTTCATTTTTATCTTTTAATTCTGTCTAATTATGGTTGAGTTAATGCTCAGGTTTTTTAACTTATCTCCTTTTATTACCCTACAAAAATATTTCATCCTAACATTGGGTTGTATGTAGATACATGTCGGCTAGTATAATGTAGGTACCTATGCGTATGTATGTATGTATGTATAGATGGCTATATGGTATATGGGTAGAGATGTTCTTAATACGGATGAACACATGTGTGCGCATATATATTCAAATTCCCTCCAAACCTTTGAAAGGACTTCCCCAAATTTTGGGTTCTGATATATGGACAAATTTAATACACCAATAATTCTAAATTCTCTTTCATCTGACTAAGGTTATCTCTTGATATAAATTAGGTTTTTCATTTTTCATTAATTTTCGTGGATTCATGTTGAATAAAACTTTTGCCATGTGACAATTAAGATATGTCAGCTCATCAGGTTCCCCTACTCTCCCCCCTACCCAGGTTCCCCTTCTCTTCCTCTACCCACTCCTACCACCATTATATAATTCCTGTAATGATGCCGCCTTCTGTCATATCTCCGACTCTGTCCTCTCTAATGTTCTCTCTTTCCTTCCCCAACTAACCAGTCTCCTCCTACAAACTGATACCATAAAAAGTTTGGAAAATCCTATGAATTTTAAAATTAAAATAGTTGAAAATGATCATTAGCTAATTGTATCCTTATTCCAATTGTAAGAAAAAATTTGCTCTGTTTAATGAAAATAAACATTGAGCAGTCTTTGTGAGTCAGTTTTAATATTTAAAATTCTATATTGTGTTAATAGGACTCACTTGGATTGTACCAACGGATTACTACCTCTGTGTGTGTGTGTGTGTATATAGATAGATAGGGGATAGTTGGGGTATTTATATCCACCCCTGCTGAATATATAAATACACTCTTTTCTTTTATTTTCAGGTCTGAATACATGAATACACTGAATATTTCAAAAGTTAATGACAAATTGGTTTTGTATATTGGAAAAGATCCATCTACTGTGACTTTTGACCTGACTCAAGCAACAGACACGAAAAATGCAGGCCTCAAATACATCTTATTTCATTTGGCTGATCGAGTTACCTCTCTTGAAAGCGAATTGAATGAAGCAAAAAGAAAATTGTCGATCAACGAAAAAGATAGGACAACTTTATTAGCTCCAGTGAAACCATCATCTACCTCTTCATCTATTTCTAATTTCAACACTTCCTCACCTAAAAAGAGAGTTGCTCGAGTGTGTCCCAAAGTCGGAATGAGCATTTTAAATCCTTTGAGCCGAAAGCGAAAACCGCCATCTGGAATTGATTTTGGAGAATAATCAACTCTTACAGAGTTGAGTACATGATTATCTTAATTAGCATATTTGGTAACATCCATAATTTTAAGGCCTGTAGAACACATTTTAGGGATACAAAGCCTTATTTTAGGATTACTATCAACCAAAAGAATCCTAAAATATTGTTTGTCATCCTAAGAATTCTATTTTGGTATACAAATTAACTATATTAAAAAAAAAAAAAAAAAAAAAAACTCAATGATTTTATGATTGTACATGAATTGCTTAATCAAAATAAGCCTTGTTCAGTGGGACCCATTTGGTGGATTTGTCTATTTTTATTTGCTGCCAGTAGAAAACATCAACTGCTGTTTTTGTTACACTCCACTGCACATCAATAAAATTTTGAAATACTAAATTAAATTTGTGGTAGCTTTTAAGAATGTCATTCCTACTTTTATTGCTTGTAGTAAATCTATAAAGTTAACCTTTTATGTTGACAACATTTTAGATGGGTTAAAAAAATGTGCATATTTAACCGACTTGAATCTAAAATATTTTGTAATTCTGCTTTTCATATCAGATATAAAAATACCACAAGATAAGAATCGTTAGTATTTACTTACATCATATTTTCAAACTGAATTTAAATAACTGTCCATTAGTTACATCAGCAGAGATTTACTTTCATCATCAGAAACTCTAGAGTGACTTCGAATATCATTTCCATATTGGCAAAAGCCACATCAGAAATTAATAAAAAATTAAAATTAGCTGCAAAAATAATGCTGGGTTTAGTTAGTGTGGACTTGTAATATAACAATTTAGAAAGTTAGAATTTTGGGGTTAAATTATTTTATTTGGAGAACTTGTTTGCAGCATTGGCCATCAAAACTAATTGCAGTCAGTTAAAGCATAATATGCACACATATTATATCAAATATTTAGTTCTAGACTTGATCAGTGCTTCTTCAATGCTAGAGAATATTGGATTCAGTTTCAGCTGAAATTCACACTAAAAATATTTCAAGGCTGCTTGTAAATTAAAATAGAGATTGAAAGGAGTTAATTTGTCAAATTCTTTCCTTTAGAATAAAATTGAAATAAAAACAATATTATAGATAAAACAACACTCAATAAAGATATTTGATTTTTTTTTTATCACATTTTGTTCCCTCGCTATGATTTCCACACCTGCCAAAAAAGTAAAAGTAAACTTCCACTTACAGGATCACAATCTTCCACATTTAGTGAAAATATTTTCAGAAATGTGTGACCTTCAGTTTCAAAACATCCATTGAGAATTCATTTCCCATATTTATCTTTGTGCCATTACTTTTCAGATATATGTCTGTGTGTGGAAAGGCTTTCAAGCTGTTTTATTTGAATGTGATGGTTATTTTCTATAAAATGAAAGTTTTTTTTATTTTACTTGATTTTTGTCTTTTAATTATTCCTCAGCAGTTTCAATGTATACCTTTGGAGTTCATTTAGGCACCAAAAATGAAACATTAATTTATTCAGTATGTAATTAAATTGAAATAAAATATTTAAAAAAAAAAAAAAGCCAAAGTAGTAAGAGCCTATATGTTGGCTAATGATTAGTAAGCTAGTCTAGAAAAATGGTAAGCTATATTTAGTAAATGAAGTCATTTTAATTGACCGTCACTTTTAAGTAAGTTCCAGATTAAATTTACTCACAGGAATCAGACCATATTAATTCACAAAATATTTTGATATCTATTTTTGAAAGATGCATTAAATATATAAAAATCTTTTTTGAAAGTATAAAGTTGTTATTGAAAAATGACAAAATAAAATTATCAAATAAAGAAAAAAAAAATTCCTCAAATTAGACATAAAATTCAAATGTCTTTTTCAATTTTTGAGAAACCACTTTTTTTCTCTCTTTACCATGTTTTGTATCTTTCATTTCTTGCTCGTTTTAGCAGAATATCCTACAATTATTTTATATAATTATTTATCAATTTTAAGTTGGACTTTGTACTTTTTGTTAAAATTCATGACCGGTTTCAGTTATACCTTATATAATCTATACTGTTTGACATCAAAAATCTTGCTGAAAATTTACAACTGAAATACTTACAAAAAAAAAAAAAATACTCCCTTCTCAGTTTTTTGTTTTTAGTTTGTTTTTATGCTATTCATTCCCTTTGCTAAGAATAAAATAACCTCAGATGGCAACTGACTAAAATGGTTCCTCTAATTTAAAAAGTGTCCTTTTTAACAATATTTGTGCAGATGAATAAGTGGCTTTTTTTTTTCTTAATAAAGCAGTGTTGAAAAAAATCTGTTTTATTAGATTTTGGGGAGAGGCTTGAACCAAGAACTCTTCAGCCTCATTTTAAATAAGAAAGATGGAGATTTAAAAAAAAAAAAAAAAAAAAAAAAAAAAAAAGCTAAAATATAGCTGGCTCATTGCTTGGATAAAGGAATTGAGTGAAAAGAAAGTTAGTAAAGAAGTTTGGGAAATCACTGAATGTGATGTACATTTGAAGAAATCCAGAAAATACACCATTCAAATAATACTAGTCAAAATAAGTGAACATCCTTAATTTTGTTACTGCAGAAAACTTAAGTTGAAATAAATATATAAAGTAAAATGTGTATTTTGCAGTTTGTGTGTTTTTTTTTTTTTTTTTTTTTTTTTTTTGACATTTTATTGAAACAAATTATATAGTGAATAAAAAGTCAAGTGGAATTAAACTCATGTAAGGAAAAAAATATTTAAAAAAAAAAAAAAAAAGAGGCTCAATCTAGCATTATTATTATTATCCCATATCTGCTGATGTTGCTCTTTGCTGCCTGTTCATTTATTGGTGAATATTTATATTCATCTCAGTCCTAATATCCAAGCAATAATCTATTCTTTCTTTAAATAATTTGATGAAACTAAATTACATTTCTCTACCCTATGTATCAGCAAGTGTGTGATATCAACCAAGCATGCCGTTTTCTTTTGAAGAAATTTTAAAACCTTGGCCGTTTATCATTAATTTGTTTTATGTGACATGTTAGCAGTTTCTACTAGAATTAAAGAAAAAATGTTTTATATAGATTCTAGTAGCCAGTTAAAAAGTAAAATGTTTTTTTTACTGACAAGCTAGGATACTACTTAACTGATTAAACTAAGCAAAATTTTCTTTAATCTATAACTGAATCATTTATGTTGAATTATAAACTACAGGTAATACTTGTTTCATAATCTAAATGTAACTTTTAAGTAGGTATTTCTTTCAAGCCCCTCCCATCCTCATTAAATTTTCAAATCATTTGAAAACAATGTTAAATAAAATCTACAACTCTTATTTTTGTAAAACTAAAGATCTTTTGTTTTTCTTTCAAGTGGTAATTTTCACAAGATTGTGCTTTTTTATCATTATTTGTTTGTGTTGTTTTTTTTGGGGTTTTTTTGTGGTAATGGTACCATTGAAAAAACCTTAAGGGTTTTACTTTTGTCATTAACCATAATTTGACAAAAACCTTCAATTTACAATGAGTTTCAATGTATTTTCATTTATAAAAGTGTGACTTGCAAATAATCTCATGAAAACTAAATAATAATGAAGCATGTTTCTAATGTACAATGTATTTGCCATGAAACAATCTTTTCTGGATTCTGAAAAACACTTTTGGTACTCAAGAACTGACCATTCAATAACATAATGGCTCTTTCAGCTTTTACAAAACAACTTTCATAGTAATCATTCTGAACTTTTCTTTCGTATATTAACTTTACAAGTTTAAGTAAAATACTAGATTGGCAGTTAGGTCTCCTCATTTTACTGATGCTCAATGTCACCATAAGATCTATGCTAACAGCTTCTTCTCACTTCTGGAACTCTCTTCCAGCTTCTTGCTTTCCTGCCAACTATGATCTTTAAAAATTTAAATGCAATATCAATCACCATGTCTTTTTGAATCCTGCTCTTTTATTGTCCTTTCTTCTCAATAACATTTTCTCAGTGGTTTTTTTTGCTTTGCTTGGGGTGAAATGATTAGAATGAAAAAAAAAATACAACTCAATTTTAAAAGTCCTCTTGAGAAAATATGAAATTGATAAAGAAAATATTCTCTTAAATTCAATCAAATTCCAGTCAGTCAAAGCAAGACTTTGCATTGCTAAAAACATTGGTTCTTTTTCCAGTTCATAGTAACTATAATTAAATGTGCAGTTAAAAAAAAAAAAAAAAATCAAGCAATAATCAATCTTAAAGGCACCAATATTCAGCGCTAACAAAACTAAATGTTGTTCAGCATCACACAACCTCAGTAACCAAATGCAAACAAATAAAAATCACAAGTTTGAAATTTTCATTACATTTACTCAGAACATCAAACTGATTAAATTTATTTCAAAATTAAGTTATCTCTTCTAGAATCTGAAATTCATCCTCTAAAAAGTGATATTGATTTTTTTGTAGATTCTTATTTTTAATTTCTGAACCTATTTAATAATATCACAAATGGTTAACTCAAATTTTTTTTTTTTTGTTTACTTACCCTGTTCCTCAGTTTAAAAGGTATTGACTTAATGTAGATTTCTTCAAAACTTAAAAAAAAAAAAAAGTACAAGACAAAAAATTTTATCACCAAAATTTTGATGTTATTACGAGGGAAAAATCAAAAGATTTTCTGATGTTTAAAAAAAAAAATTTTAAGAACCAACCATGGAAATTTTGGTTAAAAATCTTGTTTATCTGGCATCAACATGAGATCATAAATTTGTACAAGAAATTTGAGCATCTTCTTGCACTGAAAAACACATTGATTTGGACATCTTTGCAAAAAATCAGACATTGGATTTTAATGAAAATTGAAGATTTTTTTTCCATCTGTTACCCCCACCACTCATTTAATTTTATGAAATACTTTTTTGTATCACTTAATGTTTATATTATAAAGGTAAGTCCTCAGAGAATTTAAATCATCAAATTCTTTTGGTCACACAGGACTCCAAATCTGCTCTAAATAATAAAAATAAATGAAACTAAGACATTATTTAATTAAACTTCTAATGCTTTTATGATTAAAATATGTTATGAATACTATTGTCTTCAGAAAAAATTTTTTCCATGAATAATGAATAGATCTAAAAATTGATTTCATTTTTTAAAATTTTAATTAGAATAATTTATAAACGTTTTATGAAATTATGTATTAATTTGTAGTAGGCAAATGATATTTTTATTCAATTAAAAGTATTTACTAATCATAAATGGAAAAGAAAGCTCACTACAATTCAACAATGTCCAGTATTTTAAAATGAAATTTTTTTTGTCTGTGTATATATAAATGTCAATTTGTGTAAATACAGACGTCCATATACATTATCAGAAAATAAGTGCAGCATTTATTGTAAATTTATTGGTAATGTTCAAATTTTTTCTCAACAAATGACTTCATAAGTAAGGCTATAAAGCTGAAGTACCTAAACTTCAATAAATTATTAGAATGCTTAAAATATTTTAAGCAAAAGTTACTGGGTAATTAAAAAAAGTATTGACATTGTATTTATCATGTTAACTTTATTTTTATTATGTGCCCCTTATTCAAATTTCTTAAACATCAGGCTGTCAATACATAACTCACCACATAAAAAAAAAAAAAGAAAAAAATGCTTCACTGTGATATTTTAACTGACAGTAACTAACATTTGTTTGAATTCAGATTGATTAAACTTTAAATCAGTTAATTTTTCTCAAAGATTCAGAAAAGTATTTTTTTTAATAAAGAGAATTATACTGTGTTGACAGATTTGCCAATATAGACAAATTTATAGTTTTTACTGATAGCAAAAAAAAATTCCAATCAATTTAAATTTGGTTTGAAATACAAATTATTTTGCTTATTGAGAATATTACATTTAATCTATTAGCTATGAATTAAAACTAATGTAAAAGTTTTAAAAAATTTTTTCATTTTTTAAAATGCCTTTTAAATATTACATATCACATTTTTGTGGTGAGGGTACCTTTTAATTCTTAAAGTTTATCTGTAACTATATGTGCAACTGAATTTGTAAATGCAAGGATTTTCAACTGAGATAAATTAAAATATTTTTAATAATTTTTTTTTAAAGATTTCTACAACACAAAATCTCATACTAACTAAAAAAAAAAAAAAAAAAAAAAAATTAATGTCTATTATTTTTAGTTTATAGTTATAAACAAAATGAGTATTTGAAAAAAATTTTAACACAAATTCAAAAACTTTTTGCAAAATGTTCCAAATTTTAAGAACTTTATTTTGCTGGCACAAAGATTTTCAAATGATGATGGATGACAGCAGCTTAGTCATTAACAAAGAAATTATTATTTTAGTGTCATGCATTATAAGTCATAGTTAATGATTCTGTACAAATTGCCACTTTGACAAAATTAGGATGATCAAATAAAATCCACCACTAATTTCTATTCAAATTTTTTTTAGAAATAACATGAAAATTCTAAAGCTCCATTGAAAAATCATCAAAAGATTTAAACAGAAAAAAAAATGGAAGCCCAGTAGAGTTTGAATGGGGGCAGAGAAAACAAAAAATAACTGATGAATAACAAGACACGAAATGATTTATATCTTGACACAGAACCTTTAACCACCCAAAAATTATGATTTATTTAAAAAAAAAAAAAAAATTTTTTTCTTGGTCTGTTAATTCACAAGCCTTCAGCAAATGAAGGAAGCATCAAGTCACCTTCTGAAGATTTTCAAATGGAACTCATTTTATTCAAGAGGAAAATTATTGAAATCCAATCACATTATTCTCCCTAGAGACAGGAAATTAGTCTGCAATTCTCATTTTATGATATAGTCTATCTAAAAATAAGTTTATTTATACTAATAATAAATATATATTTGCTCCTCACCATTTATATCATGTAAGATAAAAGTTCTATATGACTTAGAAAATAAAGAACAGCCAACGTTATAGATCGTCCTAACCAGCTTCAGTGGCTACAATCAACTACCAACATTTATCCATTTAACTGTTATGATGTAGGAAGACATGATGATCTTTTTCTGAATCTACTGCCTAGTTATGAAAATGTGTAGCCACAACTGTATCTAAAAAAAAAAAAAAAACTATCCTTGTAATATTGTAAATATAATTTAAGATGTGAAAGACTTGCTTAAGATTTTTGTGGCCAATTTTTTTTTAACAGCATGCAATCAAGAAGCATACATTTATATTCCCTAAAATCTGAGACACAAAAACCAATAACAGCAAGTTTACTTTTTGTTAGACTCAAAATTGAAGTTGGTATTTCACCAATAAAATAGAGAAAGCAGTTGCTAAAAGAAAATTGAATCCATATATAAAAAAAAAAAAAAAAAAAAAAAAAAAGTAAATTAAGCAAAATGGATTCCAAATCGATACATGAATATGTGCTTTTTGTATCTGGTCATTTAAATTTAATCACAAGTTAACAGCCAGATAATTTAATCAATAACCAGATTTTCACAAATATATCAATATGAATTGATTTCAAAGCCATTGAGAGATTCATTTTATTTCAGCTTGTGTTAAATTTGGGTTCTTGTTATATGCATCTTTAATCTTTCCTTTTAGGCTTCGTTATCTATTATGTACAAGAGTTTAAAATCAAATGATACTTTTATGACAAATAAAATACTTCATTTTGAATAATACAAATAAATGAACTTATTTGACATGCAACTCAATTTTTGAAGCCTTTTTTGATTGTTACATTGTAACCTTTAAAATAGAACATGCAATTAATCTTAAGTGGAAAATATTTATGATAAAAAAATGATTTTGAAAGAATCTGTTCTTCAGTCTTAAACAGAAAAAAAATTAATATAAAATGGATTTTTTTTCCTGTTTAGCTCTTAACAGACAAAGTGTATTTCACATTTTATGGATTACATGGACACACTTGGCATTTATCAACATTAATAAAACTTAAAGAATGAACATCTTCAAAGAGTTTTTGTAATAAAATGACCTCAAAAATAATGAGAACTGCTGTAACAAAGTGAGTGAATGCTAAGAGTGTCTATGTAATATTAAACACAATTATTATACATGAGAAAAAGCTATAGAATAGGGATTCATTATAAACAATGCTGTTTTTGTCCAATATATTTTAAAGGTTAAAAGTTACTTTACAATAAAATTCATGGTCTCTAGAATGAAAAGTATAAAATTGATTCTTTTTTCATTCAATCAAAAAAAATTGTTTTTTATCTCTTTTTAATGGTATTTTCTTTTGTATAAAAATATTTTTCTAAATTGAAAATAAAAATTACATCTTGATACAGATCACATTAAAACAATACAATCATTCACAAAAGAAATCTTAAAAATAGCAAAAATAACCAAATGGTAACCAAATCAACTAATCAAATTCTGAAACATCCTCTTCAAATTATTTACTGTTTTAGGTTTAATCCTAATAAAAAAAAAAAAAAAAAAAAAAAAAAAGCATTAAACCCCAAACATTGGACAGAGAAAGTGACTTTGAGTTTCACATCATAAAAACATTTAAAAAAATAAATTTCTTTGTTCATTAGAAAATGCTTCTTAGAGTTGTACTTTATGGATGATATCCGATATAGAAGTGTAAGTACCTGTTACAAAACCAAGAACACCAATTAAGATGATAAAGATATCTTTCATAAAAACAATCCAAGATAATTTTTCTCCTTCAGCTGAATATGTGACAATTTCAATGAGTGGTGGAAAGATCAGGGCTAATCCACTGCTGGCAAAGGCCCCAATCAAAGTGATCAGAAGTTCTAAGTAAGGTACGAAAAGAGCAAGGATACCTGAAATTAAAAAGATATCAACATAAAAATTTTTTTAAAAATTCATCAGATTGTTAGGATTTGAAATTTCAGTATAAATTTATAAAAGCAAAGTTAAACCAAACATTAACTGTAAAAATGTCTTCTAGAATGAGAGGAGGGAAAAATAAGGCTAACTATACAAAATATTAAACATTTTGCATAAAATTCACATATTTTGGTCTTGGTGCCTCAATATATCTAAGAGGATTTTTGTTCTAGTAACAAAAAGAGAACAATTTAATCAACAATTGTTATATTATTAAAAATTAGCTTGCTACTAATTGCTATGAAATTATATATAGACTAAGCTAAAACATCCTTTGACATTCCTCTTATTCTAACCTTTTTCTTTTTCCCTCAACACTTAAACTCCAACCCTCATGAGAGAAATTGTAGATATTTATTATTTTTAGCATATTTAGGCAGCAAATGTTCATTTAAACAGGTTTTGTTGGATATCAAACTGTGACTTATATTTTAATGTTTTTTTCTTATTGACATTAAGTTCCATCTATTAGTATTGAAAGAATGAAAGAACTGTTCAGTTTATTTAATATTTCAAGATTTTAACTGACTTTAGTTATTGTCAAATTTGTTAGAATCCTGTGGTAACTTTGTACCTCAATTATAATATAATGGCTGGCCGCTTATATCATAGTATGCCTGTATGATAGGACAGCTACCTAATCTCCTTTGCAGATGTCCACTCAGGCACATTTGTGTTTGTTCACCAGCCACAGAGCCCATGTGTGGTTTATACTGCAATTATGCTGAGCTGACTTTAGTTATAATTTCAGGGAGAAAGCGGATGTTTGAACAAGGCCAATATACCCAAACCCTCAGTCACAATGACCTGTGACTTTGTGCTAGCACAACCATCAACAAACAATTTTGTTTATGCAATTTCATATTTCACTTACAAAGCTTGGGTCAATCCATGACATGGTTTTCTGGTACTTTCTAAAAGGTAACACAATGGGATCACCTCCCAAACTGATAATATCAGGAAGGCACAATCCTGACAGATTGAATCTGGTGAGATTTAAACCCAGGTCTTATGGTCAAAAACCAAACATTTTAACGACTTGTCGACTTTGGCTTAGGGCTAATGCTTTTAGATTATTTACAGTTTTAACCTTAAGTTTGTCTTTTTCATTATGGAAATTATGCTGTATACTTTCTTCTCTTACAGAGCTTGGCATTAGCTTTTAAAATGTATTTAAGGATTGTTTCAACCAAATGTGTGCAAGTATCAGAGAATGAAGAAAATTTTCCCAATATCCCAAAGTGTTAAAATATGATGGACTCCAATTTTATTTTCAGAGATTAACTGGTCTTTTCTGTTTGTAATTTATAAAAGATTTTATATGATGGTGTGGGGAGGCATGTGATACTATGGACACCTACATAGAAAGGAAAGAGGTGGTTGTATTTCAGTCTCATATGTTTCTGTTTGATAAACCAACTGGTGGTTCCCTTTGAAGTTCGGTTTGGCAGCCACTTTAACCAAAGCGGAATGGGAAATAAAGGAGTGGATGAGAGATTTTTGGTGATCAAACAGCAGCAAAACAGGAAGTAGGGTATATCTTGGTGCTGGTCCTGTTTAGGATCAGGGAGAGTTCTGGTCCTCTAGTTCATAATGCCGACCACCATGTAGGGATTATTAAATGGGCAAAGAGTTTGTAGAGAGAAGAGCCGACATAGCAGAAGTTGTCCCAAGCATCTTTTACCTACCCACCCAGATAAGTAGGCAATAAATAAAATTCATGCCAGAATAAAACACCTACACATAATATGGGGAACGGGGTTCTTATTTCTTGATGTGACATTTGTTTTTCATTGCGTTACCTTGTGAGCATGCAGCACATCCTTCCCCACATTTTGGTGCACACTGACAAGATTGAGAATCAGAATGAATGTTGGGTAATCATTGACCAGTCAGTGGAAAGCTTGGGAGAGAGTCACATTGTATGTTTACAATAAGAAAGGTAATTCTCATTTCTTGAAAGACAGATTTTTCCAAACCTGCTTCTAAAATAGAACAAATCAGACTTAAATGCTAAATATTTTGAGTGAAATGTTACTCACATAGTAAAAGGATGAGTCCAGTTCTGATAAAAAAATTAACAATTTTCTGTATTTTTGTAGATTCAATTCTCCCAATCACTGGTTTCAATAAGTTTAGTGGAACATAAAATTGGATGCCAAAAGATATGAAGATTGCAATGGCTAAAAGAAGTTTCACCATAATATATAACCTGTGAGAAACAAAATAGAAAGAATCTTAAGCACAGACTGACATTCTCTTTACACAAAAAGTTGTTAATATTTTCTCACAAAATCAAAATTTATAAAAACAAGCAGTTTCCTATTACATATACAAGACTATTACTTGGCTACCTAGGTAGAGAAGATATTTATAGGAGAATGGTTGGTACAACTCTTCAGTCATTCATTTTTTTTTCTGATCTCTGTCATATGCCATTACATTGTTTTTGGTGATTAGATCAAGCACAAGTGAATTCATATTCATGCCTTTATTAAAACATAAATGTAATCAAAAGCAGCCTTAGTCAAAATTTGAACCCTAACTCTGTACAAAAATTATAGTTTTAATCAAGTAAAAATGCAAACCAGCACAAAATATCAATAAATAGAAGATATAAATGCAATTGCTGGGAGAGAACTTATGAAACAAGAAATTGAGACCAAAAATTGTTTTCTGCAAAAATCTCGTTTTGGAAATGAAAGAGCATTCTCAGGACACATTTTTAACCAGTCATGATACAAATTTATTAAAGACATGCTTTGATAGAAAGCTTCTGCAGATATATTCAATGAAATACCATCTTTACAATCTCAATCATAATAGTCATACACACATCCACCTAAGGCACAAACTTTTGTGTTTACTGTGTTATATTTCTTATTGTTTTTACTGCAATAAATAAAGCAATGTTAGTCAACATACAGAGGTTCAAGTATTTGATAAATAACCTGACACCTTCCTATCATAAGTAAGTATTGATCTGGTGAACATTACCAAAATAAGCCATGTGAACACTACAATCACATTTCGCTGAATTCAGCGAATCTTGTTGAAGCAATGAGTTTGCTTGGTGCTACATTTTTAAATTTTATATAGTCTGATATCTGACAGCTGATGATTATTATTATTATTAATGACTGACAAAAGAATAACATTTACAACAATTTCACTTGATACTATGATTAAATTGGAATGTCTTCCTCAGATCAGCAATTGCTTGCAATTATGTGTATAGAAAGAAAAAATATTACCAATGATTACCACCATTTATAGAGCGACTACTTACCATTGACTAGGCAAATTTAAAGTGATGCTTCCCTCCACATCAGAACCAAATTGTAGGTAACCATAAAAACCAATGGATGTGTAGAGACAAACAACAATGACCATGCCCAAGGTTAATATACCTGTCCATCCTCCAAAATCCTGTGGTGTCCGCATTTTGTTTTCAATTGGCAAAACCTAAATTTCAAATTTTAAAGATTGTAACAAGAAATAAAAAGAAAGATTTTGCTATCTTTATTTTTTTTTTTATTTTAGAATAAAAACTGATTTAATAAAGGTTTGATAAATGCTTTTCATGTTTAATATTCCCATATTATTTTACTGTCAAAGCACTTAACAGATAACAAATTCAAATAAAAAACTGATTATGTATGGATACAAAAGGTGAAAAATTATTGAAAAAATACTTTAATTTCAAGATTGCTTGCCAAATTGGACCATACATATATGAATGAATTCATTTTTATTTTAGAATGTTTCTCATAAATTTTAAAATATGGAAGATATGTTTGCTTTATCAAACTTTCCAATGTAAAAACTACAGTTTCTGATGTGAAATGTTTATCCTTTACAAATATTGAAGCATAAAAAAGGGCATTTTTGTTTTTGCTTTTCATTTTTAAGATGAGTTATTTTCAATATACTTTTTAATCTATTTGAACTATTGTTCATATCTTGAATATTATAGACAACATTTCAACCAAGT
Source organism: Acanthosepion lycidas (assembly GCA_963932145.1). NCBI lineage: Eukaryota > Metazoa > Mollusca > Cephalopoda > Sepiida > Sepiidae > Acanthosepion > Acanthosepion lycidas. Next base: position 97,327 of record OZ010596.1, read on the forward strand.
ACTATCTTGCCATTATCAGATGTCCCATTGTTTGGCTGATAGGGGATATCTGTTGATTATTGTGTTATTTTGTCCCTGTGATGCTATTACTTTTATCGGGAAGACATATAAAGACATTTGATTTTAGACAAGAATTATTTGGTGGCTTCGAATGAAAAAACTGAAAACTTACCAGACTGATTCCTTCAAAAGAATAAATGGCAGTGCCAAAGAAGGAAGGTAAATTGGATAGAGGCTTGAAAGCTACCACTGAATCAATCGGAGGCAACTTCTGGACAATATATTGGAAGGTGATGACAAGGCCACAAACTGTGAGAAGGTTGGCCAACAGAGAGAAGATTGACAAAGTCTTGAGGTTGCTAATAAAACAGTAAGGGATCAAGAGAGCCGCAGTTATCGCAATATATACTTTAATATTAATCTTGGTATGAAAATAGTCAATTGGCTGAAAAAAGAACAGAGTCCCATGAATAACTTTGAAATATAGAAAACAAATTTCAAGTTTAACAGTTTTAAAACTTGTCCTAATTTCAGTTAGTATTATGCAATAACTTGAAGCTTACCTGTTTAATATTCTGGGCCACAAATACGATATACACACAGCAAAAACCAAATTGTGTAAATGTTATAAAAACATAAATAACTTTTCTGCAATAAAAATAAACATTTAAACAATTTTAACATTTTCAGTAGAAATATTTAGATTTTTATAATAAAAAATTAAAAAAAGTAAAACTCAAAACTTTAACATTTAATTTTTACAGAAAAAAACAGTAGCAAAGAAATAACATTTAAATAACTGTAATTAAATGAATTACAAATTGCAATTGATAACAATCTTAAGAATTTATTAATGTTAGATGTGACAAAGCTATAGTAGAGATGTCCAGAAAGAATTAAGTTTACCATACTAACAAAGTGATCTGCAAGACATATGTACTAATCATACAAAATTAAGTACCCATCATAATTTAAATATGTGGGTGGGTCAATAAGTCCATATTTTGACATGAGCAAAATTCTGATATTAAATTTTCACTGTATGGTATTCAATCTACATGAATTAGTTTATGTTGGGTTTCAGGAATCTTAGAAAACAATGATTAAACTAGGGCTCATGTCACCTTGGTTGAATGTTGGATTACCAGCAAAGGCAAAATATATATAAAAAAAAATAAAGAAAAACAAATAATGGAACTTTTAATTCAAAGGAAAAATTGTAAACAATAGGAAATGTTATATTAAAGAAGAAAAATGAATTGTATTAATTTCAGGGGACAATATCTAACAAGTTATATTACTCAAGCTAAATTAGGTTGACATAGGTGGAATAGAAATACATAAAATATTTCAGAATTCTTAATTTAAGGGTTAAAATTTTGAAACAATAGAAAAGTCCTAAACATCTCAAAGAAAGAGGTGAAGTGAGATATGAATCAGAGCAGGCAATGCATCAGAGGTAACATTTTACTGGATAATAATACATTTCTTGTTTAGAATCTTGATAGGATACTACTACCACAGACCTTCTATGTTCACTATGTACAAGCAATGGACTTCCCAGTTGGCTATTTAACTTGTAACTCCTATCTATTTTCCTTTTGTAGCTGAGTTCTGTTTAGTTCAGTGTGTTGCTACATTGGAATTTTTCTTTCAGTCCAACCTAAGTTTGCCTTGCTTACAAACTGTTAAGTTTATTACTTTAATTTTGTTGAATTTTTGAATTTCTCAGTTTTCTTTTCTATTTGTGTGTGCCTATTTTCATTTGTTCACTTTTTCCTTTTTTAGTTTGTTTCCTTGTTGAGTTGTTTTCATTTCAGTTTTATTTCCTTTTTCGTATTTATTTTAATTGTTGTTGTTTTTTGTTTTTTTTTAGTTCTTACATGCTTTAATTTTCCATGTTCTTGTTTGATTTGATTTTGTCTTCCTTGGTCATGAGACATTTTCTTTTTATTTAATTAATTCTTTCATAAACAATTAGCATATATAAGCAAGTGTTTATTTGTTTAGTTGTGGTGGTTTTGGGTTACCATGGTGAAAAATTTGAGTACACCAGCAGTGCAAACACAAAATTTTTCACCGCCTAAAAACCTGCCTGGTTAGAAAACAGACCCAAGAAGGACACCTTATACTATGTTGAACAAAGAGTCAAGTATGAGAAATATGTGAAAGGAAACGAGTTCCTCACAATTCCTGAGGCCCTTGATTCAATGAATTCAAGAATAATATCCCTGCTGACCACTGACATAAAAAGTCGAAAATTGATTGCGGTCAGCAGAGGAGCCATGGAAGAGGCTTTAAAAAGCCTCAATATTGCACCAAAAGTGTTAACTAGAAGGAGCAATCCAATATGAGACATTCTCCTAGGCAAAGAGGTGGAAGCAAACAGCTGGCCGGAAGTGGCTTATCAACTACATCGATACGACTCCAGATAGAGTACATGGGCATCCGGTGGACAAAGATCACAGTCCATGGACATTTGTGAAGACTGCATGGGGGCTTTTCTTTTCAAAGTTTGGACAAGTGGAAGTGGAAGAAATCAGGAATCAACATGGGAGACATGGTGTTATATGTAACACTAACCTGTCAAGCTTTTGGGGAAATCCCAAACATATTGATGTGTTGAGAAAAGTGGATGCTGGTTGTGGTGGAGGGACACTGACTCTACTCTTGGTCATGTGGAGCCTCAGGGCACATGTCCAAGGCGTGCCCTGCTAAAAATTCGCAACCTCCTCCCACCCAATAATAGCAGCAGTAGTAGTAGTAGCAGTAGCTTCAACAGAGAAGGCCCCTGATGGTGACTGGAAGGAAGTGAAGGGACAGAAATCAACAAACGCGCCCTCTTCACAAAAGAGGGATAGGCAGTCACCAAAAAAGCAGCAGTATCAGCCAAAGGGGACACAGGAGCAGCTAAAGGAGGTGTACAGCAGAGTTCACAGAAGCAGGCAAAGGAGATCCAAAAGGAAAAATAGCCCCCAAAAACGTAGCAACAACATTAGCAAAAAGAACAAAAAAGCAGCAGCAGCAACCCATCACAGAGATGGAGGAAATGCCTCCACCTTGTGCCTCATCTTTAAAGAGGAGTAGGGAGGAAGAAGATGAAGGCATACAAAGTCAAAAACACTCCAGGCAAAGTAGGGTGTATAGGTACATGGTTTTTTTTTGTTTTTTTTCCAAGTCCCTATCTGTCCCTGCATCACCCAAAGAAACTGTTTTTGTGCAAATAGCTAGGAGCCTCCCTTCCTCCCCTTCCCATGCTCTGACCCCCTTCTCACATCCACTTATTCTCCTGCCCCATCCACCTAAGGAAAAGGAGAAGAAAAATATTTCTCCAGCCCAGATGAGATTTGTAAGGTTGATTGAAGGAGCTGGAGAAGGGCTTGTCTACTCATAATAATAAAAAAAAAATAAAAAAATAAAAAAAAAAAAAAAACCTTCTAGGCCCGCTATTCAAACTGTCCTCCGTCGATGAGAAATCAGTGGAGGACCCCCATAATTTTCCTCAAGCTCCTGGAATCATGACTTACATCAAGGGCATGGTGAGGGGAGGTACTTGAAGGTTTGGTACCACCTGTATGAATGCAAGGACGTATTCCCAAACATCCAAGTGTTCGAAATGGGTTCACCTGAACTCAAAAAATTAAATTTGGTTCAGGGAGGGTCCCATATTACTCCATTCCTCATTATATAATACAGTCAAATTAACATGTCCTACAAACATTAGCAGGATTGTCCTAGATGGTCAGAGGACGACAGGTGGGCACAGGGAGCATGGGACAATCCATCAGGTTCTTTACCCCTGCAGATTTCCGCCCGGTATGTGAGTAGGTTAACGAATTTTCTTTTTTCTCATTCCAGATCTAAAGAATGCCTATCAAGATAGCTAGTTTGAATGCAAATGGTTTGAGGGATCAGAGTAAGGCTACCCCCCTGCTCCATGACCTCTTGTCATTCAGTGTGGATGTCACCACGATCCAGGAAACTCAATTTGTTTGCAATGTCAATGCTTGTGTGCTGTCTAACGACTGTCATCTATTCAGCATATGGGAACCAACTGGCCAGAGGCGTTTCTTTGCTGGTTAGACGTACCCTGGACACAAGGGTGGGCCTTGTTCATACAGATGCCTAGGGCCAGCTGATCATGGCCAATATTGCCATGAAAAGTAGTTTGTTTCGAATTGATTTATGCACCCAACAACCAGGAGGAGTGTGTTTCGTTTTTTCAGCACTTGGTGCCATTCCTGGTGGATTCAACACGCAGTCTTAATGGGGGACTGGAATGCCATCCTGGCCTCCAAGATAGACAGGGTGCGGGGAGCTAGCGAGAAGGCAGGCGATCATAGTTTGGTTAATCTGATCAGCAAGTTTGGTCTCGTCAATAGATACCGAGTTGATTACCCAGAGAGATAGATGTGGACATGGGTTCTTAAGTAGTCTTCTACCCGGGTGTTTAGCTACCTGGGTAGAATGTTAGTCAGAAGGGCTGACAGAGATTTGCTAGATTGTCCCATGTTCCACTGGTTAGGCTATTCAGACCACAACTCATAGGCCTAGAATCGTTGGCTACTGGAAGTACAATCTGTCTTTACTGGGTAGACAAGACTTCCAGAAACAGCTAACTAGCATAGTGTTGTGGGGACTAGTGGGGGCGGTTATTGGGAATAGGTAGTGGGAGAGTCTTAAGGATAGCATTAGGTCCTTCACCACTGAGTTTAGCAAACAGCTCGCACTAGACAATGCTAAGAAGGTGAGGGCTCTTAAGGATAGTCTTTCTCGGGTGGAGGCTGGGGGCAATCCCCTAGCTAGGGAGGCTGAGAAGTACTGGGAATTGGTGCTACACTCTGTAAGATTGTTGCTATGTACTTCTACAAATACAACCCCTCACAAGCATTTCTTTGCATTCCCTCATTGTTCATCACATGGGTGTTCTCTCTCTCATCCTGGTTAATGTCCCATATTATTAAGGAGGTTCGTAAGAAATAGTAAAAATGACCTTTATGTGGACCAAGTCAAACTCTTAGAAAGTAATCCGATTTATGCCAACATAAAATATCCAGATGGAAGGGAGTCTACTGTATCTGTTTGTGATTTAGCACCCTGCCTGGAAGTGGAGTTAACCCCCGAGTCCCCCACTGTGGAACAAAATAGGAGTACCCTGAGTGTCCCCACGCCAGAGGAGGACACACCACAAAGGAGATGATGCTGGGGTCCAACAGATCAGGAGATCCAAACGGATGACAAAAAAACCCAGATTGTTATGGATGGTAATGCTACATTTTTCTAGGAACGAAGAATGTAGTCGTAGTATCCTATGTTTAGTATGTACAAACAATGGACTTGCCCCAGTTAGCTATTTAACTTGTAACTCCTATTTTCCTTTTGTAGCTGAGTTTTGTTTAGTTGAATAAAGCTTAGCACTTTTACTGTCATCCTGAGCTCTGTTTACTCTTACAATTACTACAAAATCTTCTTTGTGATTCAGACAGTTACTACTTGCTGGTTAGAGGAATCTGTATTGCTGTGACCTGTTGTTAAAAGGTCATCTTGCAGAGTGACCAAACTGAATTGATGCCGGTGCTGAGTTGGATAAAGAGCTACAACTAACTCTGTCTAAAAGACATTGAGATACAAAAGATCTTACAAGTATGTGCAGAAGAAAACCACTTGAAAAAGGCTGAAGGTGTGCACCTGTCAATGCCATCGATTCTATACTACAAAATAAAACCAGGGTAGACTCATCGTGTCGTTTATAACAGAAAACAGTTAATGGAATAACCCAGATGTGCTGCCTGTGGATTAGTGTACCTACCTTCAAATGAATATAAAAATCAGTGGCAGTGAACAAGAGGGCAGTGAGGAAGCCAAATACTGGTAGAGTGGATTTACGACTATTTGAGTGTGCGACTGTGTGAACTTGTGACAGTTTGCTTTATTTTACACTAGCTTAGAAGGCACCCTATCAGGTGGCATTTAAGCAGCTCCTGGGGCGGGCTCTTAATTGGGTCTTCAGACCAATAATGACACGTATTGAGTATATATTAAATTTATTAAACTTGAACAATATTTTTCAAACAATTAACAGTTTTCATCAAAACAATGATATAATTTGTATGTTTGGAACTTATTGCAAAATTGCATGATAAACAACATTTTTGGTTTTCCCATTTGGGGTCAGTACAAATAGCTCATTTCCATTCCCAACCCTTGAACAACCAACATAGAGATAAGCAGGGTTCTATCACATGAAGTCCAGTTACTTTCAATGATTTTTTTTTTAGTTCCAGCTTGTGTGATGGCATTCCAGGGGGATTCAATGAGTTCAGGAACTCTACTGGATAATTCACTGCTTGCTTTTGTTCAACCACAGTGTCAATGGAAAAGTACTTTATGCTTTCTTTAGTTTAATTCTTGGGAGCCTTCTCACAAAGCCAGTTTGAATCCATGAAATGGTGTTTAATGTTTGAATAAACATGATAAATCAAGTCTTGGATACTTGAGACCGAAACTCAAACTACCATTTGAGAGTGAAATATTTCCATTGTGGCCTATTTTGATGGTTCTATCGACAAGCTGCAACAGCAAAGCAGCAAGACTTCTTGCTTCAAGGTCACCTGTGATTCTAACTCTGATGTTTGTTTTCAGGCTAAGTCTTTTAATATGGCTCCAGATGTAAGAATTTTTCAGGCAAGAATTGATTTCATCAGCTGGAGTTTCTCTTGCACTGATAATGTTTGTCTAAAAATCATCAAAGAGTAGGACAGTAATACTTCCCATGATTTGTGAATTCTGTCTAATGTCTGAGTGTTTTGTCCAGGGTCTCAAATGCTCGCTTGTTTGCCATGGTAAATTCATCCCAAACAATGAAGCTTGTCTCCTCCAGTAGCTTAGCCAAGTTGGTTCCACTTTTGATGTTGCAAATAGGGGTTTCATTGTAGTTCAAATCCAATGGAAGTTTGAAGGTGCTGTGTGCCCTCCATGCAAAAGAATAGCAGCAATTTCAGATGATGCTATTGCTAGGGCTACTTTTCTTTGGAGTCTCACTGCAGATAAAAGATGGTTAGTTACAAAAGTTTTACCAGTACCTCCAGGTACATCCAAAAAGAAAATCTCATTGTTGTTGCTGATGTAATCAAGGACCTTCCGATACACTTGCTGTTGGTCTTTGTTCAACAGAGGTTCATTGTCTTCAACACATTGCCGTAGTTCTTCCATGTTGTATCTTGTTTCTCTCAAAATTTTTCTGTTGATTTGTCCAGTTTCGCAGACCAAAATTGCTGAGATCACTTTGAGCCAAGTTCATCACTTCGTTTTTAATTTCACAGAGAGCTAAATTTGCAATCTGAGGATTCAATTCCAATCCTGGATGAACAAGTCTCATTTGAAGAAGATGAGATATTTAAAAGTTAGAGAGTTGTGTTCCTTTAATTGAAAAAAGTGTGGCACACAGACATTTTCACATTTATCATATAGAAGAAGATAATTCTTTATTATAGGATATTACATTCGAACATATGTAACCACTACATCAATGCATCCATGTTTTGATGCCCATCAATAGCATCTCATCAGGCAGTAGTAAGTCATACTGATGAGATGCTATGAGATGCTATTGCTGGGCATCAAAACAGGGATGCATTGATGTAGCGGTTACATGTATTCGAATGTAATATCATATAATGAAGAATTATTGCTCTACTATTGTATTGAGCCCTATTTTTAAATTAATGTATGAATGTTTGAATTTATATCTATTCTCATTTCATTTAGAAGAAGATTATATAGATTAGAAGTCCCTATTGATGACTAAACTAAATTTTCTTCTATCCACTCACAATATTTACAGAATATAGTAGCTTGAAAATGCTCATTTGATATTTCTCTTTCATTTTCCATACACATTCACAATCAGAGAAGATTTAAATTAAAGTAAAACACTTCAAACATTACTTCTTTTTATCTTCATGCTGGCTTTGCTTCCAATTCTGCAAGACACAAAATAAGGAAGCATGGACAGTTCCCCATCAATCCTTTTACATATGACTGATGGTGTTAGAAATTGTGGTGTAGTATGGGACTTAAATAAAAGAAATTTTGAAAGGCCTACTTTCAGAATATCAACTTTCACAACATGATATAATCTACTTAAATCTTTCTACAAAATAAAACTTTATTCCAATGTAAGTGGGATATGAATAGAAGTGGACACTCTTCAATCATATCCCACTGACAGAATCCAAACTTGTAATTACTTAGCTAATTATTCAAAAAAATTGTAGAGGAAATCCTTTACAAGAACAACACATTCTTAGGAGGCACCTTAAATTCCTACAAAAGTAGCAACTCAATTTCACTCCCTTGTAAAGATTTTGAATATTCGTCCAAAGAAACTGGCTGATTAAAGATTTTGATAAAATGTAGCTATTTTTTTAATACACACACAAGTGAAAAATGAATTTTTATGAAGCAAAAAAATATAAATTAAAATAAATTCAAGTACCTGAAGATAGTAGCAGTTGAACGAAGTCTTTGGGGACCTGTCCTTAGACAGCATTCAACAACATCTGGATAGTCCAAGGCCACTGAAGACGTCCTACAAAATAAAATAAGTTTTCATGCTGCGGTATGAAATTTGCAAGTATCATGTGACCTTACATCCTTGATATTCAATAAACAGAAGAATCATATGGAAAGTTTAACAAAACCAGACAGAAAAGAAAAAGGAATTGATAATATTATATGCTGGTCTTTGACTAATGTAATGAAACTATCTCAATATGCATCATAAGAACTCAATGGACAGTATTTCTGAATAAGGAGCCCAAAAATTTCCAACTAGTCACTTAACATGTAACATTTAATTTCAGCTTCATATTAATCTCAACATATTAATGGTGCAGAAAGCAGAATACTCAAGAGAAAGATATATTTGAGTTTAACTTCTTGACTTACCGTTCACACAACTTATGGCTACAATTGACCAACATATGCATACAGTGAGTTGCTATTGCTCCTAAGATTAAAATACCAACAAGGCCCAACTGAAAACAAAAAGGGAAAAAAGGGCATTAGAAACAATAAAATGTTGAACAGAGTTCAAATATTCTTAGCATGCTTGAAGTTTAAACTTTACATAGCAGGGAATCCAAGTTTCTAAATCAATTATTTGTCTTTCAAATCCAGGTAAATTACATTGGAAAAATAATTGTTACAAAAATATTTTATTGTAAGATTAAAAACTGCTAAACTGCTTAAAAATTAGATTATCAAAAGTATTGTAAAAAAAAAAAAAAAAAAAAATGAAACTGGACCCTATGAATAAAAAACATCACAAAGCAAAAGGAAAGTGAGCCATTCATAAACTGGAAAACTACTTTCAGTTGCATCAATAATTTGAACATATCATCACAAAATATGTTTCCTGTCTGAGACAAATCAGTTGATATTAAATAGCAGTAATATTTTTAACCTGCTACTTTAGATTTCTATTATAAATGTGATAAGACTAACCTGAATCAACTGATATGTTATTTCTTTTTAAAAAAAATTAAAACAATTTTTTTTTTTAAATTATTCACATCAGAATGAACTAATGCTAACTTATTGTTCTCTTGATTATTTATAGAAAGAAAAAAATAAGGATTGATTTTCTTTTTCCTACTGAAAGCATTTTACACGTCATGTAGGGAATAATAAAACCAGTCTATTTTTTTTCACTTCATTTGCACCAAATAGTAACAGAAAATAATACTGGGTAACATTTATGAGCAAACTGAAATATCACAAAAAAAACGAATTTTAGGCAGGGAAAAATAAAACTTGTATTCTTTAATAACAATTAATGTCACCCCTATTTTTATTATTTGTCTTCTATCATCTTTCACTATTGACAAATTATAGCCATTTGTTTTAATACCATGTTAAAATTTTTCTTTAGAAAATTAAATATTCACATTGTATTGATACAAAAGGCGATTGTCTCCCTTTCATTGAGATAGTCATAAGAGTCATGTGATATCAGGGGATAGAGTGACGAAGGCCAGTTGCAATGTAGAAATATGTCTCTAGCTCACAGCAGTACATCTTACAGGAAAAATCACCTGGCCTCACCAGGTTCATAGAGAAACTGCTGTAACTCAAGTTTTCCCTTCAGGGAAATATTACAAGTAAAATTCCCCCTTTCTAACACACTGTTGTTGCATATATGTTATAATGTCTCTGTGTATATATAATTTTGTGTACAACGTAGCATTATAAAACTCTCTCTGAGAACAAAGTATGTTTGTCATTCCTTTTCCATCCATGAAATATGGTGTTATTATATCACAGACATAAAATTGCCCATAATGAGGGAAACGTAAATAAATGGGAGAATAAACCTGTCTTCCATTGCTCGCTGCTGAACATGATACAAATATGAAATGTTCATTTCTTGCTCAGTACAATAACAGCATAAAACAGACATAACGTCTTCTATGTGAAATGAATCATGTTGACACATTTAAAAAATGTCCATGTGATAATACATGAGAATTTTTATCACTCTTTCTGTCATAAAAACCATATAAACTGTTGCCCACAATGTTAAAAAGAACAAAATATTAATTAGAAACTTTCCCTATGTGTCAATTAATGCAATAGTTTCAACACAGTAAATGTCAGAGCAGAAAATACGTCTCGGTCTATCTAGTAACTTTTACTGGTGGATTTTTTTCTTCATACATATATTTATTCAGAGGTTGTAAAAGACAATTCTTTCCACCTCAGTTGACTTCTTTTTGCCTCTATTTTAACTTTTATGTAACTATAGCAATGTTAAATACAATTTTTCCTAGTTGACTAACAGATTTTACATGTTATTTTTTGCTAATTTTAATAGCATATCTTGTCACATTTCTAATATTTCCACATGTACACTTTCTATTATTAAATAAGTCAAGTGTATCAGATACACTTTTTTATATGTATGGTAGTGGCAATTTCAGCTATACGCATTTTTGTAGTTACTTGAACACTAGATATTAACAGTATTTACACCATTGTACATATGTTTTCAGGATAGAAATTTTTTTTTCATATTTTTGCTCTAAAACAAATATTTTCAATATGGTTGCATTTTTCTCACCTCCAAGATGAGTTTGATTTTGACACACTTCGGAGACCATGCCTTCTACCCCCAGTAGCACACCTACTCTTTCCACTCTGACATGCAACAGGTGGTAGTAGGCCCTGTCTCTTTAACCTAATTGGGGTATCTAGTTAATAACAAGAGGCACAGGCATAAATTTGGTGATATTTAATTAAGATTTTTCACATGTGTTCACCAGGCCTTCCCAAAGTATTTTGTTATTCTCTCATACTATAGTTTTTCAGAGATATTTTCCTGCATTGCAGGATTTTAATTAAACCATGTGTGAGAAAAAAATCAGCCACCATTATGGCAGTAAGTGTAATTAACCCACTGTATAATAAAGCAGACTACTTTATTTTTTACCCAAATCAAGTCTGGTTGTGAATTGAGAAGCATTACCTCACAAAAAACAAATTCCATTTGGCAGTTTCAAAACTAACCCACAAGACAGCCCATGAAGTTAGAGAAATATTAATTTTACCACTCACAGTAAATCCTTGACAGTTTAAGAGATAAACTAATTGCAAGGACTTCTATACTTTCTTCCTGCACATGATCCTACTTTTCATATGGTCTTAGCTGCAGAAAGAGGGGGGGATAAACATCTAGAGAAGTTAACAGAGATTGCAGACGACATAATGGATGTAACTTCCACACACATGGCATCAATAGATGGCACCCAGAATTCAGAGTCAGGTCACCTGGATAAAATTTTAGAAACACAGAAGGGGTTAGAAACAAAAATAGATGAATTAACCAGAAGAATGGATAAATTGACACAACCACATGCTACAAGTAGAGCTTGCTTCTCCTGTTGCTCAAGGAAGAGGAGTAAGGACCCTCTGTGTCAGTTACACAGGAAGTATAGGGATAAATCTTATCACTGCAAGCCCCACTGTTCATTCAACCACACTAAGACTCTCTGGACAGTTTTTCCTTCCGCCACCACAAAAAGTTTTGAACATCACTTCCTTTGTCAACTGGTTGATAGAGAGAATGACCAATTTTAAGTACAAACCACTTACACAGAGCAAAAAACCTATATACATATCTAAACTCCTGCAATCATGCACACATTTTTGTGTATGACTCAGCCTAAACAAATGTGTTGCAGCCAGTCATACAGAGGAACATTCAAGATCCTTAAGAGACATAGTAATTTTTTTTTACTGTGCACATTAATAATGCAAACCAAATTATTTGTTTGGTCGGGCTGAAGCCAGCTTTTCTGGATGCTACATGGTTGGATAAGGATACTTCAATCACTCCTCTATCTCCAGTAGCACCAGTAAACAGTGACCAAGTCTAGACACCATATTAGATGGCCTAAACATTTCTTATCTTAATTAGTTTTATTTTTCAGGACATTTTTTTTTTTTCATATGATCTTGTGCATGATACTAATACAGAGGAAATTTTTTACTATTGACCATATATGGTTTAAATATTATAGCACATTTTAATATACATTGCTCACATATTACTTTCTATATTGTAGTTTGATAAAGCATGTTCTGTTCAGCTATTTAATTTCATCCATGAAGTACTGTCATTATGTCACAGATATAATAATACGCATAATGGGGGAAATGCAAATGGGAGATTAAAATTCTATTATAGTATATATACATACATAATTGTAAAAGATATGATATGCAGATTTATATCAGACTAATAATGGGTAACTAAAATGACAAAATAGAAATTTTCTACATTAAACATTTCATTCATTGAAAGAGCTTCTTCAGACTAATGGTTTAATAAATGCATAATGGGGGAACAAAATATAACAAATATCAGTTACAGTTCTATGTCAAAAAATGTTGATGGTAACAGGATTCTTACCTTTAAATTTAACTTTTTGGCATTTGATGCAACATTATGTGTCTAGGTACATTGAACATGAAAAATTTAGAAGTTAATCCTCCCTGTATTTTCAACATTTTTTTATGTAAAATTCTAATCAATGGTTATTGAATCAATAAAAACCATTATATTATGTTGTCAATCATGGGTGAATTCGATGGTCACCAGCACCAATTATGATGTTGGGATGTTTGCCCAGCCAGTCAGTTCACTGTTCAGTCCCCTTGGCTGGTCATTCAATGGATCACTTCGATCCGAGATTTACCTTGTTCTAAGTTGTGTTTGATTTAGATCACAAAGTTGGCGAGGGTCAAATTGTCGACAGGAATCATTGAAATGGTCTGGCCCAGACAAAGTGAAGTCACAAGTCGTAGGATAAATTGTAATAAAGAAAATGTTTTATATATCGTTTCTTGAACAGAGCTGGTAGTACAATATCAGTTCTTCAGGTAGAAATATATGTTCTTCATGCAGGAATATATTTATCATGCAAAGTTATTCAACCCTTCCCTTCTTTGAATATTTCATGACACTGTTCATTATGACTAAGTCTAGACAAGGCTTCTGGAACACAGCACAAAGTCAGAGGTCTTCTTCAGCAGCAGTCATGCAAGTTCAGTGAAGTGGTCATCTCTCACCTGGTGTCTGGTGGCTTCTCTCTCTGTTTTTATGGACTTCTGTCCAAAACTGGCATGGGGTCTGATGTGGGTTGAGATTTTGGTGATTCCCTTAATTTCCTCAGAGAGTTCTTTCTTTGTTAAACTCTGGGAAATTAATTGCATGCCCAATTTTGGAGAGAAAATCTAAAGAAATTTCACCACTCCAATGATTTACACCTTCCCTTCCTTTTTGGACAAGTGATTAAAAAAAAAAAAAAAAAAAAAAAAAAAAATTGCCTTTATTTCCAGAAAACCTTGAATTTTATTTCACAACTGATTTTTTTTTCCACCAGGTTATGGCCAGCAGATAAATCCATAACCTAAATTTTTAAAACAATAGTATAGTGTCTTTATTTCTGCTTTTACACTGCCTCTCTCCATCCCCTGTGCGTTTAAATTACCTAGATGGCTTTTTTGACTAGAGTCCCCAAAATAATAATAAAGCCATTTTACTCCCAGCCAGCCCCCATTCCTGACTTGGTCATTAGAGGTTCTCATAGCTCTATTCTTCGGTGGACTCGTTGACAGCCTAGTACAATCATTGTTTATTGTGGTTAATCAGTTCCAGACCCTACCTCGATAAGTGAGTTTCCACAAAGTAGGATTCTTTATTTATAAATCAAATATTTTCATAATGCATAGAAAACCCATTTCTAAAAAGGGTTTTTGACATTAAAGAGCTCTCTAGACATGAAATAACACCTCTGTAGTCACCTTTACACTTATATTATCCAATATATTACAGAAAATAAGACATATTAGACTGAACAAATATATTATTATTGTACATTAAAATCACACACAAAGTTCTTACATATACATCACTTTATCATCGAACAAGTTGCATTATTTTCCTAGGTTAGTGTGAACCTAAGAAAATAATGCAACTTGTTTGATGATGAAGAGATGTACTGCACAACAATGGTTACTTCTCCTCTAAATCATTCTTTATGCCTTAGAAGCATTAATAAGCATAATTTGATGTTTTCTTTTCAGCATATCTTTGAAATCAATTATCCTATTTGCATAAATATCTGTGTATGTAGTTTTGGTTTTGATGCCCAAAATAATTTACTCAGACAACTGGACATGTGCTATATTATTTTCACATTCTTGAGCAACTGAAGGACTGGCTGTGTGTCTCCTCCTGAGATCTGGGCAAGAACTTTTTCCAACCCTGTAGTAAACAGTAGTCAACCACGAAGTAATGAGGAACTGCAATATGATTTTTTAATGAAAAGATCTGAAAAAAATGTGATAGAGGGAAGCCACAAAAGTTGAAGTGTGAAATGGCGAGGGACGACTGTATTTAACAGGTTCATTTCATAGTTATTTGTCAACTTCAGCTATATGGTTTTTGTAAAAAAAGAAAAGAAAAACAAACCCTCTGAATTTAATAAAATCTGGTCTTGACTCTCAGCATGTTTATCAAACTCTTTCAACACTTAAAGTGTCACATTAGTTTGAAGAAGTTCTTTCAAAAGGAGTAAACACATGATGTACAAGTTTTTTTTCCATTTAGTTACCCATTATATATAATTGAGTAATGATAATCTGCATAACACAATGTCATAAACTGCAAGAAATAATAGCCATCTACAGCAGAGAAAAAATGTTTAGTAATTTTGCGTTTAACAATCATTGCATTTAATACAGTAAAAAAAAAGGTAATTTATTCGTCCGTGAGCTGAAAGAGTTGTATATTTCCCTGCTAGCATCACTAATTACTGGTGTTCAATGTTCAAAACCAAGTTAAGTAAAAGATTTCAACTGCTTTTTCAGTTTAAAAAAAAAAACAAAAAACAGGCATAAACAATCTTCCTATTGTAAATCTAGCATTGTGCTTTATTAAGCTTAGTTTAGAATGCCTCACCACAGAGTAATATGTCCATAAGCTAGTTTCATGGTCTATTACTACTGTCATGATTTTGACTTTCAGATTAATCTAAGTTTTGTAAAAAAAAAAAGAATAATCCATGTCCTTTGTCATTAGATTGCATCTAGTTGAACAGATCATTAAGACTATGAAGAGAGTTTGATCCATACTGGATGTTCCATATTTGTAATCTTAGGTCAGTCTAAAGTTCGGGCAATTTGTCAATAGTCAACAAGCTAATCTCACTATTATTACTGTTGAGGTTATACAGGTAATGTAATGTGATTATCAGCACAGAAACTGGAATCAGCAAGCCAAGTTCAAATTCGAGTTTAGCTTGTTGCATTCACTTTCACACAAATGCTCTTCAGAAAGACAAGAATCCTTCCCTCCTCTTCCAGTTATGGATTAAACAGAGTAGGTTAGGCTCTCTAACCTTGGGTGACAACCAGTCCAAGACAAGGGAAACGTTAAATTTAAAACCATGGAGAAGGCAATGGGAAACCATTCCCATTTTGCACAAATGCATGACAATTCACAGAAGGGAAAAAGAAATCTGTAGAGGGTCATGACTGCCTAAGTCCTAAAGGGACACAGAATTTTACTAATATTTTTTTTTTATGTTACCAAATACAATCCTCACAGTGCATTCCTATTTATGACCTTGTGCCACACTAAATTTAGAGTACCTAGTCTGTAGCAGTTGTTATATCAAGCTAGTCTCACTGGTCTTTTCGGTACAGAATTTGATCATTACTGGGTGCCCTATATTCCTAGTCTTGTGACAGACAAATCTAGGCACCTTGTTATGATGCACTTGTAAACAAGTATATTGCACAGATCATTATAACTTCTGTTCTGTAATTGCTGATTTCAATCCTCACTGGCACCCCAAAATTTTTGGCTTTGTGTCAAACTAAGCTAAGTTTACTAAGATAGATGAAATGCTTTGCTGTGGAAGAGTGATCAGCAACCTAATCTCACATATTCTTCTAGAAGGAATTTGATTCTGACTAGGCACTCCAAACTTATTGTTTTATAACTTACTAAACTTTTTTCTTGAATCAACAATGACAATACAAATTAAAAAAAAAAAAAAGAAAAAAGAAAAAAAATCAAGCAATCATTTTTTTTTTATAAAAATAAATTTTGAGAGCTTTGACTGCTTTTATTATCCTTAGTGAAATTTTACTAATTATTTGTCAATGAAAGAGAGGGAGAAAGTGAGAGAATAACTCCTAGTAGTTTCAGGTCTGTTTGTTCATGAAGAAGCAAACATTTTCACTGAAAAAAAATGGAAGAAGAAAACTCCTTTTATTGAGAAATCCATGTTTTCCTCCAATTGATAATCAACTATGCTGAACTCTTCTCTTGCAGCTTTCCTGCAATCTTAAAAACATAAATGCAATGTCAGTTATCATTATCTGTCTCCTTGAATCCTCTTTTATTGTCGTCTGATTTTCTCTCTCAGTAACTCCTTGCATGCTAGTTGCTTCATTGCCTTGCTTAGGATGAAATGATTAAAAAAAAAATTTCTATTTCTATAATTCTCAAGAGATAGTAAAGATTAAATTAGTTTGTGCTAAATTTTCTTTATCTCTCTAGCAAAAGAAGAGAGAGAAACAAAAAATAAGTGGCTAGGGTCCGCCGGCAAACCGGCTGTTGTTCTTTGCCGTCAGTCGCCTCAATGAAAAATCAATTGCGAGACTCCTTTTTCTCGGCCGTTACACCGGGCAGTCATGAAACGGATACATAAAACAAACGTGTCTACTCTAATCGCCTCTTGGTCCGTCAGTCTCTTCGCATGTCCGACTCCAATTCCACCGAAAATGAATCGCCTTTTGCTGTGCCGCTAAAGCCTTGCCTTCTTTGTTTACTGGTTTTACACTGCTGCTCCCTTGTGTCGTCTGTTCTCGTCGCATCTCGTTTTTTATGAGACCGGTGCACACGAATCGCGTCCCCGACAACAGCCATGCTTCCCTTTGGATTTGTCATGCAAGCAAGACACGTTCGCACACGTTTCGAGCTCCGTGATAAATCATCACACCCCTCCCTGATCTCATGATCACAAAGGTGGCATCCCAGCGGCGGTCATTTTCGACGGGTGCTTCTTCGTAAAGGCGGGACGGGGGGGCTCTGACCTCGCTTCCCCTTCGGGTGGATTGTCAGAGGGGGGCCTTGCTTCTATTCCCTCTTCAGGTGGATCGATGCATTCCACGCCTTCTTCGCCATGCAGCAAACTTTCCGCCCCCACTCTCAGACGTGTCGTCGGAATCTTCCTCGGATGAGCCGTAACTGTGGCGCGGGCATAGATCCTTAACGTGGCGAGGTATTCCGTCCACTAGAAATGACTGCGGGCTGATCATTTTCGTCACCCGACCCTTGTTGAACCTGGTGGTGCACAGACTTATTGGCGCCTTGACCCATATGCAATCTCCGACCTGGTAGGAGCCGTGCCCAGGGTCTGAAGACATCATTAAGGCATCAATCCCTTTTACCCTCAGTTCGTATCGGTGGATCCTGTTGGCTGGCGCAGTCTGAGGTAATGTACTGTCTTTTGGTGTGATTGTACCAGTAGACGGCCTCCTGTACGGAACAGCGCATTCTGGCCACGATCCATTTTACTGTGCAGTGGCATCGTTCCGCTGTACCATTCCCAGGGTCGTTGTCCGTAAGTAGCTCATGTGCCCTGCTCGAGGAACTCTTCTTTTAGTTGGCAGATGACAACCGCCGAGTCTTGTCTTGCCAACTGCTTCCAGATTGAAAAATGCGATGGGTCGCAGTCCGTTAGCATTAGAAAATGATGGGCACAATAGTGGGTGATGTCCATCCCCAGTCTGCCATTTTCCGCTTACCTCAAGCTTTCCTTTTTTCCAGCGAGTTGGTGCGGGGTCTATGGACTGACATTCCTCACACATCCGTATGGCTGATCTAATGGCTGCTTTTGTCATTGACGGGCAGACTCTTCTGGCGAAGTAGGTGGTACGCTGCACTGTGACCACTGTTCCTATGGATGGACATGATTTGATCTGCGTCTAGTTCGTCCACCTGGGTGGTGCCAATCATCAGCCTGGGTCCATTACATGTCTTCATTGCATCAAACCATCGCTGCGGTACCCTTGTCAATCCATCAGCTATATTCAGGGCCGAAGGGACTAGAGCCACGTCCACGGTCAGATGATACTCTTCCACGAGCTCCTTAAGAGTGCTCAACCGCCTCCTGATGAGCATTTCGTTTGCCACCTTAGTGCGCACTTGCGCTCTCCCAGTCAGAGTATCCGATACCCAATGGTACATGCAAACGGAATCCGTTTTTATGTGTAGCGTCTTGCTCTGCCACTGTAGTGCTAGGTTGACGCCTTTCAACACGGCATCCAGCTCGACCAGGTTGATGTGCTGAGTGTCATCTTTAGGTTGCAACCAGCAAGCATCATCCAGCACCGTCTTGTGGCTCTCTAACACTACTCCAGTCACCAGGGAACTTGCATCGACCCACACATTTAGTTCCTGGGCATCCACGCACCACTCCCCATGAGCTGGATCGTCCCACCACACAGAATCCACGGTCTCAGATACCATGCGCTGGAGAAGGGCATCTTTTGCTTCATCGTCCCAGCCCTTCGTAACTGCACTTGCTCTCCTCTTAAGCACTCCACATGCCACACGGAGCCAACCACACACTGGAAGGTGCCCAACAAGCCTTCCACACAGAGAGAAGACCTTCCGTCGCATAATGACATCAGGGGCGTTAGGAACCACGCTTCCACATCTCCACTGCAATCTTCCTTGTTCCATTGCGACCGCCAATCCTAGTACCCGCGCGCCATTCTCCAAACGTTCTGGGTCCTTGCATTCCAGCCCGAACTGGGCCAGATGTTTTCTAACGCAGGTCACGGGAATGACATCTTCATTGACATAGACGTCGTCAATGTAGGCAGATGCCGCATGACCCACAGCTTCTTCCTGAGCCAGCACCGTACTGATGATCGCCTTCATGACGAGGAGGGGCCACGTTTAATCCAAATCCTAAACGTGTCAGGCAATATCTTCTCCCATCAATTTTCATGGTCTGGTATGGCCAGAGTGACTTGTGGACACGTATTTGGAGGTACGCTCTCCTGAGATCCAACAAAGACACGTTGGATCCCATTCACGTAGTTTAGCTGCACAGACGTCTGCATCAGCTGTAAAAGCGTCAACGGGATGATTGAGCTCCCGAAAGTCCATCACCGGGCGTACCTTAGACTTGTTCTGCTGTAGTACTGCCATCAGGGGAATTAGCCCCTTGGGAGGCCCCAGTTTTTCTTCTGGGTACGGTACGAGCCAGCCACTGCTGATCCACATGCGGAGCTCCTGTTCGTAGTCCTCCCTGATTTGTGCTGCTACGGGGTACTCTGAGACTACATTGTGCAGTCTTTCATGAGCGCGGTTCTCTGACCACCTCCATGCCACAGTCCAGGATCGGTGGTCGAAGGTGGCAGTGAAGTCCAGTTCATTCACAGTAATGGCTGCGCATTTGGCTACTCGCTCGTTGCCAATCTGTGCTCGTCCCGTAGGCCCAACTGTAACGCCTCCCAATGCGGTTATGGCATCAATCCCTAATAGCAGGTCAAATCCCAGTGGCTTGCCGCACACCACCAGCACGTCGATCTTAGCAAAATCGCCTTCTTCCGTGGATACAGTTACCACTCCCACACCGCAACATGGACGGGACACACCTCCAATAGTCATAACATCCACCTTCACTTTCTTCCAAGACAGGCACCAATCCGCATCCACAATTGTCCGTGAGCAGCCGGTATCAATCAACCCTGTGCATGTTGTTCCGTCAACAAGGATGTTTGCCACTGGGAGCGCCATATTTACATCTTGGTTGGGGAGAAGGCTGGCGCTGATGCCTTGTCCCCTGTGGCATTTCCCGAACAGTCTCGGGCCCAGTGACCTAACTCCCCGCATTGATAGCAGCGTGTTCCGCGTTTCCGGCAGTCTTTTGCCATGTGGCCTTTAACGCTACACCTGTAGCATGTCACACTGGTGTGTGGGCCACTCTTGGTGGGAGACGCGCCCACTCTATGGGGTGGGCGCACAGCCGCAACAACGTTCTGACTCATCTCCATTAGTTGTCAGCGCACTCGCTCTTGCTAACAACTCCCCTACAGTCAGTGCTTCAGCATTTGGTGCCTGTCGGAGTTCGAGGGAAATTGAATCAGGAAAACCCATGACGAAGGCTAGTTTGGTGAGCCTTTCCATCTCGGCTCCCTCGAATCCAGCCAATCAAACAAACTGTCTGACTTTATTTGCGTAAACGTCTATGCGCTCGCCGGTCCACCTAACCATGATCATTTTCCTGTATGCTAAAAACGCATCATTTTCCTGTATGCTAAAAACGCATCATCCGCAAATGGCTGCTTCAGTCTGGCCTCGATTTGATCGATGTCTCCTTGATCTTCCTCCTTCATTTCCATGTAGAGGGCTAGTGCGTCCCCCTCCGGGTATAATGGTAGCAGACTAGCCACATCGTCAACCTGCTGAAGTCTAGCCACCAGCCTAACCTTTTTCAGCCATGCCGCCACATCGCCCTGGCCGGAAAACGGTTTTATAATGTCACTGCTTATGTGAACCTTTGCCATAATTCGCCGAAATAGCTTGTAGCAAAAGAAGACAGAGAAACAAAAAATAAGTGGCTAGGGTCCGCTGACAAACCGGCTGTTGTTCTTCGCCGTCAGTCGCCTCAAAGAAAAATCAATTGCGAGATTCCTTTGTCTCGTCCGTTACACCAGGCAGTCATGAAACAGATACATAAAACAAACGCGTCTACTCTAATCGCCTCTTGGTCCGTCAGTCTCTTTGCATGTCCGACTCCAATTCCGCTGAAAATGACTCGCCTTTTGCTGTGCCGCTAGCACCTTGCCTTCTTTGTTTACTGGTTTTACACTGCTGCTCCCTTGTGTCGTCTGTTCTCGTCACATCTCGTTTTTTTATGAGACCGGTGCACACGAATCACGTCCCTGATAACAGCCATGCCTCCCTTTGAATTTGTCATGCAAGCAAGACACATTCGCACACGTTTCGAGCTCCGTGATAAATCATCACATCTCTTCCAAGTTTCACAAAAGAAAATTATAAAATAATTTTATAAATTTCTTCGACAAAACAGATCTTGCTTTTATTCTATCATTTGTTTCCTTTCTTTATTTTAAAAATTTCTTTTTTTATAAATTCCCATTAATATTAAATAGGTCAGTTTGATCTAAATTTTTGACTAAATAAAGGAAATTATTTTTATACTAGCATGATTTCCCACCTTTTTTTTTATAGGTACAACAAAGAAGCACAGAAACTGAATAAAAATACTAGTTTTCTCACCCAAATAACAAAATATCTTCACGCCCTCTCCTCCAGAACAAAAGAACTCTTGCTAAAAAGGATCTTATAATAAAACGGTTTTCTTTTGCAAGTGAATTTTTCAATTAAAAAAAGACTTTATATTCTACTCTTGATGAAGTATTTATTGCCAATCATTCTCCGATTTAAATTTTTTTTTTTTTCAATCAAATTGTGCTTAAATATTAGTCTTGAGTTTTATGGCTGACTCAGCAGTGAACAAATTGATTGCATTTAGATTCAGAATAAAAATAGAATTGTCAACTGGCCAGAAAATTAATCTGACCATAATCAGACCAACAATGTTGGAGCCATTTTGAAGGAAGCATACCTTTGAATAATACCATACTCAATGGCATTTGATACAAGTAATTAATAAAGATTTGGAGGGATTAAAAAAATTAATATACTTAAACTATTTTCACTAGTTTAAAATTAGGTTGAATTTTATAAAGGCCTTTGGCAGAAAATCAGGTAAGAAAAAGTCATAGTATATTGTTTTGATGTTGCTTGCATTAAAGGTTGGTTTTAGTATAACTACATATATGCATTTGTTAACATTATATACTCTTCACATAAATTATTTGTGGGAAGGGCAGGATAAAATAAAATTATTGTAGCAAAAATGAAATGTAGACAGAGCTGCCATCTGCTACTGATAATGGCGGAGCCACCACTGTCGGTCAAAGTTACAATATTTAGTGTACTGTTTTTGTAGAAAGAAATCACATGGCTGCCCCGCCAGAACAAAGTTGGTGCAAAACCCTGAGATGACTGGTTCTGAAGAAAGAAAGATAGCAGGGAGTGGTGGTGTATTCCTGTAATCCAGCTACTTGGAGGTGTAGTCAGGCAGCCATTTTGAGTGGGGAGGAGGGTGTCTGTTGTACATGGTGTTATGGTGTTCAGGCATCTGCACTAAGACTGGCAGCACGCCATATTGACCATATAACATGATTGCCATGCATTAACAAAGATTTCTGTCCACGTTACCCAGCATTGTTTGAAATTCATTCACTGGTCAAAAACACAATGTTTAGTATGCTGTCCCTGCAGAAAGAAAGCTCATGTCTGTCCTGCCAAAATAGAACAAACTCCAGGATTATGAAGAAAGAAAATATCTACCACATTCGCCATGAAATAACTGAGATTGGTGATGTTCTCCTGTAATCATCTGCTTAGGGCCATGGTCAGGCAGCCAGTTTGAGTTTGAGGGTTCTGTTGTACATTGCATTATGGCAATCAGACATCCACACTAAGACTCGCAGTGCACAGTGTTGACCATATATGATTGCTATGCGCTATCAAATATTTCTGTTCTTGTTACCCATTGTTGTTTGAAATTTGTTCATCCTTGTTTGTGTTTCCAGTGTCTTGGCTGTGTTTGTCCTGTACATGTGGTGTCCCCGTGTAGAAGTCTTATTCATGCTCTGCGCATTGTGATCCAGTGTTCAGTGCCTTTAGGTTTAACCCTAACCCTGATACCCAACCAATAAGAAAATACTATGAAAAAAAAAAAAAAAAAAAAAAATGTATTAAACAAGAATGTTTATAGTTCTACTGCAGGCTGTGTGTACTAACTTTACTTCATGGTGCTAGATTTTAGAATGTATACCTAATACAAATGTATTAATTTTTGCTGTAACATCTTAAGTAAACTAAGTAGTAAGAAAGGCCAACACAGTCAATATGAATGGAAACAGATTAAATAGAAAAAGAAAGAAAAAAAATCATCCTTGCTTTCACCTGCAAAAATAGATAACCTGAAAACCATTTAAATTTTAACTGATGAAATTACAGAATTTCAACAAAGACTGAGGAAAGAAGAAAATGTGACCAAAAATCAGATACTCACCCACAGTCCTGCCTGTGCAAATGCATAAGGCATAGCCAAGATACCAGTACCAATATTTCCCTTTAAAAAGTTCATCAGACTTGACATATTGCTATTAAAAAAAAAAAAATTTAAAAGAAAGACAAAATTAGCAGTTACATATCATTCTGACTTTTTCAGACAAAGTTAAATAAAAAATGTAACAGATAAATGATGACTGTAAGGAAAAAAGCTAGGAGGCTAATTTACAAATGTGAGGTAAATGGTGTAAATGAACAGCATTTTAAAAAAAGTTGTAGCCATTATTATACAAACAATTTAGGAAAAAAAATTTCCTTTATTCATATTTCATGCCTTGGAACTCATTATCTAACAACTAGTGTTATCAACATAGAAATGCTAATAAATCTTTTGATAGTTTAATTTGATAACTAAAACAATACTTCCTTATTGGGCTTAACAATGTGTCCCAATCCTACCAAGAAAAAGTAAACAAGGTTTTTTTCAATGTTTATTGGATATTTCCAACAGTTGAGCAATATCAAATTTCAGTTAATAATATTTCAAATAACACACCAAACAGTTGCAGCAATAAAGTTAATCTTTTAATAACGGAAAGGGCAAAAGTTAAACTTACGACGTAGCATTGTCCATGAGTTCTCGACTTCGAACATTTATACTGGCTGGTATTGTCTCAGTATTGAGGTTATCATCATCATCATTATTATTCTCAATTTGTTCTGGGCAAAGATTTTCTTGAGACATCGTTTTCATATGGACAGAATTTTTCAATTTGGTAACTGGAAAATGAAAATATTTGCATTGCTATCAATTTTGATTTTAAGTATCTAAAAGTGCCAAAAGTTGAAGAGGAATTTTATCTTTACATGAAATTATATAAGGAATCATTTTGACACTTAGCAAGTAAATTTTTAAATTGGATATTGTCACAGGCAACATAAATGCTATTCGTTGTGGTGTTTGGCTGTGGAAATTGTGCAATATGCACATTGGTTTCTTGATGTGCAAAGTTATTAACCAACCTTTGCTAAAATTGCTTTCTTTTTCTATTAAATACAATCAAATAGACCCCAGCAAATAGAAAAACGTAACTTCAAAAAAATAAAAATCAATAATGCTTTCTTTATGCTGCAAGATTTGAATCTTTCATAAAAGAAAAGCAAAACTGATAGCAAAGAAAAAGTCAATTTATAAAAGTTTAAGAACTCTTTCTTACTCATAATTAAATTGAATGCCATAAAGTAGACATTATTTTTTTTCTTCTTCAATTTGAAAATCTCAGAAATCAAACTACAACCCAAAAAACCAAAATGATGAAGGACACATTTAACAATTAAATATCAAACTTTCTGATAAGAGGAAAACCTGTATAGACTTTCCACAAATGAAGTGACTTTTATTGCAATAAAGAGGGAAAAAAGTAACATCAAAACAAAAGCTGAAGCAGGCATTTTAAGATGGGGAAAATTACTAAAATGGGTTGGTAATTGAACAAATTTTTATTTATTGCCCTTCTTTAATGTATTTTCTATTTTAACAGAATTTTGCAGCACTTCAACATGGCCAACCAAGGCTCTCCACAATTTCCTACCCTAAATAGCTCTTCTTTTTTGCTATCTCTGCTAATCCCTGTTCTGCCAACCATTTTTAGGCAGGTTATGTGCTGCTTTCCTCTGACCCACTTGCCTTCAGTATGTCCTGCCAGTGTAAAATTTTCTATGCCCTCTTTCCCCATTATGTGTCCTATGAAATTCAACAGCCTCTTTCTGATGCTAAGTATAAATGTCCTGGTTTCCATTTTTCCTAAAACATTGTCATTGCTCACATGTTCTATCCTTGGTATTCTCAGCATCCTTTTGTAGAACCACATTTCTGTTGCCTCAAGTCTCTTCATCATCTGTGATAAGATTTCCCAGCATTCACTGCCATATAAGTAGACCAATATTACCTAACAGTTCAGTACCCTTTGTTCCTAACAAAATTTTCATGTTTCTTAATACTTTGCTTAAATTTTGGAAGCATCTTTTGCTATCCCAATGCACCTTACAAATTCAGGATCTCATTTTTCATATTTTGTTAAAAGGACTTCTTATATATTTTAATTTTTGCATTTAATTGATTTTGGTATATCCATTTTTTAATTTGCAAGAATTCCTGTAGTTTCCTTTCTATGTCTGCTATCAATGCTATCATTTGCATCTCTAATGTTGTTAAGATTATGGACACCAATTCTGGTAGGACTTCTAATTCTCTCAGGTTTTCTTCACTCTAAAAATTGAGTTTGGTGAGAAGACACATCCTTGTCTTATGCTTTTTTCTATTTGTGTTTACTTACTGAATTTATTTTCTAGCCATATGCAGACAGTGAGGTTGCTCCCAGTATAAGTTCTGTACAGCTTTTCATCCTACATGAGGGATGCTCCCCTCTCAATCTTCTTCAAGCATGCTGCCTCCAAAACAGCTACCCTTGTCTATGAATGGATCCTATGTGGAATGGAGGTTTATAACCACAAAAACTTCCAGTAAAAACCAGTCACCTTGGTTCACTCCTGAATGTGCTGCAGCCATAACTCACCAGAACCACTACTTCAATATATCTATCACAAGGAGCAAAGTAGTTTAACCCTTGCTGCATACAGAATTGCCCACAATCACTGCAAAAAGTTCTAGAAAATGCCAAGTGCAGCTACATACATGCAGTGCAGACCAAGGTTGAAAAGAAACAAATTGGATATCACAAATTCTGGAAATCATGAACAGAAGTAAAGTAGCTGTGCCCACAATTATAAATGGCCCTGAGGTCATATCTTCCTTCACAGACAAGCTATTCGCCTCAATCTTTCCCTCAAATGACAAAGACCATCATCTCTACAGCTTCCTACAGCTCACTGAGCACAAGTTTACTACACAAGATCTCCATCTATGGAATCACTGGAAGAGTCTTTTCAATCATAAAATCCTTCCTAACAGGTAGGTCACTGAAGGTAGTTATCAATGGCCAGTCCTCTGGAGCCCTAGAGGTCAATGTAGGCATCCCCCAGGAGGTCGCTCCTCAGACCAACCCTTTTTTTGAACTCCATAAATGATCTACCTAAGAATATACTCAGATCATTTATCTACCCCAATGATACAACTATATACAAGCGCACCTCTAAAACTCTTGATGACTGGCAACTCTTCTGATATAGCACAAACTGCCCAGTGGAGTAAAAACAGACTGGTTACATTCAATGCCTCAAAAACCAAACTAGTTACATTCCATCATTGCCAATCAAACCTTAAACTACCACCAGGTACAAAGAACAGATGTCTCCTGAGGGAGGCACCATGCCTTGAGAGACCATTGGGCCTTAAACTCACACCTGACCTCAAGTGGAACGCATACATATGATCCATTGCTGAAGATGCAGGTAAAATGGCTGCCTCTCTGTACCGCTCCAGTAAGTACTTGACTCCGCATGCTATCCTCTACCTTTATAAGAGCCAAATCAGTCCAAAAATAGAGTACTATTGTCATATTTGGGAGGGAACTGCCCAGACTGCACTCCCTAGCCTTCATAGAGTCCAAAAGTGTCTCCAAGTACTTATCGGTGACAAATTATTCTCCAACCTCTCTTTCACAGGTGGGATGTAGCAAGCCTCTCACTACTCTATTGCTACTTCCATGGAAAGTGCTCAGATGAACTGCATTCCTTGCTTCTTCCAGTTCAAACCTTCACAGCATGGACATGCCATGCCACTTACATTATAGCAAACCACCCACATTCCCTCCATATTCCGTCAGTAAGAAGTAAGTTCCACTCAAACAGCTTCTTCCTGTGAACCACTGCTCTCTGGAACCAACTCCCAAGAAGATGTTTCCCCAATCACTACAATCTTAACCTGTTCAAGTATGGAGTCAACCATTATCTTCCCCTCCTAACATAAGCTACCTCGGGTGGCCCCAGATACAGGATGAAGTTTAAAAAAAAAAAAAAAAAAAAATTCTAATATCTTTCCCAAATAAATCAAGCTGTTTTTCATAATGTACTTTATAAAACACTTTTGCATAATCTATAAAACATAGGCATACTTTTGTATTGCTTTCTGATATTATTCCAAGCATAAATATCACATTCCTTATTCCAGTATCTTTAATGAAACTGCACTGTTCTTGTCCTATTTTAGGTTTAATTCTGCTGCACACTCTATTCATCAGAATTTGAATGATGAGTTTTTTTATAGGACTCATTAGGTTCATTGTCTAATGGAGTTCACATTCACCAGGCTTCTAAAGTAGTGCTATGAAAATGCATCTACTTAAGTCTTCAGGTATATCACTACCATTACATATTTCATTTATTGTGTCTGTAATATTGTCAATGTCAAAAGCCTCTAAAGTTGCCAGCAACTTTATTACAATTCTGTTTGGTCCTGCTGCTTTGTCTCTGTTCAATTTCGCTGGGGCTGATTGCACTTCAGACTTTAATATTACTGGTCCTTCAATATCTCTGTGTATTACAGGTTATCCTCATTATTTGTGAAAGAGTTCACTGATGTATCCATTTCATCTCTAAAGTATTTTTCTCTCTCTAATATCAGTGTTCCATACCCCATACTTGGATTTTATGCATCCAGTTGATGAACATGTCTTTTTAACTGGTAGTTCTTATTTTTTATGCATATCCACTTTGTCTGTAAAGCTTATTCTGTCTATTTCTATACACTTTTTGTTGAGCCATTCTCCTTTTACCTGCTTGCATTTGTGCCTAATTTCTTTGTGAAATGTCCTATATTCTATGCCAGTCGACCAAAACTATCTTAAACAGCTTATTTCATTATAACCACAAACTTATTACTCTCAAGGTTCTTCACTGTGAATCTATATGCAAATTAATCATACAGAACCTTTTTTATGCAGATCATCAATATATAAATTATAATACTGCCTCTTTTCTTCAAAGTGTTTTCAATTAGTTAACTGAGTACATTCATACAAACATAAATAGTATATATGAATGCATTTACACTTTTGTAAATGCCCTATTTAAAATATCACTTTTTCTATTGTTTTATTAAATAATTTCAAGTGGTTTCCAATAAGAACTGTAGAAACTAATCACAAATTACATTTTACAGTAATTTTGTTGCTAAATTTAGTTCTGTACATATCATCTAAGAACAGATATATTCAATATTTTTAGCCTTAGATCAAGTGCTATGTAATAATCATCATTTTAAAGTCCATTTTAATTTTTCCCCAAGTTAATATTTTAAAATGCTTCTTGCTTTTAAAACAATTGTGTGACATGAACTTTGTCACACAACAACATATTACAACTCTTTCTAATGCATAAAAAACAAGATTTTGATGTGACATCAAAAGCAACAAAAGTGATTGAATAAAATTGTACAGGGCTACTGAAATGAACAAAGCAAAAATTAAAAACTAATTTGCATGTGTTTAAGTATGTATCCCCACCCAACAAAAGCAATACCTAAGTTTAAAATACATTTTAAAAATGGACATGTTTTTCTGAAAGCTTTTATGTTCAATAGATTAAATTTAATATTTCCAATAATTTCCTTTGCTGTATTTCAAACTGAATTCAAATTTATTGAATATTTTTTTTAAATTGCTAAAATGGGCCATATTGACAAATCTGTCAAGACAATATAATTCTCTTTATTAAAAAAAATTTTTCAAAAATAAAATGTACTTTTCTGAGACTTTAAATAAACTTTAAATTTGTTAATTATCTTCAATCTGAATTAAAACAAATATCAGAATTGTTGCAAAATCTATACCAGTTTTTCATTTTTAATATAAAATGGCTACTAGCTTGACACTAGTGCTTGTTTTAGTGTAGATTTCTGGTATGATTAAAACTTTGCTGTGTTCATTTGAGTCAAAATTTGTTAAAGGTTGACATTTTTTCAACAAATAAATGTCTTAAAGATGGAGGATGAAAAAGTTGCACTTTCATAATATTATGTGGTAAGAATTTTAGAAAGGGGTAAGCATCGAAAAAAAAACAAAAAAAACAAACACACACACACACACACACACACACATTTAGAAGGTTTAGACGGATTATGCTCCAGCTCTTGGGATGGTCAAAAAGTGATTGGGCAGCAGATTTTGTCAGGGTGATTTTAACCTGAATGCTCAATCACACACTGAAGATGCTCTGCTTGCCATCATGAAGAATAAACTGAAGATTTTGATGGATTTGAAAAGACTTGGGATAATTTCTAACCTCAAAACATGGGTGCCACATTCTCCAATAGAATAGAAAAAGCTTGTATCTTTGCAGTGATTTCTTTGCTTTTATGCCATGAAAAGGAGCTGTTCTTAGAATTGTCATAGGCAAAGAAAAATGGATTGTTTATAACATTTGACACAAACAGAACTGAAAACAAGCTTGTGAATATGCAGAACCCATGGCTAAAGTGGCCTTGCATCCAATGATGGTATTCCTGCCCATTTAATAGGATTGCAGAGGGATAATGCACTTTGAGCTTCATCCATTCAGTGAAAAAAAAAAAATAAATGCAAAGAAGTACTGTGACCAGCTCATCAACCTCAATGTAGCTATTCAAGAAAAACAGCAAATTTTACCAAATCAAAAAGTGTTATTTTCCATGACCAAACGAGACTGCATTTTGCAAGACAGACCTTGCAGAAGCTTAAAGAATTAAAATGGGACCACTCCAGCACTCACCATATTATCCTGACTTGCCTCCTTTGGATTTTTATTTAATTCTGTACAGAACAATTGAAATGACAAAACATTTTACAGTCAAAAACTACCTCACAACTTTCTTCCAACAAAAATCACAAAGTTTCTATAGAAATGGCACCAACAAGCTTGTAGAACAGTGGGAGACAGTTAAAAACAATGGAGAGACTATGTACTTGACTAAAAATGTATTTTTCAAGTATGTAAAATTTTGTTTTTAATTTTCTGATCAGGCACAAACTTCTGCAAAGATGTAATATTACTTACTTTTAATTTAAAATATTACAGGAAAGCATTTAACATGGAGGCAGATGTTTTTATGAGGTGTTAAGAAATTTATCAATAACTCAATGTTTGGTATTTTTAAGTAAAGGTCCATAACTGTATAAATTACTTGACAAATACAATGTGAACATCTTTTTTCATAGAATTTTTAACTAAACAGTATTCTTAAAAATTTCTGAAAATATTCTAAATATTCTAATATTTTATTGAATTTTAGGTACTTTGACTTTATAGTTTTTACTTATGAAAATGTTTGAGGAAATTATAGAAAATCAATGATAAATTTTAAATTTTCTATAGTTGCTGATCTTGTAATGTATGGACAACTATATCTACAAAAAATTGGCACATTTATACAAATAAAAAAGAAAAACTCTTTTTAAAATACTGGGGGTGGAACTGAATTGTAAAGCTTTTCCATTTATTATTAGTAAATATAATTAAAAGCTTTTCTAATAAAATAATGTCTTAGTTTTATTGCATTTTTTTATTTTATGATTCACAGCAGATTTTTCTCTTACTGGGGATACTGTTTGATAAAAAAAAAAAAATTGCCGATTTAAATCCTCCAAGGTCTTATCCTCATAACTAATATAAACATTGATCTCTACAAAAATTTCTCAAAATTTCATAAAATTAAATAAGTAACGGGGTAACAGATGTTAAAAAAAAAAAAAAAAAATTATTAGCATTTTTTAAAAATAAACATTTCTAAAATAATTTCTGAATAAGTACTGAAAGTTTCATTAAAATCCAACAATTATCTGATTTTTGCAAGAATTTTCCAAATTAATGTGTTTTTCACCACAAAGAAATGCTCAAATTTCCAATACTAATTTATGATCACCTGCTGAGAACTTTTGAACATTCTAAAAAAGAATAAAAAAAAATATATAATTTAATACAAAAAAAATCCCTTGGTCTTTCCTCTTACTAATAAAGATTTTGATAATTTTTTTTTTTTTTTCCATTTTTTTTTTTTATTAAATTTTACAAATTTTTGCTCATTTTTAGCAAATCTTTGGAGGTACCTCGTTTTAAGAGTTGACAAGTACTAAATTCCTGGTTATCATCTTGTGACTGCTATGAAAAGCAACTTGAAATCAGATAAAATTGCTTGACATCAAAATCTAGTTAATAATGAAATCAATGATAATGGTGAAATTAGCCATATAGGAAACATTCAATATTCATTTGATCACACAATATTAGTTGAAAATTATCAAATCTTGTTGGTAAAACAATTTTTCAGGAAATTAGTTTTCAACTTCACTGTTAGTGTTATCATTCTTTCTAGTATTCATGGGAATTTCTTCTAAATCTTTTGCAGTAGTTTAACATTTTGATTATATCATTATTTTGCCTTTTAGTTACATTTTGGTTGTTGCTTAGAAGTCTTCAAATATGGTTTTTGTTATTTGGTAAAGTTCTTTGAGATTTTATATTGCCAGTCTATACAGTTTGGTGAAAGACTGACTTTTTTATAAACTAAATGATTCATTCACTTGAAGCCATTTTAATCATTGATTTGAGAAAACTGTTGTATATAGAGGATAGCTTAGATATTTCTGAACAAGATGAACATTATGCATGGTATTTAATTGAGAGTCTAGACCTGAGAAGGCTATTTAAGAACTGTCAGGTTAATATTTTGACTTTGTAACATCTTATGGTGTTGGGAAAAAGTATCCCAAGAGCAACCTATCTTGGGTTCAATTTACTCATTTCTTCTACAAACACACAATATTTGAAGTGTTTAGAATTTATTCATTCCACATTCTGAATTTTTATGATTCCACATATGTGTCATCACTACTATCATTCCAGTTCTAGGTCATATTTTCTGTTTTTAGAAAGGTTTATCTTGAGTTCTAATTTTTTTTTCAAGATTATTCTTATACCAACTATGAACACCTATGTCATCAGAATGTTTAAATATCCTAGATCCATTTCTTCACATATATACCCATACATGTGTAAAGCTTAGTCTAGGAAGGGATTAAACAGATTGGGGTTCTCATTTTTTTCCCTTTATTGTATTCCTGGTGAGGTTTGAAATGATTTAATTTTTGGGACATACACAACTTAGGGGAATTGTATCAATCTGCAATCAGATCAAAGCATTTAGTGGAGTCAGAGCTTGGACATTGTTTGATAACATCAAACACCCCTTACCCTTATACCAGCATTACACCTCTTACCAGAATGAAAGCTAAATTGGGCTATTAGAAGTTGACTTTCATAAAATGATAAGTTTAGGGCTGATAAATATACAGCAAAATTATTTTCAAAAGAATTCTGAAGAAAAACATTTCAATGGTCTTTCATTTCAAGGAATGTTTACAATAGGTTTGAAGCTTCTTACCAATAAAAATAAAAACTTAGCATTTATTTTCAAGCAAGTAGTTCTACAGAAATATGCTGAAAATTCCAGGGACAGAGTGCATAAACAACAAAGTCTTAAGGAAAATGGAAACAAAAAAGGTGCTTAAAATCAGAAAGAGACTTTTGGGATATGTCTTTGAGAATTTGGCACATACAGGGCATATCGCAGACAGGAAGAAGAGTGGAAGGCAGCAGGAAACCTACCTAGCTTGTGTGGATAGGAGGTTGAATGGGGGTGACAGCTGGATGTTTGGCAAAGAGTAAAACATTGCTAAGGGCTACAAGGGAGGGAGAGCTATGATTGCTCATGTCCTGAAAGGTCACAGCACATAGAAGAAACAGTGGAAATTTTGTTTTTGTTTAATTCATTTAGGTATAGAAGTTTTCATAAAATTTAGGTCAAGCTGAAACTTAGCAAGGGACATCAAAAAAGGACAGAACAAACACTACTCACCCTGATAATTATCTACACTCATTTTGAACAATCTCTGCAAAATGAAAAGTAAACTAACAAATGATAGCTTAAAACAGAATAATTTTCACCCAGTTTCAGACACTCTTCATCTCTCATAAACAAATGAAGAATAAATCCAAAGTGTTTATCCATTTTTCCAGGGTAGGAAGATATTCAGTCCTGAAAATGAACAAATGTTTACCACAATGGATATAGATGAGAACAAGATTTATTGCAAATATTAATTATGCACAAAATCAATTATGATAATAGGGTGTCATTAAAATAATAATCTAAAATTCTACCATAATTATTTTCAGTACTGCTATTACTTTAATTACTTTATATTGCTACATTCACAGTGATATTCATTGCTGTACATTATATTAGGTTGGGGCAAAAATAATAACGTTCTTTGACATTTTTTAACATCAACGTCATTATTTTTGCACCAACCTAATACCTAACCTTGAATATACAATATAGTAATACTGCTGTTGCATTATGATGCATTATTCTTATTACATTTGGTCCACCTCTTGGAATAGGGAAAAAGCCTTTTGTAAAGCTTTAATTTTATGCATGCATAAAACAAAACATTTTCATGATAGGTAAACAGAATTTTAAGATGTTAAAAAAAAAAAAAAAAAAAAAAAAAAAAAACATGGAAAAAATGATGTAGCTACTAAACCAAAAACTAACTAAAACTAAAGAAACTAAACTAAAAATGAATTATCTTATTGTTTACATCTTTGACACAAGAGATAGTACTTAAATTTTATCCTTATTCTTCAAACCTGCCTTTGATGCATGATACACAAACACTGAGTCCTCTAGTCTAAGACACCAATGCAAAATAGTTGATACTGATTGCCTCTTGTTGCTATATGCCTAGGCCAATAGCTACATGCTTAGCTTTATGGCATAGACAACAGATGAAGCCTTTCTTCACACTTATGAAGTGTTACAATCAAAATTATCACTTGTTGAATGCTGACTTATGGTATTCAATGTCTTATAACCCTGGTATTATCGAGTTCATCTGTTACAGCACTGTACACATCTTGATACAAAGGAGTCATGCCATCTATAAGTTTCCAGTCATTAGAGACAATGGGGTGG
This sequence comes from Acanthosepion lycidas, assembly GCA_963932145.1. NCBI lineage: Eukaryota > Metazoa > Mollusca > Cephalopoda > Sepiida > Sepiidae > Acanthosepion > Acanthosepion lycidas. Next base: position 132,060 of record OZ010596.1, read on the forward strand.
TTTGTGCACCTCAATACCCTGTAAGTAATACCAGCAGTAGCTAACTAATTTAGACAAGTTTACAGGGAAGAAATCAGACAAGAAGCAGCACCTTGTCTTCAAAATTGGAAACTAGATGTGGGACTAACCCTACTAGAAAAACAGCAGCTTGTTACTAAAATATCAACAATACCTTCCCAAGAAGGAGTGGTTCAAGGGGAAACTAGACATGACAGCTTCAAATAAAAGCCACAATTTTTTTTGTTAATATTATTTAGCAGCATATCAACCTCTATAGATTATTTAATGTCAATATATATATATATATATATATATATATATATATATATATGCACAATTTTATGGCTTCAACTACAGATATTTTGTACATAATTCTATATTTTCAGGTAAACATATGTTTAATAGATATATAGCTTGTAGATAATCTGTTGTAGGTGTTATATGTTTTAAACTTTTTTCAAATAGTTTTCTTATGTTGGTTTCCTTGCAGTATTTATGTCTTACAAGTACTAAGTGAGCCCATTCAGTTGAAATGTGTTTCAAGACACCTGCCTAATTCACCTGGGACCATTTTGATTATGTGAAGCTTACTACTTATGTTGTTAGCCCAGTGCTTCTATCACTTCTGTTGAATGAAACTGTTTATTTAATTTTTCAGGTCTGTATAAGGGATCCTGAAACTATTATCATGGGTTTCATTTTGGGCAGACATTGTGGCCAAATGTGCTTGGTCATTTCCTCTAATTCCTACGTGGCTTTGGATCCAGTATACCACTATTTCTCTACTGTCAGATAATGAATCCAGCCTGCATAGCAAAATCCCATACCAAAATGCCAGGAGTGTGTTCCATTTTCCAGGATCTCTATGAGTTAAGGAATTTAGAATGTTCATATCAAAGAAATACAATACTTTAATTTGGATATCCTTATGTGAACAGATGCAGATGGATACATTGAAAACGAATGTACACACAATGGATCAACTAACATTTTTTAAAGAATATGTTCACTAAAGTAGCATAGCTCTTATTGTAAATTAACAAAGAGCAAAATCTGTTATGGAGTAAGAACACAAAATAATTAGTGCAATATTTGCCCCCCAATACGGCAAACTGAACTTCATCTAGTGCCATATACTTAATTAGGCAGAAGAAAGGAAGTATCAATTGGTCGGAGTAACTGCAATATGCAGTCTTCAAACTTCAGCATAGTATAACTAGAAATATGAATGCAAAGGTAAGAAAAGATAACCAGTGGGAGGATAAAATGGAGGGGAGCATCACAATTATGGAACTATCAGTGACAATGTAGAAAGGCTTGTTAAATTTTGCTTTAACAGAAGATGCATTATAGATGAAACTGTCTTCTCCCACACAGACATCCAAATTGGCATACTATCAGTTTGTCTGTATAATCATCGATAAGAAATGGCAGATTTCTAAATGTCAAAGTTCATCATGGGAGATGTTGGCAGTGACTATCACTCAGTAATAATTTAAGTGAAAAAGTTGAAACGGCAAGCAACACTTACCACCAAACAATGACACACAAAGCTTCAGGAACTAGAGATAAAAAAAGAAAAAAATTTGAAAATCAAGGCAATCCACAATGGCCTCACAAGCAGACAAATGGTATTTTTGAAACATTTTCCAATGTGTGCTATATCTAGTCTGAAAGTAAACAGTCTCAGGATTTCAGAACTGAGACAACTGCCCTAACTCTAAGTATTTGTTAAGTTATGATAGTTTTAAGTTAATCAAATATCAAATATGTTTAATCATCTAAATTTAGATGATCAGTTCTAGACAGTAATTTTATCTGCCTCTTTTCGCAAGGAAAGTCACTGGAATCTTGTTGAAGCTAATGCTTTAAGTAACATACAGGTTTAACTATTTAGATTATTCAGAATATTGCCCTCATCTTTGTCACCATATGTATTACAACATTTTGGCCGTTGTACACTCCGGCCTTCTTCAGATGATTGGAATATCAAACTAAACCCTTTATTTCACTCACTGGGGTAGACTGTTCTAGTTCCACATGCCATGTCTAATGGATGTCAGTTATGAGTTATCTCCTGCTTAATTCCTTCTCCAAGTTCTCAACCAGGCATCAAACTCACACTCTTTGGGTCCTGTCACTGGATCTAACTAACGCCTTTATCCATGAGGCCAAAAAACGTAATAAACATGGCGACAAAGAGGGGGACAATAGTTCAAATAATGTAAATAGTGTACATAATACCTCATCTCAGAAATAGACAGATACAGAGAGGTTTAACTTGACACTAAAAAAAAAAAAAAAAAAAAAAAAAAAAAAAAAAAAGGCCTATATCAAATAGAACTTGGGGCCTTACAACACAAAATTCAGTCAAATTAACACAATTTTTTTTTACCATATTTTGCCTGCTGTTTTGTCTAACTACCCAACTTCAAACAATGCTAACAAAAAACACCCAAGACACATTTTTTTCTCTTTTTTTTAAGTGTAAGTTACCAAATATTAAAACAATTTAAATCTGCAAAATGTAAGAAAATTATTTTCAGGATAATATTTAAATTGTACTCTGTACCTTTCATACATTAAATTGATTACCTGCTTTTGGCACAATATGCCAGGCACCAAATATTAGTTTTTGACATAACTGTCCTTATATTTATCAGAAAATCATGATCTAGACCGCTGTGTTTTGGGGGTGCCAAATCCATTTTGGGAACTGGAAATCTCTAAAGACAAAAGTCTAAATGAGTTAAATGCAAATTTTTTGCTCAATTTGGGAATTTTGGTTCTTCACTGAAAACAAAGTCTTAATAAAATACACCCAAAAAACTTTTTTCATTAGAAATGTGGAAGTTCAGTTTCAATCTTCCTCCTAAATACAAATAACATTAATATAGTTTCATAACTAAATTGAAAATCATTCAGGCAGCTCAAAAAAGAAAACAAAAACATCTGTTTGGCTTTATTATGAAATCCCTTTATGCAATCATGACATTGTGAAAACAATGTGAGATACATTGCAAAAGTGAATAAAAAACTGTAATGTGTTTATAAGCAGAGAAGATTGATAACATCTGAAAGGGAACAAACTGTAAGATAGTTTCAGCATTTCAAAGAAGTGTTCAACTGACCATATGATATCACCATCAAAACCTGAGCCACCATCCCAAGCTAAAAGTAGAGAGTAATCAAGATAGGCTCCAAGATTGATTTGTTACAAGCAGAATTACTAAAGGCAGATATCGCCATTGCTTCTATCATCTCTGCTAAGATGTACAAATATGATGTCATACTAAAATTGAAGCAAGAGACTCATATTAAGGTTTTCAAAGAAGGGTGACCAGAAATTGTGATAACTGGCAATGTATAATAAATACTTTTATCAAAGGTCTTCTATAGTTTTCTTCATGGAAAAGGCAGAATTGCAAAAAGATTGAGTATGCATGAATTAGGATTTTGCTCTCTTGAACATCACTGAGCAGTGAATAAGGTGACATGTCCTGCTTAATTAAGAAGGCATTTGGCAATATTTACAGAGAACCTATGGAAGATTTTAAGAGGGATACAGAACATCATCTAAAATTTTTACCATCACAGAAATATTCTATGAATACAGTGTCATACTGGGGAACACAGAGTAATTTTCAGTTAAGTCTGCAGTAGGACAGGATTAGGTTAGGTGCATTCTTTCTCTGATCCTGTTTCTATTTGCCATCAACTGAAGGATGCATTTAACAACAGATTGTTCATATAAACCTATGATCCTTATTCACATATCTGGAAAATCTTAACTTTGTCAAAGTGGTAGTCATTTAATACAATTGTATTCACCTCCAGGAAAAGTCTGTAAGGCAAAGTAATTATGCACAGCAAAACTGCACATTAAAAAAATCTAGATGATGTGCAGCAGTTGTCTAGTAGTACCCCTAAACAATATTAATGGAGGGGAATACCATGTAAGCAATAACAATATCACTCAAAAAGACATTAAGACCTATTTTAAAGACAAAGGGGGCTTTTAATCAATTTTGCAATATCTGAAAGCTCAAATAAATAATCCTAAAAACTAAAATCAAACTTTTCATCAATAATATTCAGGCAGACTTTATATGGCTCTAAGTGCTGGAGATCAGTTTTGTTTTTTTTTCCTCAAAAAGGTGTAATTTCACTAGAACAGACAAAAAAAATCTCGACAATGAATTTGCTTAAATCAGAAATTTGGACCTTTTCATTAACTGCTTAAATTAACAGAGAATTGCAAATATTTCTATTTTTTCCATAAGTGTTTCATAAATTTCCATTAACCCATAACTCTTTTTTTTTTTTTTTTTTTTTAAGATATTTTCAAAAATCCAAGTTTTATGCAAAATCTTCAAAACAAGTTTTATAATAAAATACATGTGATAACATGAAGTCTTTATTTTGATTGTATTTCATTTGCTCTGGTAAAAACAAGCTTTTAATAAAAAATGTGTTATAAAAAATTATATAAGTACATAGAAACTTAAATCTAGAAGAAGCAATAATATACTGTTAATAACCTAAAACAAAATTTTTCACAACATAATCTATATCAGTTATGTCATAAACAAAAACACTCATTGTCCTTTAAAAAAAAAAAAAAAAAAAAGAAAAATGGCAAATTAATTAAATGAAAGTGGAACATTCAAGATTTTAACAAATCTAAAAATTCCATTAAAACAGAAACATTACAGAATAATTTTCTTAATTTTAACACCCATCTCAGTTGGCTTAGATCCTATGACTGGTGCTATTTTTTTTTTAGTAATTCAGCATAATCTTACTTTTAACACCATCAAAATTTACTTTCAAATAATTGCTTTTATTCTGTTCTACAAAATATGTTTTTGACAAACAATATGTAAATTACCACTTTTCATTTGGGTACAATATGGTTGGCCTTTATGATCAGCTGATGCATATCATCCTACACAAATAACAAACATTGTTTCAGAGTTGAGGTTAATATCTGTCATTTTGCTCAGCAGAAAAAAAAAAGAACCTGCACAGTAATAAAAGCCTTATTAAAGGGTAACAGTTCAAGGTAAATGTTTTTCAAAAGGTTTCCCAAATTTTGTTTGTTAAAAAAAAAAAAAAAAAAAAAAAATGGATTGAATTTAAGTTTTTACCCAATTTTAAAACACATCAAAAATTAAAAGAAAAATATACTGATTAGATATGTTGGTTTATAATACTGATTTTCTTTTGTGTAACTAAAGAAAAGAGAGTCCTTATGAAATACCTACCTTCTCATCTCCTACAAGCAAAATATATAATGTACAACACTAAAAATAACAGTTCTTTTTTTATATCCCATATTGTTAGTGTAAAAATGGTGCTCAATGTAAAAAAACAAAAAAAACAAAAAAAAACAAACAGTTGCTGTACAACTAATTAAAAGACAATAATTAAAAAATAATAATAAATGTAACGGCCAGTTTCATGCTTGGCAATCTTTAAGTGCATTGTATTCTTCCCTAGTTGTTTTTTATAACAATTAAGCATAGAAGAGTCCATAAATACTTAATCAAGCAATAGGCAGTATAACAAGTGTTTATTCTCATGTATATATTTAGAAACCAATTCAGATTCTGTTCAATAGAATATCCTGCTGAGAAAATGCCGAAATGCATAATTTTTCTTCCAGGTACAACCCATTTTTTAAAAATCCTTCTTTGCATGCAAATATTTTCCTTAAAATTTTCCATTTGATCTCCAGTGTTTCCCTACTTTTGTCTTTCAATTCCCACTAACAAGAAAGCATTGTACTGCCTTCTCATAAAGAAATCTTTTGGTTATATCATCTATGTAACCTTCCAGTAATATCAATATAAGACCTAATGGGTTCACCTCTGATTTTCACAGTAATAGAGCAAATACATTAGTTGCTAAGCATTTACCCCCAAAGGGCAGTTATGTATTCCTGCAGTTACAAAATGAATATTGAATTTATTTAAACTATTTTGATTGTTCAGACTGTCCTCATCTTTGTTGCCATATTCACAACATTTTGGCTGCTGTACACTCTGGCCTTTTTCAGGTGCTATATGTTGGAATTTTGAACTGAACGCTTTCTTTAATCTATAGTGGGGTAGAAATTCCAATTTCTATTACCTGAAGAAGGCTGGAAAATACAATAGCCAAAACATTGTGAATATCACAACAAAAAGGAGGAAAACAGTCCTAATAATGTAAATAGTTACAATACTTCATCTCAGAAATTGAATTTGTATAACCTGTAGATAGTGGTTTAATGTTTTTTTTGTTTCCTTTCTTTTTATCAGATTACACAATTTTGTGTTTCTATTAAATATTTTACATTGTTTACCCTGACTAAATATTTGGAAATTTGCAGTGTAAGAAATATATTAAAAGAATGTCATTTTTGTGTTATTTTCTCCACCTTAGGAAGCATTGAGTATCCCTGCTAATCTTTCAAGAAGGTAATCATTTTGTTGCTGAAGTATTGAAAATTAAACAGAAGCAAAATATTCAAGTTTGACAATGGCAGACAGTGCAAATTATTATTCATGACAACTAATAAAAAATACAAAGAAACATCTTATACTTGTGATATTCTATATCAAATGTGGCAACAGTCACTACCCTGAACATATATTATGTAGAATCAACAACCCAAATTTAAATTCAAGACAAACTGAAGCTCTATCAATTTGTGCTGCTGGAATTTATGAAAAAGTAATACCACAGTTTTTTTAAATAGTATCAATAAATGAATTTGTTTTTGTTCAATTTAAAAAAAAAAAAAAAAAAAAAAAACCCTGATTATATATCAGATGCTAAAAACCCATTAGCCAAAATATGACCAAATAACAAAACAGCACCCAAGATTAAAAACAGAATTTTTCAATATATCATAAAAAAAAACAAAAAAAAAACTACTTCATATGGTTTTCAATTCTGATAAAGTTGAATACAGGCATAAGGAAAAAGATATAGAAGCAGTGTTTTATTCCAAACAATAGTCAACCACTGAACATAATTATCTAAATGTCAGGAAAAAAATAAAATTACTATTTAATTAGATTTTGGTTATAAAAGAAATTGGTTTATCAATGTTGCCATTAAAAGAAAAACCTACACATAAATAAAAGGCTCAATCTACAAGAAAATCTGAACTATTTATGATTACATTTTCCATTGAGAATTCTACCCACATAATGTATTCTTGCATAATAATTTTTCTTCAATTTTCTGTTACTTAATAATTAGTACTTTTTGTTTTTTTACAGTGGTTAACATGAAAGTTATACAGACCATCTTACAATGCCAAAATTCAAGTACAGCACTTATCACCCAATGCTGAATATTTCAAGAATTCAATATAGAAGTACAAGTTTTAGCAACAAAGATGATATGCTGAAAATTTTAGCCCAACCAACTTCCCAAAATCTGGCCAAGCATCAGATTTTGTAGGAATAATTGCTTCTGGAGTGAACTGAAAACTTTGCAGCATTTCTTTGTAGAAGAGAATTTTCTTTTAAATTTGACATGACCATTATAGAGGAGAAAATATATGACAGAGCTACAGTTATTGTTAATCTTGTAAGCATTAAGAGATCCAATGTTTCTCAATTCCCATGTCTATTTTTTTGGTGATTAGCAATACTGATGCTTTCATGAAAGTGCACAGAAGTTATACTCAATCACTGAAGTCAATCCAATGTCTTTGACACTTCATCTATATTGTTCTTGTTTGAAAATATTTTGAGCTGTCAAAATAATCTGATACCAGAGTGGACAATTTGTTGCAAGTTCCTTCCAGTTTTGCAGATAGATATTGCTCCTTTTTCATAATTTTGTTCCAGTTGATCCTTAGAGTGGCACATAGGGTAGTCATAAGGTCTTTAGTCAGTACAAAGTTCATTGTAAAGGATTTGGCATGGGAATCTACCACTGTTCATACAAAATACATTACCTGTCCATTGAAGGTGATATTTGATGAAGATAGCTTCAGTGATATTGGTTCAAGCTTTCTCGATGATTGAAGTTGGAAATGCATTCCTTCCAGTTAATGTTCATAATTGCTTGGTGTTTTGCTGATGTAATTTCAAGTTTAACATCTCATCTAAGCAGAGTCTATATCTCTCACTTAAAAAGTAAGCTTGAAATGACAACAGCTTGATACATCATGAGCTTAGGTAGTTGATTTTTGTTTTTGTTCCTCTTCTCTTTCCAAAGACATTTTCACAAATTTTGTAACTCATCTTTCTCAATTACACAGAAGCCATCTCAAAATAGGATTTAGTGAATATCTAAATATATAACAAAGTAATTTGAACTGTGGCTTATTATATAGTCTATAGATGGATTATTATGGTAAAAGTTTCAATAGCAGCCAAAATTACAGAAAGATATTCCAAAAATAAGACTTCCAATGCAAATGATCACATAGCAATCTCCCATTAAATCTTTTAGTTTATAGATAGACATTAACCTTCAATTTTAAAAACTTGTCTTATAAATTAAAAAAGAAATGGCTTAAATATTATTATAAAATAAACAGACTAAACAAGAAAAAAATTGAATTTGTGAAATATCACTTAACCTTTTTCAGCATTTCAAATGATTGTATAAAAGCATATAATACAGCAATAACCTAGCTGGAACATTTGAGGATAAAAATATTCCCACTGAGTACAGACAGATGATGGGGGGGGGGTGATAAAATAAAATTATGTAAGAACTCTCAATGATCTTAGTAATGTGTTTTGAATCAAACTACAATATGGTAGACTTTGTTCATCTACAAATGACAAACATTCTATTTTTTGTTTGACTAGTCAATTTTTTTTAATCAGATTTATTTCCCTTTTCTATCATAGTTTCTTTCTGTTTCCTTTCAACTCTCCACAAGCTTTAAAGTCACTGAGAAACAGAAGTAAATCCAACCAACAAGTATATAAATTTAATAAACCCCAAATATATAAAATTCTATTTATTGGTAAAAAAAAAAAATTTCTACAAACTGAATCAAACAATAACAAAAACTCATAAAAAGATTATGTTTAAGAATGGAAAAATGTAAACATTTAGCAAGCACTCTGAAATTTATACCTGTAAATTTTCTTGAAACTAATTACTGACATTTATTCATACAATCTACATGAATTTGGGAGTCTTTAAATGGTCATACTTCTGATTTATTATCTTAACATAAATCCATGCACAAGAAATAGGGAAAGCATCAACATCCTTTTGGCCAATGTAGCACAGAAAGTCAAAAGGTGAGTCACAACTCACAATAAAAAATGTAGCAAATAGCATTTTAACAAATCATTTTAAATAAACATTAACATTTTTTATTCCCAAGCATCAGAAGCCAGTTTTACTTATGCATATTGTACAATCTCTACAACTTTTAAGTTTTTATCCATTCATGATCAAAGACCAACACAGATTTGAGAAACAAAAATCTTAATCCAAAGGTTAATGACTTAGGCAGATTTACAAGGTCAAGAGTTGAAATTATTTTTTTCAACAACCAAAATTTCAAAGTTCATTTTTAAGATAGTGTAACTTTACAGATAAGACCACCTCATCAGGTAGGGGTGGAAATCTATAAAGAAAACTAGATTACTTTTACTGCACTTTATTTCTACACTTACCCCCCACCCGCCAATAGAAAATTCATAGTAGAATAACATAGTGATATTGTTATTGTTGCTATAATAATCATGTTGCCAGTCCCAATCATTGAGAAGCATTTTAAGCCATAGAAATATTAAAACACCAAAATTCCATTTATGACAAAAAGTTTCTAATAAAGCTTTTAAGAGTGTCCCAATAATTTTTCCTTTTGAACACAAGTAGTAAATTTGAAAACCTGAAGGTTGATTCTGCTTTCTTAGAATTCATTACTGGAAATGAAAGAGTCCAGCTTTCTTCAAGTGTATGATTCATTCAGCAACCTTTTTAATAAATTTAAAAAAAAAAAAAAAGAAAAAAAAAAGGTTACCTTTTTTTTTTTTTAAACTTTCTATCATTCCAGTTAAGGTAATACACAAATGTGAATGATAAAGATTCATACTCAATATAAATTTTAACAAAACTGAATTCTAATTGAAATGACAGCAAAAAAAATACTTATAAAAATTTACATTGATATGAGTTAAGATAATTTAATATTTTATTATTGTTCCTTATGTACAAAAATCTAAAAAAATTGGTTAATTCTTCTTTGTTTATCCTTGGATATTGTTTCTGTTCATGGCATCAAATCAGTTTGACTCAGGAATTGAACTCATGACCACTAACTAATACTGCTTCTTACTAGGTCATTATCCCATCAGACAATCAGATGATATAATTTTGGAGTTTTAAACCTAACACTTGTTCTTTCTTGTTCAAAGACTTCTATGTGGTATTTAATTCTATCCCAGGTCTACTGTAGACGTAGTCAGATCCTAGCATGTGCTCAGATTCTTTCAATCTCATTCTCCAATGTTGCTATTGATTCTGTTCTGTGAAAATTGGTGGCCTCAAACTTTTCACTAGTGATACCTAACTTCAGTTTTTCAATGTTCATCTAGTCTTACTTTTAGAGGGCAGCCAGTTTCACCATTGTAATCCTGCGACAACTGCTTAAAATGCTATAGAAAGTCAATCCAGAAGCTATCCAACTATTTTGAGAATCTCAAAAATCAATTACACAGCTTAGATATAACTTGGTAGCCAATCAGAAAGGTCATGAATGAATATGCAAAGAGACAATCACATCTGAAGAGACTCAGCAAAAAAATGCAGTTGAATGAGCTTGTGTATTGTATGATTGTCATATTCACAGCTAATAAGCATCAAGATTTGCTTCAAGCTTTGACATTCAGCTGCAGAAAATATTAAAATAATTAAAAACATTTTTAAGATTATTCAATGAACAAAGCCCAGATAAAATTTTGAAAATAATATTCTGAAAGGCCTTCAACAAACAGAAATCCCCCAAATCTACATCGGTATGTCAGAAAAATTATCTGCACTTTTGACATAACATATTTTTTAGGTTTATCACACTGCCTTCTGCTCATATGTGCTTATAGTTGGTACTATCATTCTCACAGGGTCAAAGTTTGAGCTTGATTGTGCCACTTGTTGCTATTAAAGTGTAAACATGGCCATTCTGTTACCAATGTGCACCAAAGAGGAACAAAGAGTAGTTATCCAATTTCTCTGATCAGAAAGTGTGTCAGGGGCTGAAATTCATCAGAGGCTTTTAACACAATATAGCAACAGTGCACTACCACATAGAAATGTGCATGAGTGGATCAATAAGTTTAAAAGTGGCCAGATCAGCCTGATACATTAAGGAGACTGACACCAGTCAATCTCCCCCACTGATGAGAAGATTCTACAAGTTCGAGAGAAGGTAATGGCAAACCAACAAGTTACCATTGATGAAGTACCATATACTCTTCAGATTCGGATCATTGCTCTTTCTTCCTCCTTGATGCACAATGCTAGCAGAGTGGCCATGTTTACACTGTAACAGCAGCAGGAAAACTGGCATGATCAAGCTCAAATTTCAGTCACATGACCACAATAGTACCAATCATAAGCATGCATGAGTAGAAGGCAGTCTGACAAACCTAAAGATATGTTATGGTGAAAATGCAGATCATTTTTTACTTAACCTCATTATGATTGACAATGCAAAAATTGATGGATTCCATAGACTATGCAGAAAGTACACAACCATTGTTAGTATACAAAACACCCATTCTTCACATATGTTTTTTATTTAAAATCTATCACCACCAAGGCACATCAACCTCTTTACAGTCCAGATTGCCACTTCTAGCTTTCTTCAAAAGTTAAAATTACCATTGTAAACATTGTAAGAGAAAAAAAAATGACAAAGTACTGAAGCTAAAAATATCATTCCTCATTTTAGAAAGAAACAAACACTACTTATTCAGATGATAGCCAATTATGAAATTGTTATCTAAAGGTGTTTGAGATAATACATGAAGGATACTTTGTACAACTAAAAACTAGACACATTCATTCAAATAATTTCCAGTGTTACTGTGTGTATTGCCAAAGAGAAAGGTATTGCTTATCACTTGCCAACAGATGATCTAAAATGTAGAGATGTCATTAAACCTCTGAAAGTTGAGTAATAAGAAAGTAGAGAGAATCCTGCATAGTAGAAAAAAAAAATAAGTTTATTACACTTTCCTAAATTATAAACTACAAACCCACACTAATATATATATATATATATATTATTCAATCTAATATAGTTCTTACTATTTTTTAAAATAATATGCCAGAACTGCCTATGATCTTTAAAATTATACTTAAACCTTTTTAATTACTTTTCAATGGATGACATCATCTTAGTTTGGTGACCATAAACTTCTGATAGACACGAGAGTAAAAATGACCGTTTCAAAAAAATAGAAAAAAAAAAAAAAAAAAAAAAATTATCTTTATTGATACAATACACCACTACTGACCAAATTTCTATCAACATATTCAGTAGGTCTGCGAAAAACCACAATTATTTTGAAAGCAAAATTAATAAAAGATTATGATGTCACAAATTTGTTTAATGTCTTTGTACTAAATAGACTCAGCATAAAATCGACTATCACAAAAGTTTAAGTGTACATAAATTAAGTCAGCATTCAATGTAAAGTATTTTCCAAAAGATTTCAGAATAATAATCAAAATGTATTTTTTTCATTCAATAATTTATTAAATAGGAGACACATACTTGGCCTAATGTTTAACATGGAAAATGTAGTTGGCAAATTAAGTTGAAATTCTAGCTGAGATAATTGTAATAACTTTACACTTAATGCAATTGAAAAAAAAAAAAAAAAAAAAAAAAAAAAGTATAAATCCATCTCTCCAAATACAATTGGTTTCCTGCTAGTTGAAGGGGAAATGAGGACTGTTAAACAAGCTCCCATTGTTCTGAAATACTCTAGGTCATGGAATATTTTGATTTAGTTGAATAGCAAATTGTCACGATGTTAAAAACTATCTTATTTATTAAGTACAATTTCCTCCTTTTAAGTTATCAAAAACTTAATATTACATAACAAATAAATTGTATTGCAAACAAATCTTTTTGTGTAGTTGATAAACAAAAGAAAGTATTTACAATTTTATCAATGACCATTAAAATATTAAGATGAGTTTCTCTTGCATTTCTATCCCAAGAGCAAAAATAAGCTTCACTCAATATTCAGATGCTCTTGAACTTATCTATATAAAAAAAAGGATAAAATTAGTCATTTTTAAAAATATTTGAAAAGTTCAAAGCTAAAACTAAATACAGAATATCAAATGCCAATAAAAATTAAAGCTTTAAAAAAAAAAAAAAAAAAAAGTTAATGAATTTTCATACAGTGATCCTAATGAAGTATGTACAGCTGGAATTATTCAATAGATAAATCAATATGTATCTTTCCTTGTATAAATTAAGTTTTTCTAATCTGTTAAGAATGTAAAATGTTCTGTAAAATTTGAATAAATCAGTGATTCTTCTTGCCTTTAAGATAATTATGCAGAAAATTTTTTGAAGAGACATTTAAGATAATTTGTGAATGGGGGAAAGTTAAAACTATAGATAACATAAGAACTGTTTAATTAAAATAAAAAAAAAGTACAAAAGAGAAAATAAAAAACAAAAAAACAAAAACAAGATGGACAGGTGTTCTGAAATTATAAATATTAAACCAACAAAACAGTTGTACAAGCAAGAAAATCAGTTTTACCTGTTGCCTCCACAAAAATGAAAAAGACAAATGAAGGTCAAATCTCAAAGATAATTCAATGTGTTATCCAAATCAAGATTGAATTAGGAGTCATATGATTAATCTCAACTGGTAGGAAAAAATAGAAATATCAACCAACATATTGCTAAATCACAACTTTCAAAATACAAAAAACAAATTTGACAAGTTTCTTAAAACTTCTAGAGTTCCCCCATTTTATTTTAAATAAGAGGAAAAGAAATGAAAATGTAAAGGATGTATTTTTTATTGTTGTACTAAAAGGATAAATATTTCAATCTTTAATATTTCAGGAAAAAAACAGAAAGCCATTTTACCATGCTATTTAACCCATAGCTGAAGAAAGAAATAGATTGATACCTTTCACAAGGGCATTGGTGCAAAAGCAAATAAAAGACCAGGCAAACATTTGAATTTGGTTCACCAATTCCACTCCCAGGACCAATAACCATTACACTACCCACACATCCCTTATTTATTCTACAAGATGTAAAATATATTAACCCTTTCAATCTGACTTACACATGTATTTTTATTCAATGGAAAAAAAAAGGAATAAAATAAATATTACTTTTTGGACTTCTTATTTTATTCCAGCTGCATGATTTCAAATCCCAGAGAAGACTCAGAAATAAAGAAATTTTGTAGTGAAACTACATAGTTGTGAGTTATATTATATCAACGGGCTAAATAATCAAAAATATACTATATTTGTAGCATTTAGAAGTTATAGGTACCTCCAAAGATTCACTAAAAATGAGCATACATGATTAAAAAAAAAGTGCCCCAAACTTAATAAAACCAAAATTTTATCATCAAAATCTTTGTTATTGTTAACAGGAAAAACCAAAGGATTTTTCATTTTAATTTTATTTTTTAATCCTTTTTGAACATTTTTAAAAGCTTTTCTAATTGTCTTAGTTTTACTTTATTTTTTTTTTTTTTTTTACAATTCAGGACAGATTTTCTGTAACTGGGGATCCTGTTTTAAAAAAAAAAAAAAAAAAAAAAAAAGATTTCAATTTTTCATGGACTTGTGCTTAACATCAAGCTCTACAAAAATGAGCTCCTTGAAATTTCATAAAAAATATTTTTAAAAACTAAAATTATTTCATTCATCTGTGAATAAATCTTGAAAGTTTCAAAATCTGACAATTTAATTTTGCAAGAATTTTTTTCAATGTGCAAAAAAGATGCAATTCCCTACTAATCTTTGGTTCTCCCCACCCAACAAACAAGATTTTTAACCAACATTTTGTTGACATTATGAATAATAAAAAAATATGTGGCTTTTCCTCTTGTCTTAAAGATTTTGACAAAACTGTTTTTTATCAAGTTTGAAGCATTTTTTTTCATCATGGTATGCTCTTTTTTTTAGCAATTTTTAGTCAAGATACCTACTATAAAGGCAAAGTTAAAGTACGTACAATTCAATGACTACTAGTATTACTCAACAAAATATGTTAAATTTTTAAGATAACTGGGTAATTAAAATTATATTCCTCAAAAGTCAAAATTCTTAGGATCGAGAGAGTAGTAGTCAACATTTCATAAAACGACCCACTGTGTTAGTGTTGCAATATTTTAATAATTTAAATTAAATGTAAGTATTTGTTTCAGCATGGAAAATTCCAACTTCATAGAAATAACACAGAATTTCAATAACTTTAAAAAAATAAAAATAACTGAAGTGAAGAGTTACTTTTTTCTTTTTATAGGCAATATTTTTAATCTTATTTAATTTCGGCAAACTTTCAAACATGTCCTTGTTGAACAAACCTTAGGTTTTAAAATAACAGATTTGAAGCCGATTTATCAAACAGAACATTCAACACGAGATAAAAACTAGAACTTTAAAGAACGAAAATAAGCTGAAGGAAACGAAAGGGAGGTAATGCAGTGTTTGGATTGCAAAGATCATTTTTAGGGCGTTGAATCAATCAGCACTCGCCTATTCGGCAATAATACCCAAGAAGTTGCGATATGAAAAAATGATTCTTTAAAGTTCCACATAAGTAGGATGTTAAAGTACTTTTAATTGTACTGAGAGAAAAAAAATCTATATACATGCAGTGTTTGTTACAAGAAAGATTTTTTTTAAATGTTTAATTCTACAAAAATTTTTAATCCATTTGTTTGTTGCTTTTGCAAAAAAAACGTGTGTAGAAGCAAACTACATGAAACTCAAAGCTAGACAAGTTTTGTTTTTCTGTAAGAATTAAGAATTTTTTTTTTTTTTTTTTTTTATACAGAGGATATGTTAATTAGATGAAACCGGATCAAAATAATTTCAAGAAAAAAGAAATCATGAAAAATAAAAAAACAAAAAACAGCACACTCTCATGACTAATGTCACGTTTTATTTGTTCTCTCCTAATTTACACATTAACTGGTGGTGGTCTACCCTTGTTATTTCCATAGTGACTAGTCCTAGTAATCGCTAACCCTAGGGCCTAGGCATACAAAAAAAAAAATTGGGGGTGAAAATAAAGAAAGAGTATCCTTGCGCCGGATACGCAACCAAAAAACAAATATTTATACTTATGTTAACAGGACAGTTATATATGGAAGAAATTGTTAAAAAACGAAGAAAAAAAAAAATCATCAAAAATAACATCCAAGGGGTTTTCGATTGTGTAAGAATAATTCAATCAGAGTCGGATCAGCATTTATCGTAAGATTGCATGTTAGCTCAAAAGAAATTGAATCTTGAATGAATAAGCAAGAGATCAAAGGAAAACTCTGCAGTGCTGAAAAGTAAAACATTCGTTGGTAATTTTTAAATTTTTTTCTTTTTTTTGTTTTGTGAATGCTCAGATAATAAAAAAAATAGATGACCCTAACTTCCTCTGCTTCTTACATTTTTTTGGTTGCAAATTCGTTATAAATTATTTTCGACAAATATTTTTCAAAAAACGTCGGAAAAGCTGGGTGATCGTTTAGCAAAATCGAAAAAAATTACTTTTTTTTTTATATACTAATTGACTTCTTTTTAAAATTGTTCTTATAGCAAATACATTTTTAACTGGATTTCTCTTTTTTTCTCTCTCGAAACTAGTGTACTATTTCAAAATTTTAAGTAAAAATCCAACGTGAATTTTTTTGGCTTAAATTTTAAGCCAAAATTCACGTTGGATTTTCTTTTCTTTTTTTTTTTTTTTATTTACTTTCAAACGTATTATTCTTTTAAACTAGAAGAACTACATTTATTTTAGGTGCTATTAAAAGCTGTTCGAGTATTACTTAAAAGTTAAAAAGGAAAGAAAAAATTAACAATAACAAGTTTAAGAAGAAACGGAAAAAGATTTTAACAATTTCTGCTTCTTATCGCCAAATTACCTATCCTTCTCAAATTCATCTTTTGCTCGTCGTAATTAATACCATGTACTTTATTGCATGTATTTATTTTCTCAATACTTTTATTTTTCTCGGGTCTTTCGTTGTCCATTCATTTGTTTTTTTGTACCGGCAAGGTTGTTAAAAAAAAAAAAAAAAAAAAAAAAAAATAGAAATAAAAAAACGTTGCAATATATTTTTTTATAAGAATCTTATAAAAAAATATATTACAACGTTTTTTTATGCTTGTGATTTCGGATTTCCTTTGACTAAAAAACAAAATTTAAAATTGTTTCTTCAAGTTCTTACAAAATATTCTTTTCAAAATAAATTTATTCAATTTTTATTCGTATCAGACAATTATGTGCCATGCGTGATACACGCTTAGGCGATTATGTAACTTTCGATATATGACTGACGAGGCAGATATTTTCCCTGTAGTAGGTTACCATTTCTTTCTGCAAGACTAGTTGCCATCCAAGACTATAGAACCCGGTCTGTCCTGTTATTTTCCCATAGCTGAGAGAGAAAAGGATTCATACCTTTCCTAAAACGGGTAGCACATAAGTTAAAAAATAAAATAAAAAATGTATTGTATTCGACTGGAATTCGAAAATCGGCTCTTCGATTCCTTACTCCAAGCCGTTATCCATTACCCCAGCGTACGCCGTAAAGTATCGAAGAAAATTTTATATTCAAATCACATAATTGGCTGATTTTTGGTAGATTTTAAAAATTTGATGTTTATTTTCTCTTGCAATTTAATAATTTATTTAATTTACAATACATCAGTTTTTTATTTTTTTTAAGTTAAAAAATAAAAAATGTTTATACTTAAAATTTTTTTGCAAATTTGCAGATGCCCCAGTGACCACTTAAAAAAAAAAAAAAAAAAAAAAGCCTGATT
The DNA here is from genome assembly GCA_963932145.1 of Acanthosepion lycidas. Classification (NCBI taxonomy): domain Eukaryota; kingdom Metazoa; phylum Mollusca; class Cephalopoda; order Sepiida; family Sepiidae; genus Acanthosepion; species Acanthosepion lycidas. The sequence continues at coordinate 150,087 of OZ010596.1, forward strand.
ATTACAAAAATAGCAATAAAAATTGAGGAAACTCTACCGTTTAGAAAATATTGACAATCTTAGTTGGGTCCCGGGTAAAGCCTGGCCGCCTCAGTCAGGAATCTGTGACTTTCAGGAACATAAATTGAGCAACATATTGCTTCAGGTAAACAGTAGAGGCCAGGCTATACCCGGGACCCGACTAAGATAACGGTAGAATTTCTTCCTCAATTTGTATTGCTATTTTTTTCGGGGGGGGGGGGGGTAACACCAGGAATAATGCATTTTAAATTAGTCACTGGGGCATTATCAGCAAATTTACCTTTTTTTTTCTTAAAAACACACTCACGCACACAAGTAAACAATTTTTCAAACTCAAAAATATCTACGGTTCTAATCATTGAATGTGATTTTATCAAAATTTTCTCCATTTTTTTTTCTAACAAATAAATGACAAAGATTATTTAATCAACTTAATTTTATACAAGTTTTATGTGCTTTTTGTCACATTCCGATGTTGTGTACGTGTGTACGTATCGAAGTTCTAAAGTGAAACTTTTTTTTTTTTTTGGTAAACATTTATGATCGACGAATGAACTTGATGTTAAATTAACATTTTTGAATTGAATAAAAATAGCCATCGAAATTTCGTAGCATACGGCTGAAAAAAATTAAGTCGTTTGTTTTTTGTTAAATTGAAAAATTCCCTCTCAAGAAATCATAAAAACGGGACTCTAAGTGTTTACATTAAAAATAAATTAAAAAATTTTAATTCACATACTTTTTTAGTTCTATATTTTTGTAAAGTAGCAGAGATTATTAATAAAAAATATTTACTAATGAATGTTCCGGATAGACAGAATTTTTTCCTGGAAAAAAATACAATTATAAATCCTAAAAAAAAAAAAAAAAAAAAAAAAAAATGTCATTTGCTTTTAGTTTTAAAACTGAAAGGAACCTTCAAGTACGTTTTTCCTTGTTATTATTAATTAATTATTAAAAAAAATATATAAATTGTTTGTTCAACTTACCAACACTTCCTGATAAAGTGGAATTTTACAAAATATCACTTAAAATTTTTATCAATCGATGGCAGCATTAAAAGCGAGAAACTTTTCTCCTCAATTAAAAAAATCTTTAAGTAATCAAATTATTTTAACTTAAAATAATTTGATTATTGATAGTTTTTCCTCTCATTCGTCTTCCAAAATTAAAAGTGGGTGTATTATGGGAAAGTTAATATCCGAATCCAATTTTTTGTGTTCGTTTGATATTTATAATTGAACATGATTCGATGAAAAAAGAGAGGAACATTAAGACTGTCTTTAAAATAAAATAAATTAAAAACGATGTTAAAAGTAGCAAATTTCTGTTAATATCTAACAAAAATCACGCTACATCCCACCTTCTTTGGGGAATTTTTCATCTAACGGTGTAAGGCCAAAATAGTTCTTCTACAAGTCCTATACAGGATACGCTTCAAAACAACTCCAATTTTATTTATAAAAGAAAACAATTCCAGAATAATTTATTAGTAAAAACACCTTTTTAAAAGATTTTCTGAAGTATACAATATTTCAAATTTTAGAAAATTGTTATACATGTGTGTACTCAACGAATCGTGAATCTTTTTTTTTTTATGTGACACAGTGATACAAAAAAAAAAAAAATGCTAGACTAGAGTCATTGGAGCTCCATTCCCTGTACCACACTAAAACAAACGGTAAAATTGCAGATTATGACCAAGAAACCAATTTAAAAAAGATGCATCATTTCTGATGTAAAAAAAAAAAAGCATCAATATTCCAGAAAGAAAAACAGGATTAAAAATTTGCGGAAACTTACCGTTTTTAGAAGATATCGACAATCTTAGTTAGGTTTTTCTTTTTCTGTATCTCGGCTACACAACAGCCCGACTAACATTTGGTCTTTCCTCTTAACAAACATTGACTTTAAAATTTTGTTTTATTAAGTTTGGGGCCTTATATCAGCGTAACAGTGGAAGTACATAAAAAAGCATGACTATTACAAAAATAGAAATAAAAATTGCGGAAAGTTCACCTTTTAAGAGGGTTGAGTACTATTGATTGACAATCTTTTGGGTTCCGGGTACAGCTTGGCTGCCTCAGTCAGGAATCTGTGAAGGCGATGTATGTATTTTTTTTTTATCCAATCAAATGAGTATACTTACGCACAGTAATTCCATAAGGGCGGCAGAGCTGTACCCGGGACCCAAGTAAGATTGCGGTATATTTACAGTGCACTAATTTTTAGTGCTATTTTTGGAAAAAAAAAATAAGGGAAGCCTGATTAGGCTTCCCTTATTTTTTTTTTATGTACCTCCACTTTTACGCTGAAGAACGCCCCAAACTTGATAGAAACAACAAAATGTTTACGTTAGGAAAGCCAAATGTTGGCCAGGCCGTAGCTGAGACACAAATTTAATAAACTTTTACTACCAATATTTTTTTTTTTTTTTAACTATTTTTACATTCCATTAGTTACCACCACAGAAACGCAAAAGGATTTTTTTTAAATGAAGCTTTTTATTTTACTTTTAAGCTAAAAAAAATATTAATATTTCCAATAAGCAAAATACTTTGTTGTTCATTTTTTATTGATTGATTTTGTTTTGAAATCGCTGATTTTAAGTTTTTAACTAACACTTTTTTTTTTAAATCATCTGTCATAATGTAATTTTCCTTATTAAAACATCATTCAAAAATAAGATATACTTTTTCTGAAACTTTATTTGAGGGATATTAGTTAAAGACTCTTAAAGACTCACACTCTTTGGGTCTGTCACTGGATCTAACCAATGCCAAAGAGTGTGAGTTCAATACCCGGTTAAGGCAGTGGAGAACTTTCAGAGGGAAAATTAGCAGGAGATAACTGATAACTGACATCCATCAAACATGGCACGTGGAACTAGAACAGTCTACCCCAGTGATCGAAATAAAGGGTTCAGTTCGAAATTCCAACCACCTGAAGAAGGTCGGAGCGTACAACGGCCGAAACGTTGTGATAAATATGGCAACAAAGATGAGGACAATAGTCCGAATAATGTAAATACTGTCTTAGTTTTACTGCATTTTTTATTTTACAATTTTTCTGTAACTGGCAGTCCTAAAATAATTTCATTCATTTGTGAGTAAGTACTGAAAGTTTTGTAAAAAATATAATTTAATAATCAAAAAATTCTTTGGTCTTTCCTCTTAATAATAACAAAGATTTTGATGATAAAACTTTTGTTTTTTATTAAGTTTGAAGGATTTTTTCATTATGATATACTCATTTTTAGTGAATCTTTGGAGGTACCTACATTCCATCAGCTATATTAAAACCATCATATAATAAATATTACAAGTTAATATATTGCATGCCTGAGTACATACATTTAGCAGGCTATAAATCGTAGTGAAAAAAACAAAAAAAAAACACGTGGGATGCATTGAATTTTAATATTCCCATTTCTGTCCGATTTATCAAAAGCATTAGCATGGTAGCTACCAGTCTTTCACAGAAAATGAAAAAGCACACTATGCTTATGGCACCAGCTGATAACCACAGTGACTTGGAGATAATCAGGTCCTTCATGTTCGAGGTCAGGAATGAGCTGGAGACCTCTGGAGAGAAAAAATCATCCATAGCAAAGAGAGAGAAACATACTTAGCAGTCAGATGCATGGATAGTTGAGTTTGTCTAGCAGGTCCATGGCATTATAAGCAACAATCTTATCAATGATGGTTATCACCAAGCAGCTCAAAGTGGTGAAGTCCACCATCATGCATAAATACCATTCAGTCCAAAGTCGGGCAACCGGCTGAACTCTCTGCCTTCAGGAGGGGAGGAACCCGAACGAGGCTACGCCAAAGGGCGGAGTCTCTTTCGGGGAAGTAAACCGACCCTGAACCCGTTTATACGGGTTCAAAGGGCATATTTTTGGCCAAGCCCATGGGCTCAGAGATCCCACGTTAAACTGGCCTCGTGCCACATGATGCCCTCGTGGGTGGGGGTGACTAAATACCATTCAGTCTGAAGTCTGTAGTGAAGTCCGTCAGGAGCAAGTCAGTCAGTCGAGTCAGAGGCAGTCTGAAACAGAGTCGCGTTCAGACAATTACTACTAAACCCGATTGTTCGTACTAACACTTTCTACTTCTCTGTATATATTCCTGTTTGTAATATATCCGTGTTATTCCATATCCATGTTCGAGTTCTTTATTGGTTCTACCTTGGACTATTACCGTGGTACAAGGAACCAGACCATAACAAGGAGGCAACTACTTATCAAGTTAAAATCCAGTTTTTATGTGTTGATAGAATCTCAAAGTTAGCTCAAACACTCCTTGATCGGAAAATTGTTTTTTCCTATATGGAGTTCTGAATAGGCAAATTGATATTACATTTGAATTCACTTTTTATAAAAAGTGAAAAGCAATTTTTGAAGTAGTCTTGAACCCAAGTAATAGAAAGTTCTGCTATAATGGCAGTTTATTTAAACACAAAATCTTTGTTTTCTTTTAACTTATATTTCAAAATAACTACTTTTATGCATAAGAGAGAAATATGAACACATACACATTAAGTAAGAGAGAAATATGAACCCATACACATTATATATATATATATATAAAGATATATATAAAGATGAGAATGAGTAGAGTACAATTCCAACATTCGTAACATTTAATTTAAAAGAGGGCTCAATACAAAATAGCAATATTCTTTAATTTTAGGTTATTATATTGAAAAACATGTCAAAATCGCTACACAATTAGTGTTTTGATGGGTCTCAATGCATCTCATCAGGCGGTCATAAATTATTGGCGAGTGAACGATTTATTCAGATTTAAAAGCAAAATACAGCCTCTTTTAAGAAAAAAGGAGGGGGTTATAAGGTTTGTGGGCTTTACTCAAATAAACCAATCAAATATGACCTACATTAAATTTAATCTAAGTGAAGAAGCAAAAATTAAGCAATTATTTTACATAAATGGTCATGACCCATAGATTTGAAATCAATGGCAGCAACAAACATTAAACAGGAGCAGATGTAAATGGATACATATTATACATTAGACAATGTCATTTCCTAAGAAACTAATGAAATGGTAATCTAACAAAATGCTAGACAAGTTATATGCTTTGAGTTTTCTACATAAAAAAAAGACATTTTTATAATTGATAAATAGCTTCTTTAAGAAAACAGTAGGTGGCACTGACAATTTGCATATGAATGATACTGAGCAGCCAATAACCAAGAGTCAGCATGGGTCTGGGATTGGGAGAGTTATATATCAATTTTTTCTCAGTCACAAAAAGAGCATTCCCAACATTAGTCTGTGGGTCAACACGGTTCCCTGTTTGGCAACCCATAGCACAAGATTCTGAGAGGGTTATTCAGCAGTTGGAGTCAGTTTTGTGAGAGATGTCTGCCATACAAAATCCTCACTGACAACAATACTACAGTCACCAGCAGGTCATTCATGGCTTTCATGGTGGAATGGGGCATCCAGCTGCACTTTCAGTATGGATATGTACCATCCAGAAACAGGATAATAGAAAGGTGCTATAGGAGCATAAAGCAGCACAGCAGCAGCAGTACCCCTTACAAGAAGCCATTTATTGGCATAATGCGACATTGAGCCGAACTGCAGCAGCTAACACAATTCATACTTACGAAGTTAAGCTCAAGGGCATTGACGCAGCACTGCACTAATACTATTGACAGAGCATGAGACATATGAAGTTGGAGATGTAGTGTGGACCACTCCAGAACTGATGTACCTCCAAATTTACAACCGGCAGAGTCTTTGGGATCATCAGTCCACAATCTGTTCTGATTGATGGCATACCGCATCATGTTAAAGACCTTTGACTGGCATGGGACCAATGCTCTGCCACAAATGATTCATCCATGAGCGATGTGTAGTTGGAAGTAGATTCCCAGATGTTCAACATGCCTCCTGCTGCAGTGGAGAGTGACAACAATGAGGATGAAGTACCTTCCAACATGGCAAAATCAATGAAGATGAAGTATATTCCCTGCAAAAGAGCAACAAAAGGAAATGCCCACCCCCATCATGTTGGTGCTGTGATCAGGAGGGAGTGTATCAGAGAATCAGGTCAACCTAATAAGAGACATAGATGTGGTTGCACCAGGAGTTATGTCCCTCTTCCACAATGGGCTGTTGAGAGAAACCTACTTAGAGTAGGTGGCATTGATAATTTGCACATGAACAATGCTGGGCAGGTATTAGCCAAGTCACCATTGGTCTGGGACTGAGAGAGCTATATAATACCAGTTTTTTTTGTTTTTTTTTTTCAATCAAAAAAAGAATGCTCTCAACATGCAGAAAATCAGACAAGATGGACACAAAAGTTTAAATACAAAAACTGTATGATACCACTGACTTAAAAAAGTGTGTGAAAAATTAAAAATAAAAATAGAACGGGAAAAGGTGCTCATGTTGGAAGTTCACTGGTGCTGAGTGGATAGCCAAGTAAGAACTAACACTTGATCTGAAGAACATCCAAGAAGATTGCTAACACAGAACAGTAAAGAAAAACCCCAAAATCACAGATTACTCAACTATCAATAAATTTACATAGAAATGCAGTTTTGCAGTTGAAAATATATCCAAACGTTGATAGTAAGTGATCACATCCCAGTCATAGGCAAAGACTAAAACGACAAACATTGCAATATGACAAACTCTACAGCAATTCCATTTGCTAACATAGACAGTTGCATTGATGAACTCAAAATGAAACACATTAAGAGAAGCATTAGTGACAATAGTAAAGGAAGTCATCCCAATGAAAGAAAAACAAAGAAAAAAAATTAAATTACAGATGAAGTACTAAATTTAATGAAAGAGACAGCCGTTGCAAAAAACAGAATTTATATATAAAGTTAAAAAACATCAGAAATTTAAAGTTAAAAAGGAATAATTCAATGATAAATGTAGAGATCAAAGCAAGAAAAGAAATTGAACAGAACAGAAAACATGCACTTCAGCTGAATACATAAAATCTAAAGAGGGAACAGTGATAATGGAAAAAGAAAATGTAGTGCAGGAATGGAATGAATACTAAGTTTTATCATGACAACAGAAAAAAGAAATCTATGATGAATAAAAACTGGATGCATCTATTATATTAAAATCTGAAGCTAGGTTAGCACTGGCTAAGATAAAGAGAAACAAATCAGCAATATCAATAGAGATGCTAACAGCTGTAGATGATTTTTAAACTGATATCATTAATGAAGTGATAAATATATAAGTGATGAAATACCAGAAGACCTTAGTTGATTAATTTTCACAGTGTTGCCAAAGACACCAAGTATCAATGATAGTAAACTGCAGGCAATCACTTTGATGAGCCACATAACTAGACTAATATTTCTGATGATTAGCATGCATAGCAGAATTAAACTGGAAATAGGGAAAGAACAATGAATTTATTTAAGACAATGGAACAAGAAATATAATTTTTCATGATCAGAAAAATTCAGCACAAGTAATACATGTGAAAAAAGATTTTATAGTTTATACAAAAGCATCTGATAAAGTATAACATCAACTTGAAATGTTAGAAAAGCTTCATCTACCAGAAAAAAATATTCAAATAATCCATCACCTCTGCAGGGAAACAAACGGCTTGCATGTAGATAGTTTAGTGAATACACAAAAATAGAAAAAAAAAAAAATTTCTCAGTGGAGTTATTTAACTTGTAGAATGAAATAATTCTAAGTTTAGAAGACATACCAGGATTTATCAGCAGCAGATTAACTGCAACTTACCGTTATCCCATTTTTCTTGCTGAACAGATGAGCTTGTGGTCCTTGTTCTGTCCTCTATTTACTTAAAACAAAGCGGGGCGGTAAAAGAGCTTAGAGCGATAAAAGACAGTTTCAGAGTTATGATTGTCTACATTACGAAAGGACATGGAACAGAACAGTTTATAAACCATTCTTATTAATTTTGATTCATATTGACGTTCATTTAAAGTAAAATTTTATGATTAAATTTTAATACTGGCTTTGATTTTATTAGATGAAACATTGTCAATTTAATTTTTGAATAGTATTTACTTTCATTTTTATTAACTGTTAAATTTAAATGTTTACTTATATTTTTCTTTTACCAATTATCATCATTTTTTAACTAGTATTTATTCTCATTAAATGAACTGTCTACCATTCTTTCATTTATTTTTAACATACACTATTTTATGGGGGAAAGATTATTCAATATCGGCGACAGAGCAAATATAGAGAGTGTGAACATAGAAATCAATATTGCATGGTAAATATCAGTTTCATACCTCAACTGATCTTCTATGTCACTATTCTTTAGTAGGCTCTAAGAGAAGTGAATGAAGGAGGAAATCAGCCCTTTCTTTTGTCTAGGGTTAATACTTTAGGTTATTTATAATTGTGACCTTTAGTTTGCTTATTTATTTTATTATTACATTTATTTTTTATATTGTAAATTTTGGTATTTAAAATAAAGTGTGTCCACGCTGTGTATCTCCCTCTCACACAGAAATAAATCTGAAATTATTCATGATCCATGCACAATTTTATTTCTTCAACAATTGCTCTTTTTCTTGATCATTAACACACATAACTTAAAGAAACTGTACATGAATATAGAGAGAAAAAAAAAGGTATATTCAAAATTATTCCTACATATATTTTACACAACAGAAATGAACAAAACAGGAAAAGATTTTAGTCTGTATTAAAAAGTTCTTCACTTCCTTTAAAACGAGTGTTAACAAAGTTAGTATGGTAATGCAGTCCTGTGTACTTCATGACTAGAGTTAAACAGAGGATAGTATTTGCATTCTTTGTTTCTTATCAGAAGGAAATCAATCACCATAGTTAAGATTAAAAAAACTTAGTGAGGACTTGACTAAACATTTTCACTTTCCACAATATAGGGAAAGGCTACAAAACCATATCCAATTGATTTTAAGTGTCAGTTCAAACAGTTCAAAGCACTATCAAGAAAAGCCACGCTATAAAAAATTAAAGGATTAGGAATGGAACCTGAAGAAAAATTGTTTATCCTGTTATCATTTTGAACTTTTTGGGTACAGGATGTTGCATTTATCTTGCAAAAAGGTAGATAATGTTTTAAATCCAAAAGAACATTCTCGCATCATGTCAAGCACGGTGGTTGTAGCATTATGCTATAGAGAGATTTTCAGCCAGTATGATTTGTTGCCTGGTTAAAGATTAAGGGATCATGAACAACAGTATATTTAGATTTTGAACCAAAATATCAGTCTACAAGAAAAAAAAAAAAGAAAAGAAAAAAACTTGGGTTGGAATATCAATGTAGCTTCCAACAAGATGATAACCAAAAACACATTTCAAAGTTAACCAAGAAATAGTTCCTGGATAATAATGTCAATGTTTTAGAGTGGCCAAGCCAGAGATCAAAAGAATTTGTGGTGAGAGCTAAAGACATTTGTAATGGCAAAGAAACCTCCCAGCCTTAACAAAAGAGGAGTGAACCATAATCTCCATTGAGTCATCAAAATTTAATAATAAAGTATGAGAACTGGTTACAAGCTATGATAGCTAATACAAAGGGTTTGAAATTGATCAATATTTTTGAATAATTTTGTGATCAAACTGCAAATAATACATTAAAGTGTTTTTCTCCATAGCTATGATGCATTCATTCTTTATAAATGAATTTGTCAGAAAAGGGGAAAATAAGACAAATTTTTTACAGTGTGTAAGGCAGTGAAACAGTCTTAGCCAGACTAAGAAGCCTCTCAAAAACAACAACAATAAGAATAAAATAAAAATAAATAACAATGTTTGAAATTCATGACAAGGACATTCTCTTCTGAAATTTCTTTTACTTTACTCATTTTCTATTTGATTTTATTACTTCAACTCCTGTATTATACAATCACAAGGCTGTGAGGGAAAGCCCCAAAGATCTTTTGGCAGCTAAATATTTTTCATTTCTCAATAGAATCAAGAGTAATAAGGCAAGCTTTTGTGAAAGTAAAATAAGTTTTAAGAAGAATACTGAAAGAAATATAAATAACAGCAAACATTAAGTCACAACTTTTCATTGACCACACCCCCACCATGTTAATTCTGTTTCATTCCAGAGTCACATAGTTAAACCTTTAGACAAAACAAGGATGAAAAAGAAAAATACATACCAATAATTTCACTCTTAAAAAAGATAAGTCAAAAAACAATGTTTTTCTGAAAAGAAAAATACTGTCAACTGAAAATTGTCAATATTTTTCAAAACATTAAAGTTACTTGTGGTTTTGTGTCTAACAGGCTCCACCTAAATTTCTTGTCTTGCAATGCAAAGTACAGACAACCTGAAATCATGTTCATCTCAAAAAAAATTAATTTCATATACATGAAAGATATGTAAATGATATATCAGAATAATAGTAGGTAAATCGATGACAAAAAAAACAAACTTATTTTCATTGATTTATTTGACCAATATGTTATTTTGCCTTCTTTTGAATGTATCAGAACTGTTTAAGTCTGCTTAAGTTTTTTTCATTCTGCACAAACAAGCCAATGTTATTTGAAATTTCACATCAGTACAATAAGGCAGCCAGAAAAAAAAGACTTCATTAATTTCTGTTATTCTAAAAGAGTTGATTAAAAAAAGTAAAAATCAACATAACCCATGCTACTCATGAGCATCAGTTAGTGATACAAATCTTGATAAACATTTCATAATGAATTATTTACTTTACTAGAAATAGAATGTCAATGTTTTTCAAATTAATATTCCTTCATGCCCACAAAAAACAAAAAAACACAGTGTCAAAAAATGTTTTCTTTCCTTTGACACAACCATTATTTTCACTATTTTCACACCTTGGCAATGTTTATTGTTTTGAAAAGCAATCTAGAATTGTAAAAAACCTAAACATATGATAAAAATAAATTTATACATTTTTTTTTTGTTCTTGAGAATTTATAACAAAAATATTAAACACTATTAGATTGTTGTAAATATAAAATTACTGTAAATAAACAATCTAGAATTAATACAATTGTACATTAATAATGTACAATACTAATGCAATATTTGTCATTTACCAATTTGAAAGAAATAAATATGAAATTTTTTTATTCATAAATATTTACTAAATTATTAAAATACATGAACTATAAGGAAATCCTTATTATTAACCATTTTATAAAAGTTTGAATCAACTGAAAGCCAATGTTTTTGCCAACCATTCCAATAAATAAATAGTGTAAATAAATAATCTAATAGTATTCATTATTTTTGCTGTTAATTCTCAAAAACAAATTCACTTTCATCAGTTTAGATTTTATTAAAATTCTAATCATCACTTTTTAAAAGAATAAAAATTATTGATGAATGAAGTTAGTTAAAATAATAGTGGTTTCAAGGGAAAAACCATCCTTTTTGACACAGTTTTTTTATGGGTACGACGATTAAAGATTGCCAAAATTTTATTCCATAGTTCATATTGACCTTGAAAATGTTGTAAAGAGAGAAAAAAAAAAAAAAAAAAAACACCTGCAAGATTTCATGGATAGTTACAAAGTGCCAAATTAATTCTAAAATTCTGTGCATGAAAGGTACCCCAGTCAACTGGCCCACCTGGTCATTAAAAAAATATTTTCATTTTTATCTGGGTACATAAAAGTGTATCTTAACATTTTCCTTCAATAATAAGCCATTGGCTTTTAGATTAAATATGAATTATATATATAAGCTTAAAAATTAAATTTCAACAGAAATTTAAATTCTGAAGATTAACAAAATTAGGAATATTTTTCTAAAAAAGTTTGTTTTGTTTAGATAACAATGACGAGCAATCTTAAGAGGTTTTCAAGGTTGCTTTACTCCAATAATGTAACTGTGGAGAAATGGGGGTGGACACACACACACAAACAAAATGATAAACATAAACTGATCAAGTGTAAAATTATGAATTTATTCAGAAATCTGAAAATTTTGTCTTCAACACTTTGTACCATAATGATTTCAAGGAAGACGGGTTATATGCATAATAGATGCACACACACATGCACATAATACACATTCATACTGGTAATATGCATATATAATAAATATATTTTGGGTAGTAAATAATACAACTATTACATGATTAGGTATATTAACATATCTGTATCTTATCATGCAACTGTATGCAAAGATTGCATATTCATTGGTCAAATATAAATAAGTGCTAGGCATACATTAAACACATGTATGTAATGAAGGCCAAAAATATCACATGACACTCTCAGGGATTTTCTTATTAGAATGACTATTTTACTTTTTGATGATTTCAATGCAAAGAGAAATGGTCATTTGAGTTTAAATTTCCAAAAGTACTTTGTAAATTCATAAAACATATATTAAGTTAGCTGTGGAAAAATATGTTGGGTATTAAGAATTTTCCTAAGAAGCAAACATTGTTAGAGAAAATGTTGAATTCCTGAGTCAACCTATTTTAGCCATGTGATCTATCAGCAGGTCAGGGAAACAAACCAAAATTTTACAATAAAGTTCACACATAATGTTAGAATGTATGCTAAAGGTTTGAAAATGTACAAATGAAAAATTTCATATTAATATAACAACCTTTTTAATAAGGCAAATAAATAGTTTTCAGTATTTTTTATTCTATCCAGAAAGATTTCAAGACAGAATATTTGAATAAATAAATATTCCCTCTGCTTTTTGTTTTCTTTTGGAGACTTAAACTAAGACTAAAGCCATGTTGAGTTCATTTACTTGAGAGTGTTCAAATGACACTGTTGTTGCACAACAGGTGTTTGGAAAAATGTAATGCATAAGCATCGAAATCTTGCATCCAGCATAAATAAAGTCAATGGAGACCAGAAGAGGAAACCAATTTGAAATGAGGCAAAATTTCTTGTTTGAGGAATTCTTTCCAGGCAAAAGTGAAGTTGATTTCTTTCAGTTAGAGACTGACAGATAATTAAATTCTATTGTTCTTTTTGGTTAAGTCCAAGTTAATTCATTTTAACTTTTTTGAAATTTCAAATCACACCTTCAATTTTAAGGCAATGTACAATTATTTTCTTGTCAAGCTAAATTTAAAAAATGTAGACATTTTGTAGAAAAAAATATTAGATGAATTAGTCTAATGACATACATAAGTTTATGTGAAAAGACAACTATTTGTCACAGATGTGATCTATAGTATAAGTAAACAAAAATAGAACAAATTTCAAAGTTACAACATTATCTAAAAGCTGCAGCCAATTAATATTAGAATTACATTTCATCATGTTCCAATTAATTCAAAATTAAACCAATATCAGCAAATAAACTTTTGCATACAAAGGAAAGAGATTTTCAAATTAAAGTAGATTCCTTGATAGTAAATCTGCAGTTCATATGCTAATGCAGAGATACAGAACTGAATTTCACAGGGGAAATGATGGGCAGAAAAGGTAAAAAAGCAATTTCTTAGAAAAAATCTCCAAAATGAAAAAGAAAAGATAATGCAGCTTTAATTTGGGTAAAATCCTTTTGGAATAATTTTATTCAACCACATTAATGAATCTTTGAAACACTGTATCTAACCAATAGGATTTTAAGAAATTAAAGTTTAGGTTTTCATTTCACTGGTTAATGATTTAGTTTTGGCAAGGATATTTAATATCATTAATGTACTGGCCAGCAGTAAGAGTTTTTTTGTTTCAATTTTCTCAAGTATTTTATCCAAGTTAAAAATTGCCATTGTCATAAATTAATCCAGTTCTCTCTTTATAAATATTAAGAAAATCTTTATTTACAGTCAATTTAATATTCTTGATTTAGGGACATACATACATTCCCCATTTTCTGTTCTATGAGCCAAATTTGATCCTAATTTTCTGCTAATATCAGCAGATAATGAACAAGTGCACTTGGAAATCTTGAAGAAATGTCACTACCATGAATTTAGTGCCTACATCTTACAAAATCAGGCCAGAGATGACTGGATTTATTTTAAACAATTATTCTTATGCATCAAGTTCTTTCCTTATGCAGGAGTTTCTAATTTTTGCATATAAACATAGTAGAAAAAATCATTTATGATGACACCAAAATAATTAGGAATGGCAAAGATCAGTAATGTGTAGAGCTTGGGGGTGGGTGTATAGAAAAAATTTTAGTAGCTAAAGATTAAATGAGATTAAAATATCTCAAAATATAAGAGAAATATATTTGAAATTACTATAAAAGTAAAATGTTTATCACATAAGGTTTGCTGATGCATTATTTTACCTTATTTCAAATTTCATTTTTTTCCCCAACTTCTGTCTTTAATTTGAAAACAATATTGTAAGTAGGAATCAAAAATAAAATCATAACCCTGCACCAGCCAAATGAACTGCAATAAATGTGCAGCTGAGAGTAGCACAAAATGGTTCAAGGAAGGAATTGATATTAGACAGACTGGAGATGATGGGATTCTATAGAGGCCTTCCTGCCTACCTTCTCAACACAACTGACAAAGTTAGTATCACAGCTTAGTTCCGTGCACATGCAAATCATGGGAAAACATCACAGATTACAATCCTCACATTGAAATGAGTTTTCCTTTTTCTTTATTATCTTTTCTTTTTTTATATATATTTTTTAATAATGTTTTATTTTTTAAAAATTAGTTTTTTTTTTTAAACCTGGTCAACTGAATTAAGTTTATAAGGCTACTGTTGTATATTAATATTGTTAGCATTACTAGTCTGAGGTATGTGGGTGATATCTGTGCTAGGAGTGTCAGATTCAGTAACAGCTGCTTCAGTAGCAGCATTGTCATATTTGGGGTTTGGACAATGGCAATTTGAAGTCTCTGACTGGTTGCCATCATCACAGCCAATAAGAGGTTGGCATTTACTGCTGTTCTGCATTGAAGCTGAAGACATTTTGTTCAGTGGAATTTCTGGTACAATGCAAAGAACATAATTGTTTCTTTCACCAAGTGAGGAATCATAGTTAATCAAATCCTTAATAGGGACAGGGGACGAGAATGGTAAAGCAGGAGGCATCAGCTTTAAAGATTTGCTATTAAGCAGTGGCATAGCAGCAACAGACAGTGATTTTCGGCAGTCAGGTGGTGTCTCTAACGAGGTGGTACTGTTAGTGATGGCAATACAAGAAGCAGAAGGTGGAAAGTCCTCATAGAGAATATCACCTTCCATTATCGCTTCAGGTAACACCTCTAGTTCCAATTCACTCTCAAAGTTGAGGGATGTCAAAGCAGTGAATTCATTCTCGCTGCTGGAATTTTCTGGTACTGATGGAGAATTAAGAGTCTCCCCTCTATCTGGCACAGTAGTTTGGCACAGTTTGAGCTTGTCAAAATGTTGCAAAGGCTCAGAAATTTTAGAAATATTTGCAACATCCAAGGAAGAAGATGATTTGCCAACTTCTACCTCCATGTTGTCTAAGTTTTCTTTCAATTTTTTTAACTGAGTCAATTCATCAGTCATCACAGTTGTTTTATTAGTAGTGGAGAACAAAGCATCAGTATTTGTAGAGGAACTCTGGTCACCTGCGGGTACTGCAACTACTGAACAGCCAAGTTGACAAACATTAGGTGGGAAGCCACACTGAACATTTACCAGTTCTACAGGCTGATTATTAAGCATATTAGTATCAACTTTAGTGAAACCGGAAGAAAGACTTGTCTTAGAACTCTCTACACAAGTAGTAGGAAGGATTGCTTGACATGGTTTGGTTAATGGTGTTAAATTTTTAGGTGATGCTATGATCTTATCTGTAAGTAGTGCAGAGTCCATACTTGGAAAGGTCAATTTCACTTGTTGTCTGTTGATTTCTGTAAGTGGTACATCTCTTTCTGGCTGTGACATTGTCAATTTTGTATTTGTCTGGGTTAATGAGTCATTTAGCAAAGTCACATCTCTTTGTAACTTAGTGGAATTTACATTTGTAACCTTTACTTCTGATAAATCAATATTTGTTTGGCATGATTCTGCACTTGGTGGGACCATCTGCACCTGTGGCTGATTCACTACAACATTTTTCTGCTTGGTATCTCCTTGGAACTGGTTTAATTTTACATTCGACTGAGTTAATTGGGCATTTGCTTGAGTCATTTGTGTGAGAGGCCAAGCTAATTTAGCATTTGCTTGTGTCACAGGAGCTTGTGGATGAATAAATAGTGCATTTGACTGAGCAATTTCTGGTTTAGCCGAGTTCATTTCCACTTTAGGTGGAATCAGTTTCACTTTGGCCTGTGTCAGCTCTACATGAGGTAAATTCATTTCTGTTTGCAGGAGAGGTAAGTCTCTATTTACTTGGGTCAATACTGCATTTGATGGGGTCACATCTGCTTGTGGACAAGTCAAATTTGGATTTGACAATGTCATATCTACTTGTGGTTGGCTTAATTTTATATTTGCTTGAGTTAAGTTTGCATGTGGCCAAATTAGTTTTCCTGCTTTACTTAATTCTGCATTAGATGAAATCACTTGCACTTGCGACTGAGTCAAGTGTGGTGTACTTGGAACAGGCATCTCAGTTGACAGCTGTGTTAGGTGTGCATTTGAAAGGATCACTTGCGTGGGAATCTGAGTCAGGTGAGCATTTGATAGTGTCACTTGGGTTGGTAGTTGTGTCAACTGTGTATTTGACAGGGTCACTTGAGTTGGCAATTGAGCCAAATGTGTATTTGAAAGAGTCAAATGGGTGGACAATTGTGGGTTTGAAAGGGCTACATGGGTAGGCAAGGCAGTCAAATGAGCATTTGCAAGTGTCACCCGTGTTGGAATTTGGGTGAGCTGTGTATTTGACAGAGCCACCTGGGTTGGTAACTGTGCCAGTTGTACATTTGAGAGATTCATCTGTGTGCTTGGCAAGGCCATCTGTGCAGGTAATTGTAATAGTTGTGCATTTGAAAGGGTCACTTGGGCTGGCAGCTGAAGTAGTTGTGCATGTGACAAAGCCATTTGTGTTGGTACTTGAGGCAACTGGGCATTTGATAATGTCACTTGTGATGGAAGTTGCTTAATTTGATTATTGGACAAAATCACTTGTGTTGGTAGCTGGGTCAAATGATCAGCATTTTGAATAAATTTGGTCGCTGTCTCTTCAGCAACCTGGGTTACCAGTTCAACTGATGATACACTAGCCTGACAGATATCACTGGCCTGAGTCATAATTACATTTGGCTTTGCCTGAACAACTTCAAATACTTTGCAAGTATCCTTTATGGCATCATCCTCCACAACAACATCAGTCTTTGAAACTTCTGGGTCTTGCTTTTCAATGTGCTTATTCGACAACATCATCACTGGTTCCTTTGATTCAACCACCATTTCACAAGGTTCAATATCAATTACAGTTTCAAATTGACGAGGCATGTCCATTTCTTCTGTTGCTAAGAGGCTTGACTGGCAATCCTCATCATAAACTTCCAAATGACATTTACTTTTATCTAAAGGACTTAAAGGAGGTGTGGTACGAACAGTTAGATTCTTGTCATGTACAAGTAGATTCTTATTTTGACATAAATTTTTTGGTAATGAAGATAAAGATAAGGAAGAACCACTTTGATTGCTCAATATAGAACCATTAACAGAACAAGTGGCTATCAAAGTGTTTTCTTCCTGACTAGCAGATCTTGCTTCCTGGTTTTCTAAAACAGGCCCAGAATTCAATGGCAATACAGCACTCTCGTTTTCAGGTAACATGTTTGGTTGATTAACAGGTTCAGAAATATTTTCATCACATTTCTTACAGTGAGAACATTGTTCTAAAATCAAGTTATTATTGCATTTGGAGCATTTTTCAAGAGAAGCTAAAATAGAGGAATGCAATTCAGGACTGTCAGTTACACCCAAGTCTGATACAAATGAGTCCTGCTTTTTTGCTGATGCTTTAATGCCTACAGAAACATCAATGTCTTTTTGAAGAGACAAGGATGATGATGATGATAATGATGATGATGATGATGATGACACTGCTAAAGTTTCTTGGCAATACTCTGTGGCTTTGTCTTCTGGCTTGACATGTGTGGAGCTTAATTCTCGCCAAGTTTTTGCAGCAGTGGAAACTTTGCTTGCTAAACATTTAGAAAAGGAATTATAATCCCCACTCATCTCATCAATAACCAAATGTTGTTTATTTTCTTTTACATCATTTCTTTTACCAGAAATATTAGCTGAACTTTCAAGCTTATTTACTGATTGTTTGAGAATTTCTATATTATTTTTATCAATTGATAGTAATTCTGACATAGAAGCTTGATTTTGACATGGACTATCTGAAATAACAGTATCTTCATTGACATCACTTGACAGTGTTGAAATATTTTTTGTCAGTTGTTTGTAAAGCTCAGATTCAGATATATTTTTCCACTGCTTATCTGATGTTGACATGAGTTTGTAAGCAAATGAAGGTTTTGACTGTTTTAATTCAGAATTTATAGAACCACCAGTCTGAACACTGCAACATGAGGAATTATTTAATTCTATAGGTTTTTTACTTCCCTTTTCACTAGTCCTGGAAATTAATAATTCCTCCAAACAGGCTTTAGCTTTTTCAGCAACTCTCACATCTGACTCTATTTTAACTTCTGTTTTAAATTCACCATTGCTATCATACACTTGTCTTGTATTTTCCTGATCATTGTTAATATCTTCAGAATCCTTTAACCTTTTTCTCTTTATACAAGTCCAAGAATGATTTTTCCGTCGGAATTTCCTCTTCAGTCCCTTTGGCCAGCCACCTTTGTGGACAATATTCAAGTGCTGCTCATTGTCTGATGATTCTTTACCGAGAAAGGGTGACAATTCTTCTAGGGATTTTTCTTTTTCAAGATTAGCCATGTTCTTCTCCTTTATGAGATCTTCATGCTGCAAAGACCCTGTCCTCTCCTGTTGCTTACGTAGATTACAATTCAAGTAATGGTTACATAGACTCTTAAGATAAGTGAACTGCTTATTACAATAGTGACATCTGTGCAGAGGGCGCACTGTCCGCACCGATGAGGTATGGATTCCTTCCAAAACTTTCAGGTTCTGCAGTTTATCTTTTCGAATGCAGTTTGGTGCATGCCTTTCCAATAAAGAAATTGATTTAAACTTCACGTTGCAACCTCGACACTGTTGTTTTTCCACCACCTCAACAGACTCTCGTCTTCTGACATGGTTTTTGGGGTCATATGACAGATCATAATTACGGCGCTTGCGAGTTTTCATCATGGTTTCATGCACTGTGACAATTTTACGGTTACGGCATCCACGGAATCTTCTCCTCTGGACCTGGTTTTCCTGGAATAATGTTGGATCATATCCAGCAAAGTCCTTTAGGCGAAACTTAAATGTATTCGAACCGTTCAAGACGTCACGTAGCCTCTTCTTCAAACGCTTCTTGTACTTGTGCTTGCCAATGACGTTGCTGGTTATGCCAGCCATGCTGGGAGGGTTGGTGGCACAACGAACGATGTGCGAATGCAATCGAGTCACCGTTGGGAAGGAACTTCTGCATTTGGAGCATGTGTATACTTGGAGATTCTTGCAGGCACTGAGATCAACAGTAGACTGGCTGAGAAGACCATCCCGGTCTGGAAGAGGATAATGCAAAGATACAATGCTGTTGCCCAGTTCCACCTCCAGGAAATTACACTCTATGCTTGGGTGCCTGTGCTGCTGGTGTCGCAAACAGAGATCCAAATTGAGAAAGTGCTTGCGGCACACAGAACAAACAAAATTAATTATGCCATGTTTGCCAAATGCCACTTGGCTGTAGTCAATGAAGAAATCCTCATGTCCCCCAAAACTGAAACTTGGAACAGATTTTTTTAAGTCCTTCAGTTTTTCACGAGGAAGAAGGCCACTTTTGAGAAAGGCTGAAATCTTATTAAAGTCCTTGCTGGTCTTTTCAACACAGTCACCTAGTCTGGAGGCTATGTCACAACTGGGGTAACTTGCAAGGTATAATTCATTGTTTATCAAACTGTCTTTATTTTCAGATGAGTTATCTTCCAATTTAATTGTGGGATTAGTTTGAGAGATGTAATCTTTAAACTCTTGTACCCGCATTTTTACAATGTGTTGGATACTAAAATCTAAGAGGTTATGGTTTTTCTTAGATTTTTTCACCAACCCATGAGACTTTAGAGAAAAAGTTTTGGAGGATTCTTCACCTTGAGGATTAGAACTGTTTTTAACCTTTGTAGAGATTTTTTTATCATCCCCAAATTCCAATACCATGTGGCCTCTCTCATGGATGTGGGCAGTCATCATATGAGGTCCACTGAAAAGAACATCTTTCTGGACACTCTTCAAAGACTTTTCACTTGGTTTGGTAGAATCAGCTGGACTGTTGCTGGGAGACAAAGAAATGTTCTTTGCATCTTGTGTCATATCTTCTAAAGATTGGGAAGACAGATTGCTATCACAACTCTTTGGATGGGCTAAAGCAATAGTGGAATTAGATTTAAGTTTATCGTCACTTAAAGACAAATAATGTTTCATATTGGATTCAAGTAAAATTTCTTTGGCTGATTCAGTTTTTATAATGGCAGAGGAAATGTTTGGACCAGTGGAACCATCAGAGCAAAACTCATGCACCAAAAAGGCACTTTGAAAGCGAACAGATCTACCAGGTTTTGATCCAGAACTACTAAATTCTCCTAAATTAGAGGAGGAACAGGATATTGGCACTCCTGGACATGATTGACCTGAAGAGGAATTTTCAATTGGTAACTTGTCTTTCTTCAAAGAATTAGAGCCGTCAACAGATGGTCCCAAATTAGTAGTGGTAGGAACATTTGTAAGATTGGCTAAAGTTGAGGGCAGCAAAAATGTGGGCACAGACAAGGCAGAATTTTTTGTACTATTTGGAATTTGTGATGCAATAGGAAGATTAGCATTCGTAACCACTGCCAAGTTGCCAATCACTGAAGACTGATTAACTAAGGTGATATCACAGATATTTTTACAAGTGGTAGTCAAGCTGTTCTGTGTCTGCAAACTGGAATTGGAAATGGATGTACCAGCAGAGGCTCCACCCAAAAGGTCAGAATTAGATGACAAAAGGCTAGATTTTTCAGAGTCATGAGGCTCAACATTAATGCAAGTCTGTTTATCATTAACAGAAGCAGTAACAGCCGACATATTTGTAGTGGACTGTTTGCATTTTGAACTGGCTTCCTGGTTTAGATCAAAAGGCAGTGACGTGGTAGTAGTAAGAGAGGGTAAGCAAGGCAGATTCCCACTTGTACACGAGACAACTGGGATTTTCATTTCTTCAACAGGCATTTGAAAAGAGACAGGAAAATTGTACTGTGACCATGCAACATCTGTCTGTTTTATATAATTTGGATCATGTTCATGCACAGAGGTATAACCCTTGATTTTGACGTACTTGGTAAAATCTGACAGAGAATCTATGTTTCCATCAATAAAAGATGTCAGGTTCCGAGCAACATTTTCAGCAACATCTTTGGATTCCAGAAATGGTGCCTCAAGATCACCAGGAAGAAGCTCATCTTCAAAACCAGTTTGTTCCAAATCATAAAATCCTGCTTTCTTTTGTGCCATCAAAATTTTTCCATGAGCGGCTCGTTTGTGCTTGCACATTTGAATGTATAATCTGAATTTACGTTGACAAACAGTACATGTGTATTTGAATTGGTTTTTCTTTTTTGCAGTCTTTAAGGCTTTTAATATCAGGGCTTGAGAATCAGTACTTTTAGCACCCTCCTCTTCAACTGATTCAGTTTTGACATTTGATGAATATGATTCCTTTTGGTGATTTGCCCTCCTATTTTGATTTGCCTTTCTTTTCATAGCACCATTGTGCATGCACACAATATGTTTGTTGAGGAATGAGGAACAGGAGAATGTCTTGCCACAAATCTGACATTTTAAGTCTTCCTCACGTGGAACGTCTGCTTCTGGTTCAACTTTTACAGTCTGCTTCACAACTGGCACTGATACAATTTTGCTGCTGCTGCTGCTGGTGGTAGTGGTTGAGCTGCTGTTCTTATTATTGGTCACAGTTTTATTTTTGGTGTTGAAAATATGAATACGAATATGCTGCTTACGACTGATTTGTGTGGGAAATGTCCGGAAACAAAACTCACACTGGAATGGCCGCTCACCTGCAAAATATCAAAGTTAAAATCTCTTATTGACAAAATGCAATTAGAAATATTTACATAATTTTAATTCATCTTCATATTTTTCCAAACAGTTTATATTTAATCTACTAATTGCAAACTTAAATTTTTCAAGTGATTTCATAAAATTGAGATTTTAAACTACCCCAATATAAAAACACAGACACACAAAAAGAAATTAATTTGTGTTTATATGGCTTACTTTTCAGAACAGGCTAGAAACAGGAAACTTACGGAATAAATTTGAATAAGGCCGATATCAACTACCTTTTTGACAAGAAATTATGACAATCCAATTTCATTTAGTTTTCTTGAAGCTGAAGAAAGGTTAGATTACTTTTATAAAATATTTTGGCAATTTTTTTTTTAATATCTTTAGAAAAGTCAATGTATATAATAAATTATTACAAAGTTGTTAGCTTCATATTTTTGTTTAAATAATCTTAGTTAAAAAAATCAAAGCAGTAATGCATAGACAATGTGAATGTTTAGTACAAATCTATCCATTATATCAATTATATAAAGTAAATCTGTTCAAGTTGTTGAAAAAGTTTTATTCACTTGGCAGAGTTTCAACATATATGAAAAATGTTAAAAATTCTATGTATGACAGAGTGGTAACATGCAAAGATTGAAAAATAATACACATGTATAACAAGATGCACAAGTGAAACAAAAAGCCAAGAACAGAATTATCATAACTCACCAGAATGAACAGCCTGGTGTCTTATAAAATTTTGCTTATAAGTGAATTTCATATTGCAAGTAGAACAAACCAATTGGGTTTTCACAGGTACCATCGATGCAACTGATGGGGGAGAGGTCATGTGATGATGAGTGTGCTCCACTAAATCTTCAATGTAGTCAAACAGTTCACTGCATAAACTGCAGCGATACAGTTCAGAACGACTGACACTGTTTGATACAAATTGTGGCTTTGAAGATGCACGGTTATTGGCAGGTGAGGAACTGTTCAGTTTTGCTCTCCTCCCTGTTGGCTGACGTTTTGCCACCATATCCTGCTGCACAACATTGATCATGCAGTTTGAAATGTCAGCTTCAGAGAGATACTTACAGTTGATGTGATTCCTTAAAAAATGCCGTTTTAGGCTGAATGCATAGCGGTAAACTCCTTTGCAAACATCACATTTATATAATTTAGTGCCCTTGTTTTCAATAACATTACACTGTCGAGTTTCAAAGAAATAATAAAACTCCTCATCCTCTTCTTCTATGTTATTGTCCTTGCATTGTTTATTTAACTGCCTTGTATTGGGCAAAGTTGTTTTTTGTTCTTTTCCATCCAATTCATCCATACACGCATCAAAATTGCCTATAGGCAGTTCAGCCTTCTCCGTCTTTAGGAGTGGAGACATGCTCTCATTTGGGTTTTTGTATGATGGACTACTGCTGACATTTTCTTTCTTTACTTTTTTTAACTTAATTGTAATCGCTTCCTGTTTCTCATCATCATCATCAAATTTGGCTTCTCCATTTTTGTCACATTTTTTTGGACGAACTCTTTTCTTGGAAATTTTTTCACATGGAGTCTCTGTAGAGAAAAAAAATTATTAATTAGCAAGTTTAACCATTTTTAGTTTTTGTTAAATGCATTCATTTTTGGACAAATTAAATTCACATTTGACACTTCAAATTTTTTATAGATCCAAAGATGAATTGATAAAATTTTTAAGAAATTAAAGAATAAAAACTGAGTTTTCATCATCATAACCATGTGTGGTCATAGGGTCACTGCACAGCTTAACACCTGATCAATTCCCTCCACATACCTGGGTTGAAAGTTAGAGGTGTTAATTCATGCACAGTGTGTCTTGGGCAAATAGATCTGACAGTGCCCATCTCTCTTGAAATCAAACTTGTCCTCCAACTTAAAGGCTTGCCTTAGTCCTAGATATATGGCTGTGGATTCCATTAGGGGAACCACTTTAATCTGGTAAGGCCTTTGTCTAGCAGTGTTATGTCATCAACACACTGGCTACATACATATCAACAGAATCCAGTCTACCCCACTGTGCAAGATGGCAGTTGACCTTGCAAAAAGTTCACTTGCTTTTTGAAAGGTCTTGTTTTTAATCCTGTTAGATGTCTAGCCACCCTCCTCACCAAAAAAGCCTTGTGAGGGAGCCAGTTTAGTTGCTGATGACCAAATTATGTAGCAAGTAGTACTGGGTTACAGATCAGTAGGACTTGTAGATTAATCTGACAAGACTGATTAATAAACTTATTTGTATGACAAATTATCATTTTGTAAGATAAGCAAATTCTACTTTAACATTTAAGAAACATAGCCAAATTATATTTTATTAGCTTCTTTGCTCCAGACCAAATTTAATCAGTGAAAAAAATAAAAACCCTCATAACATGGATAAAGTGAATCTTTATAGTGATGATGAACTAATGTACATTACAATAGAATAGCTATAATAAATTGAATAGCAGTGAGCCAAATATTTTGTTTGTTTCCAAAAATTATCTTACCTTCTGCTTCCATTTGTTGATTTCTGCGTTCAGCATGGCCTAAGTAGGTAAGCAATTCTTCATTTGGACCAATATCCTACATGAAAAAGGAGAGAAGAAAAAAATCAGTTTTTGTATAGAATTAAAACAATGGAAAGGCAATGATAGAAATAGTTTTAATAAACTTTCAAATATTCTGAGTTGTTTGTAATGCCCCCCTCCCAGAAAAAGATTATGAAAAAACTAGAAATTTAGTACTGAGAGCACTGCCAATACTTTCATATAGCCCATATTTACTTCCCTTTAACCAAAACTTAAAATATATCTGTCCATTTATTTTCAATAAATTCAATATTGTTTGAAAGTAGAATCAATATTTTGGCATATAGAAACAAAATTTATAAGGAATCAAGTGATTTTATACATGCAACAAGAAAGCAATGCACATTTAAGTGCTGAAAAAAAAAATTGTTTTTTTTTTCTTATTCATTTCAAATAAATGCCCCAAATGTAATCTATTCAAAATAATAACTTTTGATTGTGCTGTCATTCTCTGGCAAGAAAGGGATCTATATACATGTTAGGAGAAAAAGAAATAAAAATAAAATTAAACAGTAGATTAATAAAAAGTCACATTCCACATGGGCCAAACTCCATGCACCCAAATCTATATGCATCAGATGAAGCTCAAACTCAGCTAACAGGTCACTAGTTAAAAACAAAACACACCTATCAAAAAACAAAAACGTGTATATATATATATATATATAAAATCCTCAAGATGCACAAACAAAATTTATATGAGCTGTCAAGCTCTATGAAAGAAAGCTTGTCCAGGTTACTCATTTCACCCAACAGATGACACATGTGGCACATGGGTATTTTGTTTGGCAAATTAAAACACTATCTTCTTCACTACATATTTATAGTGAAGAAGAAATTATTTGAGAACAATATTATAAATGAAAGATATTTAACATATCTAAATGAAGCACTGAAAATTATCTATATCAGCTTGGCTATGTTGATAAATTTGATGTCTTCCACATCAGTGGAGTAGTGGACTGAATTTCCATATGTGATTCACTGCTTAAATGAGAGCAAAAGAAATTATGGATCAAGCTGAATGAATCATCATGACCTATACTAAAAGACGTCTTCATTTAAAGAATGTGATTCAGTGAATATAGTGAGATTGGAAAGAGAAACAAATGACTAAATTTAATGTCACTAGTGCCTCCTTTCAGGTGTTCCACTTTCAGTTACCAACCTCTTCTAAGTTTTTATATTTGTCCTTTACTACATCTATGTTTGTCTAAAATTGGTATTTCTGGAGTGCTGTTTTGTGTAGTTTAGGCATTACTTTATGTTTCTTTAATTTTTATAATTTTATCATTAGTCTGCATACGACGGAGATAATGGTAATCACAACTTGAGTATGTTTTAGATTATAGAGTGGTTTTGCATTTCCTTCTCTATATTGACTTCATTGAGACACTACATTGAGCTATTGACTACTTTTGAGTTCATACTACAGTGTGGCTGACTACTCTTTGCACCCATTTTGAAGGGGAGGCAGCTGGTTTGGTCATCAACGTTCTGACAAAAAGAAAAAAAGATAAATAAATAAAATAGGGGATACTTATTCACATTGCTATTCAACTATGACCTGACACTTGCCTATATGTGGCAGGAGATAGGTGGATTGGTACACTGAATAGTTCAAGTGAGGGTTTCTGTTGGTGTGGATCTTACCACAGACTATTTGGTGAAAGGAGAGGTTTCATACTTTAGTTCACTTACTGAGGGTTGACTAAAGAATTTTGTTTTATATATAAAGTTTTATCTTGGTTAAACCTTCTTTGCTTTTTCAGGTCTCTTATTTACAATCTCCTATCACTAAAATCTTTAATTTTTTTTAAAACCATAACCTATTTAGAGACACCAAGTATGTATGTTAATGTAGAAGCTATCCTGAGAACAGAACATTAGGATGCTCTTCCTTAGGTTCTATCTTGCACATTAAAAAAAACGTGGAAGTCGGAAACAGTTCTTAAGTGAATGTTATTGGATGTTGTCCAAGATTCTTCAGTCTAGTGATCTTTCATGGTCTAGAAATACATATGATAATATAGTAGAGGAGAGATCACCTTGAATTTGCTTTGTGAGTGGTTTAACTTGTCAGCTGATGAGCTTTGTTCAATATGATATTGAGTATTAGGCAAAGATTACTTCAGTTTTCTCTCACCTGGTAGTTGTAATTGGTTTGTCATACACTGCTTCTCAAAAGTACAAGCTTGAAAGTGTATATGGCATACATACTTTATTATAATTTTTCTATGAATGTGACAACATATTACCTGCACATGATTGAAGGATATCTTTTCCTCAAGATAATTTTATCTCTTACTTCAAGCATCAGCTTAAAGTAAAAATTAAATGTGATACAAAAACATTTTGTTAGAATAGTTAACATGTTCTCTACAGTGAATTATGCCTCCAATCAATTAATTTTTAGATCTTTTTCAACATCCCACAACCCTAACTTTTGTCTTATTTTTACCTATATACATCTCATATAGCTCATAATTCATGTACATACATCAAGTTTTTAGTATATCTTGTGTAGAGTAAATGTGGGATTATAGTGGATGATGTCTAAAAGGGAAATCAATTTTTGGTGAAAGGAAAAATATGAGTTATGAATGAAACTAGTTTCTAACCTTATGCCAAATCACACACACAATTTTCTAAAGAAATAAGTTTTCCTCTTTCCTTAGAAGCCTGAAGGCCAGAAAATGGATCATCCAAAACATAGTAACAATTGTCACAAACACTAAAGAGTTCAAATGTCCAAACAAAATTTTAATGACTTCAATTTCCTAAAAGACTGCAAAAAGGACTTAGAACAGTTCTTTAAATCTCAATGATAAAAACATGTAAGAGGATTTAAAAAATAGTTTGAAAGATTGCATAAAATGTGGGACAAAATGGTAAATGTTAATTGGTTAATGCTGGAAAAAATAAATTTTTACTTTAATAAACTGGGCAGATTTTTTGGCTACCTATTTTCTTTACAGAATCATAAAAAATTATTTTTTTTATTAAATTTACATTTCCCTGCTAAGAACTTTTGTAAAAAATATAAAATTTTCTCGTCTAAATATCTCACTCAAATTTGCATTTAGCTTCATCACACTCACTCAGAATGACAAAAAAGTAAAAATCAAAAAGTCTTCAAATTTTAATTAAGTATTTAGAAGGATCTCTGTGGTAATTAATAGAGAGCAGTTTTGTCTTCAAAGCGTTGAAGTTGACCAGCCAATTCTTGCCCCAGTTCACAATCGAAAAGGACCTCCAATCGGTTGTGAACTGGGGCAAGAATTGGCTGGTCAACTTCAACACTTCGAAGACAAAACTGCTCTCTATTAATCACCACAGAGATCCTTCCCTGCCCTCCATTAGAATGTCTGACGCTCAACTTCTCAAGAGCAACTCTCTGCGGCTGATCGGTCTCATGTTGACTGCTGACCTGAGATGGCCACTGCAAGGAAAGTTGGCTCCCTGTGCCGTGACAGGAAATTTTTCTCCCCGGAATCGATCCTCCAGATCTACAAAGCAACAATTCACCCTTGCATGGAGTATTGCTGCCATATATGATCTGGTGCCCCTTCTGTTTGCCTCGGGGTTCTTGATAGGCTCTATGCAATGTAGTTGGCCCTGCCCTGGCATCTCGTCTACAGTCACTTTCTCACAGACACGCCGTCGCCTCCCTCTGTCTGTTCTACAAATACTTTCATGGAAATTGCTCTGAGGAGCTGCATTCGCTGGTTCCCAGTCGTCATGAGTTCAAGTGCCCTACGAGGCTGGCATCCCGCTCTCACCCCTTCACTGTCGAAACTCCTAAAAGTAGCCGTCTCTTCTACTCCAATAGCTTCATGTCTCGCACCTCTCGCCTGTGGAACTCCCTTCCCTATTCCTGTTTCCCTGAGAACTATAATCTCCAGCTATTCAAGTGTAATGTCAATCAACATCTCCAGTTGCCTTGATCTATCCACTACCCTCCTCCTCATCCTTTCTTCTATCACTCCTATCTGATCTTGCTCTAAATTTTCTGTAACCCTTTGCATCCTAGTGGCTTCCTGCCTTGCTTGGGGTGAAATGCTTAAAAAAAAATTAATTAATAGAAGTTACTATTTTTCCTGCTAGTAAAACTTCCACAATGCATAAATAAGAGGAAAAATCATTTTTACTAGTCAAAAACAAATACAAATAAAAACAAAAATCAATGTTGAGTTAAATGTACTTGGAAATAGCAAAATTCAATATTGCATTGCATTTGGGCATGCAATAACAGGAAAAAAATTTTAAACCTGCATAAGTTTGGATTTCCTAGACAAAGGAATCTGACAGGTGTTCAGATCAAAAAGATTAATAGAGTTAGCACTTGCAAACATTTTATTTATTCACTTCAGTCTATTTAAACCAGAAAGATCTATTCATAATTGATTGAGAAAAATTGAACTTTTTCAACATCAACAAAATAAGACTAACTTCAAACCTAAGGAAAAATAACAAAAATATTAGTTTTTCATCATCACAAAAGGAAACTTACAATCAATTTTCATAATTTACCTTTATGGCTTTATAAAAAGTTTGTGCGCCTACTTGGGTAGATATCATATTCTGTTCTTCAAAGAATCTTGCATTACGGATGTAACGCATCCAACTTGCACTTACTGCATCTGTCCCATTCACAACTTGCAGAAGTTCATTTGTACAAGCATCATAGACCTAAAAGAGACAAATCATTAACAATTTTGGTTAGAGTTGAAACATCTAAGAATTAAGCAAACTGCAAATGGCAAAGCACAATAATCTTTCTTTTTGCAAATTATTTAACCCAAAATTGCAAAAAATGAAAAATTAAAAAGTTAAATGTATGAAGCCTTTCTATATTTCAAGAAAATGTGAGATGTTGAAAATACACAAGAACAAAAATTGAAAAATTGTTTTAAATTCAGAGTTTATAATTCATAGAAACAAATTAAAATTAAAAAGTATTTTATTATCTACATGTGAGAATTGGGTTCAGATTAAACAAAAGCAAAACAAATTCAATCAGGACAGAAATAAACAGTAAAATTTGAACAAAATGTAAAAGAAATTTCCCAAGAGAACAATTTTAAAAAATATTTATAGAATTAACATGATCAGATAATGTTCCTTTATCTGAACATGTTAATTTGATGTTTTAAAAAATTGTTCTCTCGGGAAATTTCTTTTATATTTTGTTCAAATTTTACTGTTTATTTCTGTCCTGATTGAATTTGTTTTGCTTAATCTGAACTCAATTCTCACATGTTTTTTAGATTACAAAGAAAAATATTTAAAAAGACAATCAAAATAAACTTCCATAAAAGAATTTCTTAAATTCTATTAATTTCTAAAAGTTTGAATACTACCATTTATATACCCAAATGTTTTTAATTCAACCATTATGACACTGAAAAAGCAACACATTTATCAATAATACAATCAGATATACTTTGTCTTATGAACCATTTTTGTTCATCTTTAATGTGGAAGCTGAAAAGAGACCTAAACAATGTAAGAACTAAAAATCAATCAAAAATAACTCCCATCTTACAAAATGCATTGCACTCAATTATTTTTTTAAAATATGATGTCCCTTCTAGATGATAGGTGACCATGGCTCTCCACATATTACTTTTCTTCATTATCTGTGAATTACTGTGACTTCTTAAAAGAGATAATGGAGTATTTCCTGCAACTATTTCCATTGTTTTAAATTCAGAGTTGTCTTTCTCCTATGCTAAAGACTAGAGAGCTCAGTCTACCATAACTGGGGGGAAAAGATGGATTGATGCCTTTCCCCTAAACATTAATGTGAAAGCAAACACAACAGACTTGAATTTTGCTCACAAACTATATTCTGTAGTGATAACCATTATACTACCTGCACATCCAAGAAACTATAGTTTTACTTAAATAGAATCCTCCATTTTTCTTAAAAGAAATAAAAATTTAAAAAAATAATAAATTAATTATGATTGTACTGAAACAGATGGATTTGTTTTTACAATTTTTGGGGGTTATTTAACATTAAAACATTTTGTATTGTAAGTATTTTTTTTCTGCATATAATGATTTTTTCAAATACAAGTCTTTTAACCCATACCTGGAGGAAGAAGGGATAGAATCATACCTTTCCCAATGGTATTTGTGTAAATGAGTGTAATAAACTTGACTGGAATTTGAACAACTCTCCAATTTCATTCCAAGCCACTATCCATTTCACCACCCACATATCCACAACTGTGTTAGGAAATTTTTCAGCAATTTTACAAAACAAGAACTTTTTCATGAACCATTAACTTGAAATTGGTTGACAGATTAAGCAACTGAGATGAAGAGTGGCCTTAATATTAGTTCAAATAAGTAAAAGATATACTACAGCAAAGTTTATGGTTGCTTTTCTTTGTAATTACATTACTGTAAATG
The DNA here is from genome assembly GCA_963932145.1 of Acanthosepion lycidas. Lineage (NCBI taxonomy): Eukaryota > Metazoa > Mollusca > Cephalopoda > Sepiida > Sepiidae > Acanthosepion > Acanthosepion lycidas. The sequence goes on from OZ010596.1 coordinate 181,234, forward strand.
TGATAAATAAGCAATAATTGGTAGAGCTTATTGTGGGTATTTTTTGTCCCATAATTGTTGCCATTTTTTAATCATATTTTCTTGATTTTGTGTTTTAGGACCATATATGGGATTTTGGAGTTCTGGTTGGATGTCATGTTAAGTGCAGCTTTTGCTAAGGAATCAGCTTTCTCATTTCCCTGAATTCCAATATTACTTGGGATCCAACAAAATATCACCTTTTTATGTCTTATGGAGTTGATTTTGTTTAAAAGTTTGACAATTAAAGGGTTGTCCAGTTTTGTATTTTTTATAGATTGTAGGTCAGAGATGGAGTCAGTATGGATGATGAATTTTTTTAAGTTACTTGCACAAACAATCTCAAGTGCTAGTTTTATTGTATAGATTTCTGCAGTAAATATGGAGGCATTTTTTCATTATTTCCTTATTGAAAACTGCTCCACATCCAGTTCTATTGCTGTCTTTGGAGTCGTCTGTGTAAATGTGCAACAAGTTTGGGTATTTTCCATGAATATCGGAGAGTTTTTCTTGGTAGGTTAATGGGTGGGTTTTATTTTTCAGAAGTTTGTTTAAATCAATAATTACAGGCTGCTTAAGTAGCCAGAGTGGTAAGCTTAATTGAACAGTATCATGGATGTTTGTGATTGGAATATCCATGTCTTCTACTATGTATGTCTTTCATGGTCCCATACCTCCAAGTGGTCTCGTATGCCTTTTCCAGACCAAAAAAATGGCTAGAAGGTGTTGCTTTTGTACATTTGCCTCCCTTATGGAGGTTTCCAACCTGACCACATGATCCATTGTAGATCTTTGGTTTCTGAAGCTGCATTGGGAGTTAGTGAAGTGATTATTTGATTCAATCACCATACGTTCCATAGTTTTGCACAGGCAGCTGGTCAGTGCTATTGGACAATAATTTGTTGGATAGAGATTGCTTTTCCCTGGCTTATGTAAGGGGATGATGGTGGCTAGTTTCCATGATTCTGGGATATTACTATTTTCCCAGATGTAATTAAATGTATTTAATAGGTAGTCTTACGATTTTGGAGGTAATTGCTTAAGAAATTTGTAATGAATTTCACCTGGGCCAACTGCAGTGTTGTGAGATTTTTGTATGGCTTCTTTTAATTCTGGTAATGTGAAGAATCCATTATAGTTTTCAGTGTTGTCTGAATTGAAATTTAGCTTCCATTTTTCTATTTTACCTTTGTAGTTGTAAAATTCTGTGTTGATGTTGTCAGAGAAGGAGTTTGCCGAGAAAATGTTTCTTGAAGTCATACAACTTTGGGGTTTATATTTATCAAGCAGTATTATAAGTTCTTCATAGTTGGCTCTATTTCCTCCGCAGTTCCATTGTAGGATTGAATTATTTTGCAGTTTCATTATGTTAACTTAAATTTATTGTTTTTCTTAGATTTGTTTATATTGCTCAGCTCTTCAGTCTCCATTCTTTCTATTGAGCTAAATCTATTTTTGGTATCAACCTTTGATGTTGATAATTCTGTAGATTGACTTGTTAAGTTCGCCAACTTTACACATTCCGATGAGGATGAAGTTTGAGTATTGTCTATTTTAGATAGTGGGGCATGTTCCGTCTTATTATTGTTTGGTTCGGGGTTTAATGTTTGATTTTTCCCAAGATTGTCACTTTTATCAGTAGGAGGATGGCTTGATGATTTCTGTGACTTTTGTTTCTTAGGAGAAGTGGTTTGTGTCTGAGCAGTTGTTTTTGTAGTCGTTTTAGTGGAAGATTCTCTTTTGTCCGCAGGATTACATGGCGTTTCTGAAACTGTAGCTGTATTATTTTTATCAAGACTATGCAAGGCTTTTATCTTATTAATAAAATTGTCCCAGTCTCCCAGGTTCAGCTGCATTAATATTTTGACAAATTCTTCATATTTGTTCTAGTGTTTTTTTTTCCTGAAGGACTACTTGGGAATATGTGGTAGTGTTCGACCCTACTACCATCTTCCGTGCTTCTTGGTAAGGAATGTTATTTTTGTGCTTTATTGATAGAAGTTCCTTTTCTCTTCTCCAACTGCCACAAGATTTTGCATAGACCAGATGATCACCACCACAGTTAGCACATTTATTGGCAAATTCACATTCATTCATGTGATGGTCAGGATCATTTTGGCCACATTTCCCCACACACCTCTCATCCTCTACACGTGTCTTCATGATGTCCATATTTTTGACATTTATAACATCTCAGAGGGTTAGGCACAAACTGCTTGACACTCTCCATGGTATAGCCTACTTTAATTTTCTCTGGTATTTTTGGTGAGTTAAATGTCATCATATAGGTGTTTGTTTCTATCATTTTACCTTCTTTTTTTATTGAAATTCGTTTAACAACAATGACATGTTGTTTTTTCAACTCTTTCTTAATTACTTCTATTGTACATAAAATAGTTCTTTGCTTCTCACAACCCCCTTGCTTGTGTTCAGGAATTTGCGAGGGTATGTTTTTACTGGAACGTTGTGGAACAGTCATTTTTAGTAGAAAATCTGCATGTTTCTTCTTTTCCACTTCGACAAGCAGTGTCTCATTTTTCAATTTCCTGACAGTTAAAGATGTTAAGTTGCCTGATATTGCCTTTTCTATTATAAAGGGAGATAAATTTGTGATCGGTGAGCTACATGACTATAACAACACATCTTGGAAAGGATGATTCGTTATCTGAAGAATCAGATTCTATATAGTTGTGTTTAAATTTTTTATTTGTAGAGGAAGCCATAAGTGTTTTTATGTTTTTCTCTGGTCCTATGCTCCTCCATCAAGAGGCTTTTACTCTCTGCAGGGGGATAGTCGACATATTCAGACACCCTGCCGACAGGGAGAAAGGCCTATTTAACCCATAAGTGGGACCCTAGGTGTTGAACGTAGTTTATCATCTTACCCAGGACACGGATGCAGTTTATCGTCATACCCAGGACACGGATGCAGTTTATCGTCATACCCAGGATGGGCAATTTGCTTGTTAGGATCATAAGAAAAAATTTTAAAATGTATATTAGTATTATCATGCTTGCCATTTGTATAAGAGCTCATTACTGTTTTCTGATCCACTTTCTGTTGTACTAAACACACCTGCTGTCAAACCTAACACTGACTATCAAGTAGATCTGTAAAACCCTTATGCAAAAATAAAGTTTAAGACATTAAGTACAACTTATAAGTCAAAGAAAAGTGAGAAATTATAATATACAAAATAAATAATGCACACATTCAGACTGAAATTAACTTATTTTGAATAATATATAAAACATTAAAAATCAAGGAAAAATATTTCTTTTAAAACATTTAATCTATTTTAATACAGTGTCTATTATAAAAATTTAATAAAATGATTTTATAAATATAGCACTTCAGGTAACAATAATTTTAACTGATAAATTTAAAAACAAAACTAATAGGTCTTTGAACACAGTTATGTAAAGCTAAGTTTCAAGCAATGTTCATAGCTGGATGCATTTTGATTTCTGCTTTGAAAATATTGTGGTGTAGCTAGCATTCCTTCAGCACTACCAGATGGCCTGGCTCATAGCCTTAAATAGTCTACAATTAAGGACTTCAACAGTTGATAAGTCGATACTAAGTTGATTAATATTCAGACTGATCTTACTTTGTTTGAATATACAGCATTTGACCTTCCTCTATTCCTCGCAAGTTGTCTTAATTATTTTGTAACTTATTGTTTTGTTTTTTGTATGTATCTGTTAGCACCAGATACTGGTGCTGAATGAATATATTAAGCACTCATGCTCCTCTGTGTATCATTTACTTCGATGATACAACAGATTGGCGACAAAGATTCAAGAAATTGCAACTGAAGCAACAGAGTTATGACAAATAATTGGATAAAATGCGACTGTAGCAAAAGATACCACAGTCAACGATAGCAGCAAAGGACAAACAAGCACCCAGAAATATTTATTGGAAGTACAAATTGACAATACTACTCACTTACAAAAATGGAGGATTTTATAACTTGGATGCTGGAATTTTTAAAACAGCCAGAAATTTTATACAAACAGGAAATGGAAAAAGTTGAAAACCAACGTTGAGAAGACTTGGGAAAAACTGAGGACCAACATCAAGAAGACTTAGAAAGGCATCGAAAAGAACTCAAGCAACAATAAAAAAAGGTTTTCAAAATTACTGAAAATTTTCTCAAAAAGAAAAAATGATCCAGGCAGCTCTAATATTTTTCTCAGGATTCTGTAATCAACTCAATTGGTGAATTTTTATACAAACCAGACAAAGAAGTCAATTCAGTGCATACTTTCAGAGATATGAAAAAATATTCCAAAAAAACAGTGCAACAGTCAGATGGAAAAATGGTGCAATTATTGCTGGGTAAGTTTGGCAATGTGGAACATGAAAAGTATTCAAATTTTATACTCCCAAGACATCCAGGAGAAATTTAATTCCAGGAAACCATACAAATATTAACAAAAATATTCAGGGAACGGAGTTCACTCTTCAATACATAATGGCAGTGCTTGAATCTTACAAAGAAAGAAAATGAGGACTACACAACTTTTGCCAGTATAGTCAAAGAATGTGAAAAATTTAGATTGAGTGAAATTACATCAGATATGTTTAAATGCCTAATTTTCGTTCAGAGACTGACCACATCAAAAGATGTAGAAATAAGATCAAGATTGCTAATGAAACTAGAACAAGACCAAAAGATAACACTTCAATCTCATGGATGTGTCAACATATTTTAAATTTAAGGGCAGACACAGTGAAAATTGAGGAACATTTCCCATATTCATGCAGTCCAGAATAAGCCAAAAGGTGAGAAAAAAGAAACTTCTTTTAAAATTAATTCTTGTTTTGGATGTGGCAAATTACATTTATTTAAAAATTTTCCTTTTAAAAACAAAGAGCGTAAAAATTGTGGGAACAAAGGACAAATTTTCCCATTGTAGGAAAAAGCGCAAAAGTAAAATAAAAGATAGAAATTTGTCTGTTGTACTATTGAACAAAAAGCAGTCAAGTCAATAAAAAGAAAATATATAAATGTTCGACTAAATAATAAAATTTCAAATTTCAATTAGACACAGGTTCAGACTTAACAATAATAAATGCTGAAACCTGGAAAAGAATCAACAGACCATCATTAATTACTTAACAAAAAAAAAAAAAAAAAAAAAAAAAAAAAAAAAATCTAACTTTTTCTTCTCAGGGAAAAAGAAAAAATTAAAAGCATATGTCAAGGATCGATCACAAACCTATTCAGTACAGACTGGATGGAATCATTTGACTTGTTCAACATACCAATAAACATGCTTTGTAATAATGTAAATGGATCGTCAAACAAACCCCAAACAAACTGAAAAGGGAACTCAAATCAAATTTTCCCTGAAATTATTTTGGATGGTCTTCGATTTTGCTCAAAAGTAAAAGCAAAATTTGAATTAAAAGATGTAACACCAGTATTTCGACCAAGAAGGCAGGTACCTTTTGCAACATTGGAAAATACTGACAAAGAACTTTAACAGTTGGTGGTAATGGAAAAAACTGATTATAGTCAATAGGCAAGCCCAACTGTATACGTAAAAAAGAAAAAACAAGATAAGGGTTTATGCAGATTATTTGACAGGACTAAATGACTGCTTGAAACAAACTAATTATTTTCTCCTATTGGCAGACGGAATTTTCATACAATTAAATTGGGGTCAGATATTTTCAAAATCAGATTTATCAGATACCTGCAAATACCAGTTTTATTTTTATTTAATTATTTTTTAAAGAAATTTGCAAAATACCATACAAGAGAAAAAATACTTTTATCAGTTTTACTTCTTTAAAATATTTACATGGTTGTGTCAATAATAAATGCAACCCTCTAAATATATAGTCATTAAACTAAGCAACATGACTAGATTAAATGAAATATTAGTAGTATCCAAAGTATTACCAGTAGTATTCCCATTGGGAGCAATGCAGTTAAAATGAGTGTGTAGTCAACACATTTCAGAGAACAGCTCCTTACACTCCATTTGCCAATTAGGTAGTCTACACATAAGCTGCACCAAAAAATGAATGATTATATATAAGTTTATATTCTACAGAACTGACATTTTTAGGGATTTGCATATGTCACCAATGAAAAGGCATTTACCTCTGTCAAACCCAAATTCCTCATAAAATATATACACATGAAACTAGGTATTTGTAATTTATTTCATCACTAGAAAAAAATTAAGTAGAGTTCAACCAGTTTTGCAAAAAAAGATAAACTAGATGAGGCCAACAATTTGGTTATGCTTCATGCAGCCACCATCCAATACTGATTCAGGTTCAAACTTTTAGTTTTCTTTATTTGCAGCAACTAGAGTGTTACTAATAAATGGAGGGAATGTATAAAAGAAAATATCCCCTATACATTGATAGAAACAGAGTAAGAGCTGCAATAAATCCTTGGAACATGGACTCCTAGCTCAAGTGCAACGTGAAGATTGTTTCTTTTGAGATACAAGAGTGTATTGCAGATGAATAAAATGCAGTGTGAATATTTGTCCTCTTAAAAGAGAAGAGTCTCCCAAGGATTGTGCTTAGCTTGTGGCACTAAAGACAAGCAGACAAAGAAAAAACAGTGGATGGCATTGCACAAGTAGCAGCAGCAGCTTGAAGTAGCTTTTTGTTTTTGCTGTAATTTAGGTAGAAAAGAAAACAAATACAATCCATGATAAATAGAGATTTAAGCAAATTTTCTGGTGAGGTTTCATTAAATGAATTCCTAACAATTTATGTAAAAAAATAAAAATAAATAAATAAATAAATAACAGCAAATTTGTCGAGTTCATAACCCAAGAAATGGAGATTTTAAAAAAGCTCTTCAAATAAAGACATTAACTCTGAGATGATAGATAATCTTTAGTTACAATCAGTGCCATAGCAAAACAAAAAGAAGTAAACATTAATAGTAAAGGAGTATGTAAGTTATGTAAATACATCCAGATACAAACCTGTGTCTCCGCAGTCACAGAAATCAAGACAGACGGGAAATAATGAAAGTTATAATTTCATGGAACTTACTTCCCATGTATAGGCTTTAGCATCTTTTTCATTTTCCACATCTCTAGCAAATGGACCAAATAGACCTCCTTCAACAATTGGAAGAGAGCTCCAAGCTCCTAAAAAGAGAACAAATGCACCACACATAAAGACAAGTTTTAGAAAAGATGGAAGACAATTTCTTAGGGTAAAAAATCAATGCAAATCATAAGTATCTTCAAGTTAGACAAATATCCTATAATACATAAGGTTGTTCAAACAAGAAACTGGAGATATATTATTAAAAATTTATTGAATGCACTAAAATCCAATCTATAAGATTTTTTTGTGACAAAGCCTGCATATTTTTAAAAAGCAACTAGTAGAAAGTACTCTGCAAGAATATTGAGCACTAAATGGTGATTAGATAAGAGCAGAACCAAATATATTATCTGAAGAATTGAGATTAAGTACTTACATTATTCCACAAATTATCCACATTAGTGTCTTTTTCTTAACCAAAATGGGACAAGGGAGAATATTAGTTCAAATAATAAAATGGTAATTATTTACAACACATACACAATTTTAATGATAGAGAAATGCTTAATTCTGAAAGTAAAGATGTGACACTTAGTTTTCAAGTTGGAAATATTATACATTATGGAAAGACAATGTTCGAAAAATACTTCTATAAATGTGTCAAAAGGAATAATTTCAAACGACAGCAGAAATGGTTTTGAAAGCAGTGTAAATACATTAAAGTGCTAATGTAAACAATTGCACTAAATTTGCTGAAGCTCATTTTGTAAAAAGAATTTAAGTTGAAGGAAAGAAAATGATTGTTTTCTTTGGTATAGAATAATCTAATCATCTGGATTTTTAAAAATCATTTTAATAAATAAATAAAAGCACTTTTGCACCTTTGCTAATAGTGAGGATATAAAAAAGTTTCATGTGATAAATAATCAGGTAGGTGGATCATTTACAGAGAAAATTTATTACTTTCTGGTTAAGTTTAGAAAATATTCAAGCACATAGAATTTGAAATAGTCATACAAGCAAAAGTTCTTAGAAATTCTTTTAATGTTATTAAAATCTTACTATAATCATTTTATTATAAGTTTTATGTCATCTTATTACTTACTAAAAGTAAACAGGTCCACTTATACAAGTATAGTAATCATCCTCCACATATGTTTTTGAAAACCTAAAAGTTCTAAATATTCCACCATTGTTATTAAAATATTAGACTATTAAACACTCAATAGATACAAAGACCAAATCAAACAACTAGACACTGAAGATATACAAATAAAATCCCAGAAAATAATATTTTAATTACAACTTAAGTCAGGATTTTTGAGATAATCATTATTATATGAAATTCATTTTGTATTCAAGCACACATGTTCATCTTGTGAGTATAACATTATTATACTCATATTTCTGCTGCTTTACCTTCTAGTTTTTTCATGTGTCTGTCATTGTACTAAGTAAACTTCTCAGAATTTTGAGCTAAACCCTTTATTCCATCTGGAAAGGTAGATGGCTCTTATTATATTTTCTATGCTTTCATATCAGTTAATACTCATTAGTTTTATTCATTTTTGTATCGTTTCTCAGTTACTTCCACTGAACCAGATCCAGGGATTAAATGCTTTAATCCACTAGGCCAAATGACTCTTAGGAAGCCAGTGGTGGAAATATCCTGCATTCCTCTGTAGATGTAAAAGCTTAAGTTAATTCCAACCAGCTTATCTATTCAAAAATCTATCCATTCCAGAAAGGCATGGACAATTACAGAAAGAGCAGAACGCATCCTGGTTAGAGAAATAATCCATAATAGCCACTGGATAAAACCTCAGTTACGAAGATGAAACTGTTCCTAGATCAAATAACATTGGAAGTGGATAGAAATAGACTTCAAAATGACCTGGGCAAGTCACACAAGTAGGAATTTGAAAGGGTTAAGATATAACAAATATAGAAAGTACAGTAGATGAAAAATCACAAAATTTCTTTTAGTCTGTGAAAGCAGTTGTCAACATCAAATATCACTTAAGTACCTGTGAAGAAGCAATGTTGAACAAAGGTCTCAAATCCACAACTCAAATCAAGTAATATTAAGCCCCCCCCCACGAGGGTTACATATGGCACAAGGCCGGGTTTAACGTGGGATTTCCGAGCCCGAGACTGCCCTTCAACAGAGCCTCGTCCGGGTTCCTTTCCGCCCGAAAGCAGAGAGTTAGACTGTTACTTACCCCAGAGGTAAGTTACAACTCAAATCAAGTGAGACCTATATTTAGACATTATAGCCCTAATTGGGGAGGCAGTTTTGAATGTTTTTAAACTCAAGTTGGCAATAGAGAAAGCCTAGCCTAGCCTAAATTGAACATCACAAGAGGATAAAAAACCTTGCAAAGTGATATGAAAAGTTTTATATTATCAGCAGTCTAGGTAAAACACAATGATGTTGATGTACAATACTCAGTAAAATTCATGCCTAGTTGGCGATGGTAGGTATAGAAAGGCAAAGAAGGATTCAAGAGGAAGTTGCCACAGATCCTGAACAAGAACAAGGATTACTTCATAATGAAAATGAAGACAGCTGACCTAATGTTAGAGTAAGCTATCACATATGTATGGCCTTCCCCAAATTCTCAAAGACAGTATTCCACTATGGCCCATAGTTAATTGTCAGAGCTTGGTACTAAGCATATGCCTTACATATATAATCAACCTACTAACAAGTAAGTCTCCATCCTATGTAAAGAACTCTGCTCATTTTATGTAGAATGCTATGGACCTCAAGGTGTGTTTGTCATCAAGAGCCTCACTCACTAATTCTGTGAGTGATGGTAGTTAGGACATCAGGTGTGGTATGGGTTGATCGAAAGCAGTACTGCTAGTCACTGAAGAGGCTGTTCTTATCTAGGTGTTCAACAACCTTCTTTTTGATTATAGCCCCAAAAAGCTTGCTGATGATAGTGTGAGACTGATGGGTCTGTACTGGGAGAGAGAAGATTACACGTTCTTGAATACCGGTCATACATTTAACACCTTCCACAAGCTTGGGAAGGATTTATCTTTCAAACAGTGATTGAATAACTTTGCTATGATCAGGGATAATTCCAGGTTGATTTTCTTAAGGACAGTCACTGGAATTTTGTCTGGGCCAATGGCTTTCTTAGGATCAAGGCACGCTTTTGGTATTAGTGATTACTGTAATGAAAAGAGACCTTGTTAGAAAGTTGAATATTAAGGTTTTATTCAACATAAAAAAAAGTATACATAGTTACCAGTTACATAGTTAGAAGATATGGATGAACCGACGCCAGAGAGGAAGAAAGAGGCATCCCACCATTATTTATAAACACAAGATCACGTGACGTGAACCAACGTGAAATCACACAACAGTTCGTATGCAGATAATGTTTGTTTGTTTGTTTAAAACTTAACAACCCATTGATCAGCAAGAGATCATTTAAGGTCAAACAGTTGTTTTTTTTGTTTTTTTTTTAACTAAGGTTGAAATGCTTTCAAGAAAACTTTCCTTTTCTTTTCGGTGTTGTCTTGCTTTTTTTTTTTTTCTTTTTTAAATTCACTGTTTTCAGAGGTGCGCCATTCTTTGAAAATTTCTCACCTGGCAAGTATCAAAGTTCCCCCTTTCATCATCACATACCAAATTGTGATTATATTTTATTATATAGTCCAACTTACCTAAGAAAGGTCAAGATCAAATTGGGGTTTGATTTTTCGAAAAGTTCTTTCAAGTTGTTCACGTTGCAAAATAATTTTCGAATATGTGCCATGTCACCGCACTCAAGCAGGAAGTGCTCCACAGTATAAGTCTCCTGGCATGCTATGCATTTGGGAAGATCTTTGTCTTTTAGGAGGAAGGAGTGAGTTATGTACGTGTGTCCTATCCGAATACAGGATAAAACCACTTCTTCTTTGTATGATTTTCTGTGTTCAGTTAGTTGTTTCTTTAGAGAGGGTTTGATTTTAAACAATTTGTTGCTTTGACAGTTGTTCCAAGCATCTTGCCATTTCTTTAAAATAAAGTCATTTATTAGGGGTTTATAGTCAGTGTATGGAACCTTTATGTTACTTGTGTTAAGTTTCAGAGAGTTTTTTGCAGCCACATCAGCTTTTTCATTTCCATGAAAACCAGAGTGGTTGGGAATCCAACAGAAAATGATAGTTTTATTTTGTGAGATCACATGTATTCTATGTAGGAGTTTGATGAGCAAAGGATTGTTTAATTTTTGGTTTTTTAATGATTCGAGTACTGATAATGAGTCTGCAAAAATAATGAATTTATTTGAGTTAAGTTTAGTGATGAGGTCTAGAGCTAAATCAATTGCTAATCTCAGCACTAAAAATTGAGGAGTTGTTAGGTAATCTTTTCTGTAGAACAGTACTTTTAAAGATAGCAGCACATCCTACTTCGTTTTTGACTTTGGAGACATCGGTATATATGTGGGCCCAATTTGGGTATTGTTCCAGGATATCATTTAGTTTTTCTATATAATATAAGGGGAGTGTGTCAGATTTAGTGTGGGCAGTTAGTCTTAAAATGACTTTCAGTCGTTCCATTAGCCAAGGTGGATGTTTGGGTAGCTTGAATTCATGTATACTATTTTTGTCTATCAAATTGTCCGTAAGTGGTTTTATCATTTTTTCCATGTAAAGGCCAAAAGGTTTGATAACATTTTCTTTTTTGTCAAACAGATGTTTATAGTTTGGGTTGAATGTGCATTGATAGGCTGAATTTGATGGATTGGATTTGAGTTTTAGGTAATATTGTATAGCTAATTTCTCAAGTCTCAGTTTTAGAGGAGCCTCATGAGCTTCAACATATAGGCTTTCTCTGGGAGATGTTTTAAAGGCACCAAGAGCAAGTCTTAGACCTGTGTGGTGGATGGGGTCAAGAATTTTTAGGTAGGATTTCCTGGCCATACCATATATGAAACTTCCATAATCCAATTTGGAGCTTATTAATGTTCTGTATATTTTTAGGAGTGATATGCGATCTGATCCCCATTCTGTGTTAGCTATAACCCACAAAAGTTGTAGTGTTTTGAAACATTTTTGTTTTAAGTATTTCAGATGGGGAATGAATGTCAGTCTTTTATCAAATATTATTTCCAGAAATTTGTGTTCGGTCATTTCTATTTCGGTTTCGGTTTCTTCTAATTTAAGTGTTGGGTCATTGTGCATTTTTCTTTGATTACAAAAATGCAACTTTGTTTTGGTTTGTGAAAGTTTGAAACCATTTTCAATGGTCCACTGATTTATTTTATTTATGCATATCTGCAGTTGACGTTCTGAGGTATGCATATTTTTTGATCTATGGCAAATTAAAAGATCATCTACATATAAAAAAACCATTAACTTCGTTGTTCAAACAGGTTACAATGTTAAGTGACAGACAAGATGCATCCTTGTGGGACTCCTTGAATTTTTGAGTCTGAGAGAGTTGATCCTATTCTTACTTTGAAGCTTCTGTCAAATAAAAAGTCTTTTATCAACAAGGGTAATCTGCCTTTTAGGCCAAGATTGTATAAGTCTTTCATTATTCCTTGTCTCCATGTAGTTTCATAGGCCTTTTCTAAGTCAAAGAAAATGGCTATTGCATGTTCTTTATTGATGGAAGCCTCTCTGATAAATGTTTCTAAGCGGACTATGTTATCTATTGTTCCTCTTTTATTTCGAAAGCCACTCTGTAAGTTGGTAATTAAATTATTGATTTCCAGGTACCAAGCTAGTCTTCTATTTATTATTCTTTCAAATGTTTTGCATAAGCGGCTTGTTAATGTTATGGGTCTGAAATTTTTGGGATCTGATTTGTCTTTTTCTGGTTTTGGTATGGGAATCACAATAGCCTGTTTCCAGCTATTAGGTAGTTTTCCCTTGAACCATATTTCGTTAAAGATGTTTAGCAAAAATTTAATGGATTTGGGGAGGGGGGAGTTGTTTTAAAAATTCGTAATGAATTTCATCAGGACCAGTAGCTGTATTATGTGATTCACTTATGGCATTTATAAGTTTGTTTTTCATAAAAGAATGATTGTATTCTTCTTTGTTATTTGAATTAAAATTTAGTTTCTTCTTTTTTTCTGTATCCTGCTTAATTTTTTGGAAGAGTTGTCTGTAGTTTTTGTTAGAGGAATTGTTTTCGAAAGTTTATGCAAGTATGTTTGTTATATCTTTTGTTTCTGTTATTTTTTTGTTATTTAACGCGAGATGGTTAAGAGAAGAAGATAAATTAATTCCAGAGATTTTCCTTACCATGTTCCAAACTTTTTTTGGTTTCGTATTATAGTTTATTTTGTTTACATAATCTTTCCAGGATTTCCTTTTGGCTTCCTTGATGACTATGTGCTACTACTCTTTTTTGTTTGAAAAGATTTAAATTATGAGTTGTAGGTTGTGAATTAAATTTCCGTAGTGCTGCTTTTCGTAGTCTTATTGCCTTTTTACATTCATCATTGAACTATGGTCTTTGTTGTTTGTTAGATCCATTGCTTTTTGGTATGCATGCTCTCGCAATGTCTATTAACATTTCTGTGAAGTATTCGATGGATTTGCTGGAGACTTCTTTGTCTGAAAGTTTTTATTGGCATTTTTTTTATATTCTCTCCAATCTGCTTTATTTAGCTTCCACAATGAAGGTGGTTTTCAATTTCTTTTGAGTATGTCAAAGTAATTGAGAAATGGTCACTACCCCATGAATCATCTAGAACATTCCAATCGAAGTCCATAAGTGTAGACGAGTCACAAAGTGATAGGTCAAGTACTGAATAAGTGCCTGATGCAGGGTGTAGGTATGTGTTAGATTTCTTATTTAGTAGGCATAAGTCATTGTTGTTAATGATGTTTTCTAGATTTTTGCCTTTTTTATCCGAGTATTTAGATCCCCATATAACGTTGTGACTATTAAAGTCACCTAGTAATAAATATGGTCTTGGTAGTTGATCTATTAGGTTGTTTAGATCAGTTTCGTTTATGGGATCATGTGGTGGGATATAAATGGAGCAGATGTTGATGGTTCTGTGTAGAGTGGCCTTTGTAGCAATGGCTTGGATATGGGTCTTCAATTGTATTTTACTTTGAGGGATATCGTTTCTAATTAGTATCGATACGCCCCCCCCAATGCCCTTTGATTGGGGTTATGAATGTAATTATATTGTGTATAGTTTTTTATTTTTATTTTATCATCAGCTTTTAGGAAGGTTTCCTGTAAGCAGATGATGGTGGGGAGATGATTTGTTATAAGCAGAAGTAACTTATTTATATTTGGCTTTAAGCCCCGACAGTTCCATTGCATAATATTTTTGAGCCAAAATACAAAATAAGTCAGAATGTCTTATTTGTATTTTGTTTTTTGTTGTTTTTAACCCTTGGATTTCTTTAGGTTCTGTTTGTTTAGTTAGAGATGCTCCTTTTGTTTTTTCCCCCGATTCATTTGCTCTTTGTTTAGATGAAGACCGTTCCCTTGTTTGAGATGGGATGATTGTTTTTTGCTTGTTTTTGTCAGGACTTTTTAAGCTTCTCTGTCTTGAATGTCTTTCTTGGCTATCGGTTTCCATCAGTTCAAAATTATTTTCATTTTCAATTAAAACAATTTCTGTTTTCTTTTTGTTGTGTTGATTTTTTAAAAGAGATTTCATTTTTGGAGGTGAGGAGTTATTAAATTTGTTAGAGGTGTTTGGGAGATTTGGCATTTGCTGTTGCTTGAATTGTAATTTTCTTTGATTTGTAATCTCTTTGGTTTCGTCGATCTGGTATTGGGGATTTTCCCTTAGATCTGATTCAGTATCGGTTCTAGTTGTTAAACTGTTTAAATTTTCCTTTAATATCTCCAGTAGTGATCTTAATTCTTCTACTAAATCGGACAGATTATTTTGTGTTGTTTCTTGTTTTTTTAATCGAATTGTCTGTCCTTCTGATTATATTTGCATATGTTGATACGTTCTGAGAACTCTTGACTATCCTTCTTGCCTCCGGGTATGATATATTTTTTGTGTGTTTAATTGAGGATATTTTTTTTTCTTTATTCCAGACTTCACATTCTTTTGAGTCTGCTGCATGATTTTGTTTGCAGTTGGCACATTTAACTGGGAGTTTACAGTCAATGTGATCCCCGATTTCTCCACAAACTTTACATATTGATGGTCTGGTGCATCTATCCTTATGGTACCCGAACTTTTGGCAGTTGTGGCATCTCAGTGGATTTGGTATATATATTTCCACTTTTTCTATTATATATCCAATTTTTATTTCTGCGGGAGGTTTTGGAGTATTAAAAATTAGGATATATGTGTTTGTAGGAATTATTTGGTTGTTTTTTTAATTGATATTCTTTGAGCATCTGTTACTCCTTGTTTTCTTAAGTTATTTTTTAGTTCGTCCAGAGTACAGAGGGCCCTCATATGCAAATAAGTAGAAGGTATTAAATGAATGAATACAAAAGAATTATAAGTATATCACAACACTCTCCGCTACATTTTATTGATACTTCGGGTTACGGATGATCTTTCGTCCTCGTCTTGATG
Organism: Acanthosepion lycidas; assembly: GCA_963932145.1. NCBI lineage: Eukaryota > Metazoa > Mollusca > Cephalopoda > Sepiida > Sepiidae > Acanthosepion > Acanthosepion lycidas. The sequence goes on from OZ010596.1 coordinate 196,813, forward strand.
ATTCGGGAAGAAATCCCAGAGCATCCTTCCCTAAGTGCGACTGCTGCTGCTGTTCTAAATCCCAAGACTTCGTTTCATCAACTGAAGTGGAGGATTCACCATTTGCTGTGGTTTATTGTTGGTCAGTAGACATTTCCGGTTCATTGTTATTTGATGGAGTAGAACTTGATGACTCATAGTGATCGGTGAAGACAGGAGAGTCCAAATCTACAAACGATGGGACAGTAACAGGAGTTGGGGCAAGGTCTTCTGTTGTGACCATTGACTGACAGCTGTCAGGGAAACAAATTCTCGCAAAATTGGGAGTTGCTGATATTATTTCCACCGGTTCCACTAGTGGGTCAGACTTGTGTTGATGGACAAACTTTCTTAGCAGCGCCGGACATCCTTGCAACCATTCAAGTAGGGTGTATCCGGTACCCGACCTTCTCGAAAAATTGAACAATCTTTCATATGGTGTTGTGTTAGTTGCTGTGCAAAGGAGAGATCGAATTGAGTGCAGAGCAATGTCGAGTACAGCTTGCCAATGATGTTCATTCAGTTGCCTCGTCTTGAGTGCAAGTTTGATTGTTTTCCATATTGTTCCGTTTGCCCTCTCGCATAGTCCGTTGCCGATTGGATGGTATGGTGTTTAGTGGGTAATTACGACGCCATGTTGCCAGAGAAACTCTTTCAGTTCAGATGATACAAACTGGCTCCCTCAGTCCCTATGGATTGAATCTGGGAAGGTAAAGAGATTTTGGAGACATTTTATTACAGTTCCTGTTGAGATGTCTTGGCATGGATAGACGAAAGGATAGCGCGAGTATTCATCTACGATCACAAGTAGATATTTAAAATTATTTGTTAATGGTTTTGGGCCCATAAAATCAATAGCAAGGCGTTCAAAAGGGGATCGAGAATGGATTAAGTGACCAGGGGGAGGTCTGAAAAACCTTGGTTTTAGTTCAGCACATATTTGGCATTCAGCAGAGATATGTTTAATGTCTTCCATAGAGAAAGGCAGATTCTTTTGTTTAACAAAATGATACAGTCTCTTTACTCCTGGATGACAGAGTACTGCATGAAGATCTTTTAGTGATAATGAACATAGAGCAGAGCATGAACGGGAAAGAGTATCTGCAGAGCTATTAAGTGAACCTGGTCGGTATACAATATCATCAGAGTAGTTAGAAAGTTCAAGTCTCCATCGAAGTAGCTTATCGTTTTTAATGCGGTTTGGTATCTGTGTGTTGAACATATATGAGGCAGCCTGTTGGTCTGTAACAATAGTAAAATATCAGCCGAGTAAAAGATCATGCCATTTACGAACAGATTCTACAATGGCTGCTGATTCAAGCTTCACTGCTGAGTGTTGACGCTCAGATCGTGTAGGAGTTCTAAAAAAATATGCTACTCGGCGTCCATTCTGAGAGAGGCAGGCTGCCAATGCCGTTGCAGATGCATCCGTTTCTATTGTGAATGGAATTTCATCCTCAATGGCCGCAACTGAAGCCTTGCAAATTCCATCTTTTATTGCCTGAATTTTTGGAAGAGGGAATGCATTGAGAAAAGTATAGCGATTGATAGTGGCAGAATAGTCAATGACCATGCGACGCTTATGCCTTTCATTATGAGTCACCAAGACTTGGGCTCGCCATGGGGAATTAGAGTTAATTATTATCCCTTCTTTTATTAGGTTGGTGCAAAAATAATGTCGTTTTCTCACATATGTTACTATGTGAGAAAACAACATTTTTGCACCAACCTAATAAGAGCTTCTGTACTTCGTTCTGATTAAATTCGCGATCAGATGCAGAGTAATTCCTGCTCTTTGTTGCAATTGGCTTACAGTCAGCTGATAAATTGGCAAAAAGAGCAGGTGGCTCTGTTTTCATCTGAACAGTGTTACAGATTTGTAAAGGAGGTATATCTCCGTTAAAAAGGAATTCCACATGGTTGTGTAGTTACATGAATTCTTGTCCAAGTATGACAGGAGTACATAAGTTGGGCAGAACAGACAGATGCATATCAGGGTATGTTTGTCCATTAATTGCGATAGATGAAATACAGTGACCTTGGGTTTTGCTCATGAGATTAAAGGAAGCCATACTTACTGTGTCACTGGAAGGTAGTATAGGAAGGCCAAGTGATTTCACAACGTTCAACTTTATGAAATTATGAGTGCTTCCGCTGTCTACCATGGCTTTCAGACGAGTGTTGTTTATAGTTGCAACTACTATGGAGCAGGGTGTGCATTTGGATGAAGCTGTGAGAGCAATAAAAGCAGTGCTGGTTTTTATATTAGGTGATGTCTCTCTTCTTTTAGACCGGCACACTTTGGAGAAGTGGCCTCTTTTTCCACACGAAAGGCAGTCAGCATTTCTTGCAGGGCAATTGTATCGAGAATGATTCTCACGCCTACAGAATTGACATTTGGCATAGGGAACTGCTTGATTAGTTCTGGTAGCAGCAGTACATTCTTTAGTTAATTCATCTGTAGAATTATTACTGCATTCTTCTGGATAAATTGATGCTTTTGCTACAACTAACGAAGTGGCATAAGCTGCTGCATTGTGTTGGGCCATTTCGAGACATCTCGCGGTTGCTACCGCATTATCCAAATTAATTTCACAGCTTTCTAGTAGTCTCTGCCGTATCACTGGGGAAGTGAGGCCTGTGATAAAAGCATCCCTTATTGCTTGTTTGGCATGCTGAGAAGCAGTGACGTCTTCAAATTTGCAATCCTTGGAAAGATTTTTTAAAGTTAGAAGGAATTGATCAATAGATTCACCTGGCTGTTTTCTAGTGGCGAGCAGATAACAAGCAAATACAGAATTAACTGGTTTGACACAAGTAGATTGAAGAATACTAATGGTGTTCTCGAATGTCGTGCAGTTTGATATCAGGGAATAGACTCTAGGTGATATAAAATTAATTAGTATGCTGAGCTTGTTAGGAGGGTTGTCAGGATGAGCTACTGTCAGAGAGTCAATGCAATTGACAAGGGTACGTTACCAGTGATTCCATTCATCAGCGGTTGTCTCCGACAATCCCTCAAATCGAACAGGTCTCAGAATGGTATCCATTTTTTTATGTTGAATAAATTGTAATAAAAAGAGACCTTTTTAGAAAGTTGAATATTATGGTTTTATTTAACATTAAAAAAAGCATACATAGTTACCAGTTACATAGTTAGAAGATATGGACGAACAGACGCCAGAGAGGAAGAAAGAGGCGTCCCACCGTTATTTATAAACACAAGATCACGTGACGTGAACCAACGCGAAATCACACAACAATTCATATGCAGATAAGTAGAAGGTATTAAATGAATGAATACAAAAGAATTATAAGTATATCACAACAATTACAAATGGCTTACTGATTGCCAAAGTTTCTTTGAGCATTTTAAAAATCTAAGTGTATTTTTCATTTAAACAATTAAAAATTATTCTTCAAAAGGTAACACTAATATCAGATATCTTAATGTGGATTACATATACTGAGAAAAAATAAACGGTGAGATCCAATAAGCTATTATTTACAGCTTTGACAAATCTACCATAATCATATGCTAATAAATTGTGAAAATTATGCTTGTTTTTCACTATATTATTAATACCACAATTTTATATTTACTGAATTGTTATGGAGCAATTTCACAGTGGAGGCTTGTATTTGTACTAAGTCGGTCCTAAAATAGTTTCGACGTACAAAACATTAGGAACTTCATATAATAAGTATGACGCAGAGTAATCTAGTTGTGGTCACTGATACTTTAGTATCCGACTAACAGTCGTCCGGCATCGACTGAGTGACTCACTGAGCGACTGACTCATTACTCTTACTACTCCTACTTACTATAGGTGGGAGAGTCTATTAACTATAGAATGGGTGTGTTCCACTATAACATCCCCCCCACCTAAAACTTTACTCCATAGGAGTAAACAGTTTTATTTATTTATTTTTTTACAGGAAATATATGAAAACAAAAAAACAAACAACTTCATTTTTTTTTTAGCAACATCGTAGCATGTCTCCCATGTTTTGGATCCACTTTTAAATGATCAGTTGCCTTTCTTTTTCTCCTGGATCGGCGCACCTAAGGTAAAATCGTTGCAGGCGTTGTTAGATCAAACGTATCGAAAATCACCTCCATCAGCGTTTCTTCCGCGGGACCGCTGTCAACCACATCTGAAGCATGTCGTCTGATCTGGTTAATGTGCCTTCTGCACGTGAATTTTTCGCTTTTCACCAAGTACATATTGCCAATCCGCTTTTCTATTTTTCCAATCTCCCAGAATGATTTATTCTGCTTATAGACCTTAAAATATATTTTTTCACCAGGATTGTATTTTTTTACTTGAATAAATTTTTCTCTATCTGGCTTTGTCTTTTTTGGTAATAATTTGTCGAAGACAGATCTTACCCGACGTGCGAACATCACCTCGGCTGGTGACTGTGAGGCTTCATCTACAGGTATTTCCCTAGCTTTCTTTAGACCTCTTTTCAGAGTGTCCACAAATTTTTCAGTTAATCCGTTTGATCTTGGGTGATATGGAGCTGTGGTAACATGTTCGACGTTGTATTCCTTACAGAAATCTTTAAATTGTTTTGACATGAACTGACTTCCAGTGTCCGTCACAATTGTATCTACTACACCAAACCTTGCGAACAATTCCAGCAGGAAGTTTTTAGTACTTTGCGTCATCAGATTTCTTATCCTTTGTATCTCAGGCCATTTCGAGAAACTATCCACTACTATGATGTAATGGTATCCATTCAGTGGACCTGCAAAATCTACATGTAACCTAGACCATGGTAAGTCTGTTTTTGGCCAGGGGTTAAATTTTATTGGGGGTGCCTTTGCAGCTAAAGCACAGCCTTTACATTTTGCCACTGTGTTCTCAATGTCCCTGTCCATATACAGCCAATATACAAAACTTCACATTAGGCTCTTCATCCTAGTGCTACCCGGGTGACCAGTATGAAAATCCTTTAGTATTTGCTTCTGCAGTGTGTATGGAATCACCACACGTTCTCTGTACAACAATACTGTATCGCAAAGCGAAAAAACATTTGTTGTGTACTGGTCTCTCTTGGCTATTTTTTCTTTTATTTTCAAAATATACTTGTCCCTGGTGGCTTCTTTTATTTTTTCTAGAGTTACCAGAAGTTCCTGAACTGCATTACACACAGTAAATTTCAGCTCTTCTTCAGACTTCAGTGAGGCAATTACCGAGTCTAATGGTTCGCTCATTTTTGGAATTAAACTGGACAGCCCATCAGCATAGCCAAATTTATTCAATGGTATGTACTCCATGCTGAAGTTATAGTTTAGCAATATTGTACCCCATCTCTGTAGACAGTTGCTCCTACTCCATACGCACTTGCATTGCAAGCTACTATGATCTCTAACTCCGGGTTGTAATGGGTTAAAAATAATTCCGAGGTTAACACTTCCTTTATCTTTTCAAATGCTTTTTGGCAATCATACATTTTAGGGATGTATATTTGGTAATAATTGGCTAATCCAAAAAAACTTTGTAATGTGGTAATATCATTCGGAGCCGGCATATCTTTTATAGCTGCTGCTCACTCTGGGTCTGGCCTTCTACCATTCTTATCAATGATCTGCCCCAGATGTTTTATTTTCTCCATAAAAAACTCACATTTGTTTTCCTTGAGTTTAAATCCCAAATCCTGTATTCTTGAAACTACTGCATTTAGATGTTCCACGTGTTCTGCTATACTTTTACTTCTCATGAGAATGTCGTCCAGATATGCTACTGCAAAATCTAGACCACCCAGCATCGAATCCATTACTTGTTGGAAAATGGCAGGTGCTACCTTAACCCCAAAAGGTAGTCTGTTAAATATATACAGACCTCAATGTGTGTTTATACACAAAAGTTTTGACGTTTCTTTTTCTACCGGTATTTGCAAATATGCGTCGATGAGGTCTATCTTCGAAAATATTGTACCTCCATTAAGCTTCGCAAATACTTCTTCCGCTATTGGTAGAGGATAATTATAGTCTTTGAGTGCCGCATTTAAACCCGTGGAGAAATCATCACAAACACGAATTTCTTTAGACTTTTTTTTCATGTATACCATCGGTGTAGCCCATTCACTATACTCAACTTTTTCAAGTACACCAGTTTTCTCTAATCTGTCCAATTCTTTATCTATCTGTTCAATTGAAGCGAACGGCACATTCCTTTTCTTTTTGAATACCGCCCGAGCGTTTTCTTTTAGCTGGAATTTTGCCTCCATCTTGGTACACGTTCCCAAACCTGGAGAAAAACAGTAGGAAATGTTTCCTTAAGTTTCCTTACTAATTTTTGGACTTCTGAGTTTAAACTTTCAACCTTGTAACAGAAAGAATTTATTGGTAGATCCCATAATTGAAATTCTGTTATCCAATTCGTACCAAGTAAGTTCATGGTATTTTCTATGACAAATAGTTTAGCTTTTCGCGTTTTTTTTATTTAACATGATGTTTGTAACAAATTCTCCAATAAATTGTATTTTTTCTCCCGTCATTGACCTTGTGATTTTATTTGTCTTCATTAAAGTTGGTTTCCCCAACTTCTTCCATGTATGCAAATTTATGATAGATAGGTCGGAACTAGTGTCGAGTTGCATTTTTATTTTTTTATTACTTATTTCGACGGTAACAAATTTTCTGGTTATTCCATCGTTCACGTCTTTATTTTTTGACCTGCAGTGCGAGCTTTTATGACCCACTCTTTTACAGTTGAAACATTTTTTTATTCCTAAAATTGCAATATCTGTACCAGTGAAGTTCACCACAAACAAAACATGGCTTCGGGAGTTTTTGTTTATTTTTCTCTGGTATTTCACTTTTTGTTTGATAATCCGCAATTTTAGAATTCTTTTTGGTAGACTGACTTTCTTTTTTGTAGTGTATTTTCCTTACATGCGAAATGCCAGACTGTTCTATCTTTTTCAAATCTTTCTTTACACTAACATATCTTGTGCAGTCTTCTGCCAACTTCTGTATCGTAATCCTTGGTTTGTTTTCTAATTTTGTCAGTACTAATTTTCTCAACCCTGCGTCTCTTTCTGATACCAGCCCCTGAACAAACACTAAGCACTTAAAATTGTCAGCGCTTAACTCTGTCAGCTTGAATTATTCACATTGGCTGCGTACATTATATAGTCTTGTTCGTCATCTTTCATCAGATTCAAATATTTCCACCTCTTGTGAAACAAAGATGTCTTTTTACTAAATAATTCACTTAACATATTTACCGCCTCGGTAAATGTCAACTTGCTAGTTTTTTTCGGTAAAATGTAGTTTACCAATTTGTTATGCTCAGCAGTTCCTAACTTGCTTAAAAGAAGCCTAACCTTTCCTTCAGACCACGAGTGGCAGTCCTCGTTATACACGTCCGTATATTTTTTATAATACTCCTCAAAAGTTATCTCTTCATCTGGACTGTAGGTGAATATTTCAATTGAATTCCATATTGTATTCTCTGGGAAAGAATCATTTTGTAGATTTTTCTCTTTCCTCTTCTCAGTTATTTCCATAATTTTGTTTTGAAACTCCCTATGCATCTGTTCCATTTTTTGTTGAAATTGCATCTTTTTATTAAAAGTTTACTCCTGTAGCTGCATCTGGAATGTTTTCTGTTGCTCTAATATTGTCATCTGTTGTTCCAATGGGAACTTAAAAATTCCTGGAATATATTTTTGCATTCCTCCATCTTTGCAAAAATTTACACAATGCCTAAATACTGTAGAGGGGGGTCCTACAAATTTGCAATTCGTGACTTATTTGAGCAAACTGTATTATCAAGAAAAAAAAAAAATTCTTTTCTCAGTTGAGAATATGACTGATTTTTTTCGTCACTAAGTTGACGTCTTTTCTTTCGAAAAACTTTGCCAAGTTTTTTTTTTTTTTTTAAAGTGTGAATCCGAGATTTTGTCGCTGAAATTATTGTGACAAGTTTTTTCTTTTTCCTCCGTATGAGTACGAATTTCATCACCAAATAATGTTGTGGCGAGCGAATTTTTTTTTTCTTCCACCATATGAATCCAAATCCCTTCGCCAAATTATACTGTGGTGAACAAAATTTTTTTTCCTCTTCCACTGTATGAATTCGAATCCCTCGACAACAAATTTGTTGTGGTGAACAAATTTTTTTTTTTTTTTTTTTCTCTTCCACCATATGAATCCGAATACCTCGTTGCCAAATTTGTTATGGCTGGTGAATTTTTTTTTTTTCTCCGTACGAGTACGAATTCCTTGCCACCAAATTTGTTATGGAGTGATTTCACAGTGGAGGCTTGTATTTGTACTGTTGGTCCTAAAATAGGTTTGACGTACAAAACATTAGGAACTTCATTTAATAGGCATGATGCAGAGTAATCTAGTTGTGGTCGCTGATACTTTAGTCCGGCATTGACTGAGCGACTGACTTGTTACTCTTACTACTCCTACTTACTATAGGTAAGAGAGTCTATTAACTATAGAATAAGTGTGTTCCACTATAACGTGAATTATAATTAATTCAGCTTCTTTCCCAAGTGTGGTATCCTTACATCACACAACCTCCCATTTGTGATACAAGTCTACTGGATGCAAAACATGTTTATACTGTTTTAGGATAATGTACATTTTATAGACTCGTGAACATGCTATGTTAAACCAAATAATATTTAAATTTTATAGAATTTTAATTCATCTAGACTTACAATTATAAATATTTAAGACAAAAATTTTGAATTAGGGGAAAACAATCTTAATTCTAGCAAAAACATTTAAGAATTTGTTCAATTTAGTAAAATAAGACTATGTCAATTGTTTTTAAATAGTCAAAACATATCAACTCAGTCATAAATATTCAATGTTTATTCTAAGGGCAAAATATTCTAAGAACTTTATCATCTAATTTCAGAAAAAAAAAAAAAAAAAGTCAACAAATTGAAGGATATAAAAGAAATCACCACGTAGAGAAGTACCGATTTATTCTTGTATCTGTGTGATAAGAGTTATTGGTATTCACAATTTGTTCAATTTCTGCTGTGCAGACAAAAATTTCAAAATTGTATTAAGCAAATATCTTTATTATTTTTATTATTCAGTCAAGTTAGCTTGGACATTCATAAGTCTATCACGCCAACCATTATAGTCCATCATCATTAGGGAGACATCCCGTGTCATAACATATCTGGTCAATGTAAGTGGTTGCTGGGCGACTAAATCATCTTACTCCATGGCTAGGTGTCCAGAACAGTAGATAACTGGAGAGTTCCTGTTTTGCTCACTAGCAGTGTCCTACAAAGCACATTCTGCTTTTGTGTAAAATTGTAGAAATATCAGGGATGGGTCCAAAGAGCTGTGATTTAGTTGGATGTTGTCTCCAGAGATATTAAGTATAGCTCTCAGCATCTGAATGTAGATTCCATTAAGCTTGGACTATAGAGTTTTGGTTCATGTCCAAGCAGTGGCATCATCTCCACAGTGACTCAAAAGAATCTCCGCTTGAGGTTGTGTAGTAGATAAGATTTCCAAATTACATCCATTTTATTCAAGGCAGCCCAGGCTTTAGCTATGCGAATTTTCACATCCTTTTCAGTAGAATTTATCTTGCTTCCTAGGTATGTAAAAGATTCGACAGATTTTATTGATTCACCTGAGAGTTTGTATTGAGCCTTCTCCTTCCCAATTTATAGGCAGAAGTACACAAATACATGCTTGGATTTCTTACTAGCCAAAATAGACCAGTTCTAGGTTTCAGACTCAGCCTGTTTCGTTTTGAAGTCAGAATGTTATGTTTGTTTATTCAAATTCGATTGTGTGTCAACCCCAATCCTTAGTTTGTAAACTTTTTGCCATATTACTGTTAATTTGCTTTGCATATATTGTTTGCTTGCTTTATATTATTTTTATCCTGTTCTGTTCTTTTCCTTTTTAAAGCGGCATTGACATAGAATCCAACATCATGGGCATCATTATCTAGATGATATAGGAGTACTGTAGCATTGGTAATGGTGTCTCCAGTGATAGATCATCTGCATAGTCAATGTCTGTCAACTTTTTTGCAGGATATCGACTTGAGAGTTTTGGTGATAAAGTAAAACCTAGATGATGTTTGTTGAGAGAATTCTCAATATGGAGTCAAAGATGATAACAAAGAGAAAAGCTGCAAGGGCATCACCCTGGAGAACTCCTGCTTTGATGTTGAAGAAGTTAGCATCTCCATCTGGGGATCTAACCAAAGATTTGGTATTTTTGGATAGCATCATTATGGCAGTTACTGTTTCACGAGGAGATGCCAAATACCAGAAGGATTTTCTCCATTTCCCCCTATGTACAGAATCAAAGGCTTTAGAGAAAGTTACAAAAAGGTGGACTGTAGATTCTTTGCCCTGACATCCTCAATAATCTACCAAACAGTAAGGATTTGTGCAATGGAAAATCAGGTCAACCCAACAAGAGACACAGAGTTGATTGGTAAGCAACAGAAGTTACATTCTCTTCAACAATTGGCTATTGAGAGAGGACATTCTACTTACAGTAGGTGGCACTGATAAAATCTGTATAAGAACGATACTAGGTAGGTATCAGCCTTTAGTCAGCATCAGTCTGGGGCTGAGAGAGCTATATAACACTAGTTTTTTCTCAGTCGTGATGAGTGCTCTCGACATGTGAACAACTAGACAAGACGAACATAATTTGTCCAGCAGTTGATCTATTTTTTCAAAAGTCATTTTGATTTTTTCGGAGCATCTTTTCTACTTCTGGCTGTATTCTTTTGAGAAGTATAGAATTGTAAATTTTTGCTGCAATGAAGGCCAGTATGATTTCTCTATAATTTTTTTTACTGATCCTAGATCTCCTTTCTTTAGGAAAGGAAATATGCAGCCTTCTGTCCATCTTTCTATGACTTCTCCATTATATGTGGTGTTACAGAGTTGAAGTAGAATATCTTTGAAATTCTGAGTCTTCCAGACCTCTGGAGGAATGTTATCAAATCTTGCTGCTTTCTTATTTTAGGTGTTTTTAAAGCCATTTCAAGTACTGTATCTGTAAAGTTTCCATGTTTAAATATCAAGAGGATGTTCAATGACTTGTTGACCTTGGTATCTAAAATGTCACGTACATTTCCCCCCAAGAGATTTTTTAAATGGTCTTGCCAATTATTCAGTCTTTTGGACTGACTATTAGCCCTAAAATTGGATTTGTTTATTTTCTGCCACTGATCTTGTTGACAGTTTTCCAAGCAAGAGTAGATTGTTTGTTGGCAGCAGCAGAGTTGATGAGTCAAATATTTTTTCATGGATGTATTCAGCTTGTTGATCTTCATGAGAGTTCTCGAGTTGAGCAAGCACTTCATTGAAGGAATGGATTTGAAATTCTTATGATGGCTTTTTCGTTCAAAGTCCTTTGTGATTTAATGCTATTTAATTCCCAAGGATATGTTGCTGATGTTTAGGTTTTAAGGATATGACATCTACTGTAGTCTTTTCATGAGAAGTGACAAAATTATTGTAGGTTGTATTAGATGATTCTTCAGCATCTGCTTGTATTGTTTCAAACTCTCAGCAATGGTGTCTGAGTCTTTGAGATGAATGTTTGTTGTTAGAAGAAATCAATCATACAGTGGAAAGGCAGAGTGCTTTTTCTTATTAGCTCTAAGTCGGATGGTGAAAGAGACAATCCGATGGTCTGAAGATACACCTTCAAATGTGTTGAAGGCTTGGCAATTCATTGTGGTTCTTTCACTTCTTATTTATCAGGATGTGATCCAGTTGTGTCTTCATACCATTGGCATGAGTGAATGTTCATGTTTTAGAGCTCTTCTTTTGAAATTTGGTGCTTAGACATAAAAGATTATTTTCCTGTATAAAATCTTTGAAGATCCCATATCTATTAGAGGATACATGATATGCAAGTTTATGTACGTGACTGATACCAACATGAACATTCATATCCCCATTAATAATCATGAAGTTATGGTTTGGGACTAGTTTTACAAAAGAGAGGCATCAAAAGAAATGCGTCACATTTTCTTGATGATGTCATTATATGGTTTCCATTGAAGTTAGCTATAATGATTCTGGGTTCAATTTCTCAGTGGTCATGAGTGCTTTATTGGCTAGTGGACTTGAGTCACATGCCAACACCACCAATGGAATCTGTGGAATTTTTCCAAGCCAAAGCAGAGATGAAGACTCAGCCTTTCCCAACACAGTGGTGTTTGAGTTTGACATCAGGATGAAAATAGCAGTGTTCCTGAATACAGATGACATTGATATTCAGTTCAGTGGCAGAGAAGACGAGTTCAGGTATCTGTTTTATGGAGTTAAGCGTGCAAACCTTGAAAGCTGAAATTAATGTAGATTTTTTGCATGCAAGAAATTTTGATTGGTAACCCTGTAGCTGATTTTTCAGACACCATGCATAGGTCAGGACAATAGTGGAATAATCTGCATTACAGGCGATACCGAATAGATTTCTGGTATTCGTGATACTCATGAATGTCTTTCAATGGCTTAGTACTTATCTATAGTTCTTAGTACTCTTAGTATTCATTTTAGTACTCATCTATGCATTGAGATGCAGGATGGCATTACATGATAAACCATGTATTTAGCTTTTACACCACCTTCACAGAACATAATATGCATGTCAGTGAACATGGTCCAGGAAAACTATCAGTAAATCTGATAGTGCTATTCTCGATAGGAAATAATATAAAAATAGAAAAAGATATTAAAGAACCAAGTCAAATTTGTTAAATGAAATAAAAAAGATTAAATTTTGAATGAATCAAAAGGAAAAAAAAGCAGAATCTGTGTTAAAGTAATATTTTTAAATACCTGTAACAAGTGGCTGTTATTTTCATGCTCTTTTTAAAAAAAATTCTACTTCCACTTAACATAATGTACAATCTAATATCCCTTTAAGAAAAATAAAACAACCTACTTAATTAAATGTGTAATAATAGTTTAGTATTAAGTAAATACACTGATTTATGACACAGTGAAGCAGTCTTGAAAATTATGGCAATTGTTCAGAGTGATTTTTATTCAATATCTTACACATTAGCCTTTTACCAGACAAAGCTCAGGAAAAATAAGAAAAGAAATTACTGATTATTGGCCTAGAAATAATTTATGAAAATGCTTCATAGTTATTTTTTGGTTAAATCTTAAATTCATTGATAAAGCTCATTAACTATATATATGGCATCTATATATATGATTTATTGATTTGTATCAAAGATGAATTCTGATTTTTTAAATCTCTCAGCCTGACTTATTTTCACTACTATGTACCATTTTTAGTGAATATAAGTTAAGGTAACCAAAATAATTTCTTTTTTTGAAATAATTTCTCATTCAAACTTCTAATTTTTAATACTCTCATCTGTTTTAAAAAAATGCACTTGATATCCATGTCAAAATTAATATCAATATGCTTCATGGCTAAAAATCATCCAGGCAATGATAGAACATTAATTCTGGATGAGTGGTTATGTTACTTAGGATCATACATAATTTTTAATTAAAATTCTATATTTTTCAGTTTGGTATCCATTGATTTGTTGACAGTAAAACAAATAAATTCAAAGCTAAATTGCTTGCACATTTAAAATACTACATTTATTAGTAAATATATTCAGTTTAAAGGCATCATAAAAATAACTTTAAAAGGCCAGACATTTCAACTTATACTTTTCGTGCTATCCAGGGATTGTTGACAGATAGAAAGGAAAATTAGTTCTTGCAATGCAGATGTACATTTCAAAGTAATGTAAAAATTAGCCAGTTACATCCAAGAAACATTTAGCATGCATTGACCAAACAGTTATGTCAGTTGAACAGTTTTTCAGGTTATGGTTCTTTCTGGTACTGATGGAAGTTTCCTTCCAAACCTTTTGTTTAAGGTAGCCAACATTTTGATTCTATCATTATCTTTTCTTCCAGTTATATGTGCTACCCATTTTGCAGTTAGAATTTTTCAAATGTTGTGGCATTTGTTATGTAGTAAAACTCTGCAGTTTGGTAGAGGCTAGGCTATAGAATCTGATGAAAGATGGTCTTCTTGAAGACCTAAAGAACTTATTCACTTGAAACGATTTTTATTAATTCATGAAAGTTGCACATAGGTGGTAATTTAGACAGTTCTGAATGAGTTGGATGCCATATATGAAATCCATATAAGAGTTTAGATGTAAAGTGGCTATTTAAGAACATGATTAGAGTTCTCAAGTTAATATTTTGGTTTTTTAGAATCTTGCAGTTTTGGATAATGTACCCCTAATATAAGCTATCCTGAGTTCAATTTTCTACAGTTGCATGTGTACATCTATATTTAATTGACAGACCTAAAATTCTACAAAATTTTAAAAATAAACAAAGAACTGTTTAAAATAATTTCATTTACTACTGAATAGTTTCAGAAAAGTTCAATAAAATGTTATCAGATGTTTTTAAAGTTTAAGAATTTTTTTTTTTACCGGGAAATTAATTATGCCATTTTTCTTCATTCCACTTGTGCAATTTTTAACCAAATTTACTTTTTGTGAATATTACTTTAAAATTTTTACCTAAATCCACTTTAACATCATAAGTAATAATAAACTAGACATTTAATTTATGGCTATCTCTATGCTGTTAGGTTCTAGGCAGCAATAAATAGACAAAGGCAGGCAAATATTGGTAGACAGTAATAGACTGATGTCAATTGATAAAACTGAGTGAAATAATTATCAATAAGTTACTAAAGTACTTGCACTGTAAATTAGAGAAAGCCATACACAAAGAGACAATGCTGAAGCTGTTAATGAAGTTTTTTTTTGTTTCCAACTTTGATTTTATTGCTCAGCCCAGTGTATGGGTTGTCCAGACTGAGTGAGAGGAGAATGTATTATTCCAACATCTTATTTCAAACTTGGTTAAATTGTGTGTATGTGTAGGCTTGTGAGTATATTAAATTGCACAAACATATATATATTACATATACAGATGAAAAAGTCACACAGAGTGCATAACAGAGAGAAAGAGAGAATCAGCTTTTTTTATAGTATAGATTCTAAAAGCAAATAAAATTCTAAAAATTCTTATTTCTCACTAATAACAGAGGGCTTTTAAAAAAAGCATGCATGCACAGACGAAACACTTCTTAAACTGGCAAATCAAATTTGAATGAAAAATGAAGATTCAAGGACTTAAATTTTAATGTTTTTATTATTTATCTCTAAATGTGAAAAACATTAATATTTAATAGTGAGAACTGATTTTGCTTTAATAAATGAAGAAAATCTTTGGTTAAAAAAGTTTAAAGAACCTTTACCAAATGGCATTTATGTGTTATGTTTCCTGTTTATAAACTAAATTGAAAATACAAGGGAGAATTTTAATAAAATAAACATAACACAAAAATTTGTTAATAATTTTTTTCACCCCAAGCAAGGCAATAAAGCAACTAACACACAAGGCATTACTGAGCATGAGAGAATAGGAGAAAAAGAAAACATTAAGGAAGAGAAAACAAAAGAACAGGAATTAAGAAAACAGAAGATAACAATTGACACTGCATTTAAATTTTTGAAAATCAAACTTAACTAGAAAGGAAGAAACTGGAAAAGAATTACACAATTGAGAAGAAAGTGTAGCATAGAACTTATGGTTACATATAACCATTTCAACTGTAAAAGGATTATACCAAACTGCCAATCTAGTACTGCACTTAAATTCATAAAGTCTTGTACCAAAGAAGAAAACTCATTCGAACAGTTACCATCAAAATATTTATAGAAAAAGCACAGGAAAGCTACATTATGGTGGTGAGAAAGTGACTTAAGCCCAGATGCTAGGCCAGGACCAATAACATTACAGAATCTTCTTTGGATTTTATTAAGTATCCCTAAATACATAGCAGAAGCATCAGACCAGATGTGGCAGTAATATTCAATGTACGAATCAATGGTTAACTTAAAAATGTGTAAAATAGATTCTGGCAATAAAAATTATCTAGCACAACCCAACATTCCTAGCTGCAAACCTAGCAATATTTTCATGGTCACTGCTCTGACAAGCTTTTTTCCCCCCACTTTGCCTGGAATACATGTATAGTAGCATGCTACTAGATTGGCATCTAGGTCTCAACCATTTACTGTTGAATTAAATAAATGTAACCACCATTTCTACTCCAACAGTTTCTTTTCTTGCACTTCCCATCCGTAGCACTCCCTTTCATTTCCTTGCTTCCCTAATAATTACAATCTTCAAAAATTTAAATGCAACATCACCATCTTCTATCTTTTTAAACCCCATTCAGCTTTTATCCTTTCTTCAGTCCAGCTATACCCAGTCTTTTCCCCTCACCTTCACTCCCTGTAACCCCGTGTACTAGTGGCATTCCCGCCTTGTTTAGGGAGAAATGATTAAAAAAAAAAAAAAAAAAAATTCAACATCTTTTCACTTCATGTCAGTGAAAAAATAATCTGAGAAGGGACAATGAAGCACTCTACTGGAGGTTAGCAGCAGCCATGCTAAAAGGAAGGCAAATAAGGTTCTCTATGATGATTAAAAGAGTAGTTTCATTTTGGTGGCAGTAAAATTAATAAGCCTTTTCTTGACCCAGTTAACAACAGATTGTAGGTCATTATTTAGATCATCTGCCAACTTGACCATATTGAACTAATCAGACTTAGCATTAAAACAGGATTAAATAGTTATGTTATCAGCATAGAGAACAAATTGAGAACTGATGATTTCAGGAAAGTTATTAATGAAAATTAGGAACAACCTAAATCCAAGGATAGAGCTTTGGTGGACACCCACATTAATACAAAAAGATCTAGAAGTGTGGCTGTTCAAGACAACTTTCATTTCATAATAAAGTTTGTATCAGACAAAATATTTGTCCAGAAATACCATAACCTTTTAACTTGTGAAGAAGACCAGCAAACCAAGCCCTGTCAAATGTCTTCAAAATCCAAAGTAACAGCCCAAGCTTCACCATTCCTGTCTAAAGTTTGATAGACTCTTTCAACAATAACCATTAAGGCATTTAAGTTGACCTAAAGAAGCAAAAGCCATTATTGTTCATCTGAAAGAAAACCCTGTGAGATGAAATTCAATTCATTGATCAGAGCCTCTAGTAATTTGCCAAAAAGAGGTAGAAGGCTAATAGGCCAATAGAAAGATCAGACAGTTCAGAGTCCTTAAAGACTGAAACTACAGAAGAGGATTTCCAACAAAGAGGAAAGCAAGAAGCAGCAAAGCATTTATTGTAGAGTTTAAAGAGGACATCAGCCAGTCCAGGAGCACATTTCTTAAGGACTGTTACATGGATACAATCAAGTGTGCATGCTTTATGGAGATCCCGTTTAAAGATGATAGCAGAAACCATTGGAGTTATATGCATATTACACAGTAGACTCAATTCTAAATGGAAATATACTCCAAATGAGTCAAGAGTAGAACTGGAAGAAAATTTACAAGCAAAATATTCTGCTTTATCAGCAGAAGATGATAACACCTCAAATTGAGTAAAGAGAGGAGCGATAGAAGACTAACCCTTATTTAGCACACTATTACAAAGCCATCAGTAGTTATGAGAACCAAACTTGTTTGAGGATATCTGTTGCATTATTTTGTCAAAGACTTAACTTCATCGAGGACATGTTTACAACTATTACGAGTGAACACAAAGAGTCATCTGTTGAAAAAGTGAAACCCTGTGGGTTATAGCAGATGAACAGACATGTGTGAAGCAAGGAGAAGATTGTGGTTTCGCTTGGTATTTCTGAGAACATACAAAAGCATCAATGCCAGCTTTTACTCAAGAAAAAACCTCAGTGGTACAATTCTCACTAGGAACATCAGAAATTTCACTCCAAGGTGTATTGCAAATAAAATCACAAAATGAATCCCAATCAGTATGCTGGTAGCAGAAAGAAGTCATGTGAATAGGATATTCATGTCTAACAGAAATATCAACAGATACTGCATTGTTTTCTTGACAATTCAGATCACAAAGTCGCAATACTTGACAAGAGCTAGGAGAGGGGGTAAGGAAAAAAAAATCAAGTAAAAGAAGAATGTTGATCAAAATTACTAGGGAAACAAAGAAATCTATTTGACCGACAGACTGAGCAACAGAAAAATTGAAAATCTGAACACCAGCAACATTAGAATGATTAAGCCACTTAACATGATGAGCATTAAAATCTCCAAGCACAAACATGTTTACAGATGAATGCAGATAGTGAGATTCATTTCTATAGGCAGATATCTTGGCAAATATGTTAGTCTTAAGAGAGGGAGTGATAAAAGAAAAACAAGATAACTAATAGAGTGCAATAAAGAAAGTCAAAAGCACACAAAAGAAGCATTCAGGGACTAAAGAAATGATGCCCTTGTCATTAAAAGATTTTCCCAAATGTAAAAAACTAAAACCATGTATATGCATCCTTGAATTTTTGACAAAAAGGAAGATAGCCTGGAATAAAAAAAAATCATTGGTAATGAGAGAAAAGTTTAAATTAGTTTCACAAAACAAAGATACCAGGAGAAAATTTCAAGAGAAAAGATTCTACCCTATAGAAATTGGTATGAATACCATGAATATTGGTGAAAGAAAGGTTGAGGGGATAGGTGATTTTTTTTTTTATTTACTTGTATTTCTTTTAAGATTATTTTAATTTTTAAGGAGAAAAGAAATAACTATCACTGTTCATTGTCTACAGCCAGAAGCTGGCCAAGTCAAAGCATAATGTGGCCTCAGGGTTGCCACCAAAAATATATCCAGGGAAACCTATTTATGTGTAATATGGTACTGCAAATATTTCAATATTGTGTGACTATTGACCAGAGTTCAGGCTCCTTACTACCAGTTGAAATGCAACTACCAAAAAACTGCCAAGCTGGTACCCTCAAAATGAAAAGTTGCTGCTATTGATCAGTCATATCACCAAAGACAGTTAAATCATTAAGGCTATGGGAGAAAGGAACTGACAAACTAAAACCTAAACTGGAAACAAGGAATAAAACTATACACTTGTTCAATAAACATGGAAGGTGTACAGGCTGTGTGATAGGGAACCTATCTACTCCTATTAACAGCACAGGTGGCTGGTCATTTTTATCAAGACACTATCTCTAGAAAGGTTGCTGAACAAAGACTCTTTCCAGACCAAGGTGGAATTACTAAATTATTAAAACCTCTCTGAAGGCTACCCCAGGGGCTGAAATATGAGGAATATTAATATAAAAGTAGATCACTTGAATTTCAAGTACAAGATTCCTGTTAAAAGTCAAAGAAACAGAGAAAATTAAAATTTTAAAATAAAGGTTTTAAAAACTTCTGAATATTTGGAATGTGCTATTCCTCATACAGAAAACAAATGCATAGATCACAATCCTTAAAATATCATCATTACTCTGATCATGAAAATTAATAACAGTATTTTAATGTAAAATTATTCAAGGTAATTTAAACAAAATGTTTAAGTTGTGATTTTTATAAAAATTGCAATCAAATTTAAATAACTTGATTTTATATTTATTCATTTTAAAACTTTGTTTTAGCTTTTTATTTTCTTAATTTATTTCCTAAACGCTTTAATGGTATTTTTTTATTCTACTAACAACTATGAATAAAAATAAAGTTTAAAAAAAAACAAAAAAGAAACAAAAAACATTTTAATTGTGGGACAGTTTAAAAAATCTTTCCAGCAGAGTTCTGAGATGAGAGTGAAAAAGTCCATCTGGAACTTTGATATGCCATATAAGAACAATTCAGTTAAAGTGAATAGTTAAAAAATAAGAAATAAATTACAAAACTGGATTAAGAATCTATAATTTTAAATTAGAGAATGCATTAAAAATCAAGACAAAAGATATTGCATTCTAAATTTATATAAGCGATAAACAAAATTCAAAAACTTTTTCTTTTATTTAAGAAGAGCGAGAGAGAGAGAGAGATGAAACTATGAAAACAGCATTTGTCACAAAGTATTATTTAAAAACTTCAGATCCAAGATACATTTTTACTTCTATAGAAGAAAATAATAAGCAAGTTTATGTATTGTAACTGAGAACATTTAATAATCAGAATGACCCTCACCTAAACCATCAACAACTTGAGATTGTTTTAATATGATGCCACGTGGTGTTTTTACTTCTGCATGTTTCCCACCTGTTTGACTTGGTGATGAACTTGTTTCCATGGCAACTAAAATTACCATTCACTAAATTGCAGTGCCATCTGAAATTAAAAGTGTTAGTCTTGCATTTAAATTTTTTTAATAAAATATTTAAGAATTTTAAAATCTAAATATTATAAAAGTGATAAGCACATTTTAAAATAAAAGAATATCAAATATCAGTTAAAGTCATGACAAATTTTAAGCTCAATTTATAAAAATAAAATAAAAAATATTAAAATACACAAAGTAAATATTTTAAAACTACATCAATTTTAGATTCAAAATATGTAGGTAAAAAAAAAAACCCAAAAAACACATTTTAAATATTTTTAAGTGTCCTCATTGAAGTTAAATATTGGTTTTTATTTGAAACATAATAGCTTTTGCTAATCCATATTAAAAGAAAAATTAATTTCCATATGTAATTGAAGCTTTTAGGCATTTTTAAAACATTGACATGTTTTGTTGTCATTCATTTTATAGACAAAGAAGGTAAACAACAAATTTTAAAATCCCTTAAAAGTCCAATATTTGTCCTAAAGATATATAAATTATATATGTTGAAGTCATTTAGTGAATTTAAGGTTTAATTAACTGGATTTTTTAAATGTAAGGTTTATCTTTTACTTAAAACCTAATAAAAATAATGTTTTATTTACGCATGGTAGCCTGTGGGTTCAAAGGTTAAACACAAAATTTGTATATCCTTACTTTAAAAAATGCATGAAAAATAAAAATTTAAAAAATATAGAACACCAGCAGTGCAATAAGCAATAAATTGGTATTGGTGTTTAAAAAATAAGTTATCTTTAACCTTATTAACTCATAGTTTAAGAATATTTTTTATTCTATACACTTTTATCAAACTTAATAGAATTAATTTTATTTTTTATACGTTAGTAATTATTTTTGTTAGTTAAATGATACTTTTGAGTTTAATCCATTCCTTTTATTCTTTATTTTCTTATATATTTCATACCATAAAATAATTTAATTGCACCTAATGTGGTTTTTATTTTAAATAATTCTGAATTTAAGAAAATGTATTAGAATAATGGAGTTTTTTGCAGTAACAAAAAAATTGGCAGAGTTGGTAGAATTATTGAAATGATTAATACTAATAGGTTGTGTTCACTTCGAGTTTTTTCTTAATTATTTTACTTTGTAAAATTATTACAATCCTATATAACCAACAGTTTAAGAATACAATTTTTATTCTATATGCTTTTATGGAACTTAGAATAAAAAAAGGCGAGAAATCAGAATTATTTCCCTTTTGTACGTCCATAAAAAATAATCTACCCGTTGCTAAAATGAAAAATAAAATTTTTAAAAAGGTTCACACTCGAAAATGACATTAAACTTCACATTTTTCAATTCTTCAATAATGTCTTTATTTAATAAAAACTCTTGTGACGAACAGCAACGGAATGTATTTCGAAATCGCACAGAAAAATTACAAGTCATTTTTTTTTGTAAAATAATATGTATTATTTTCTGTCCACTCTAAATAAATAATAATGTTTTTAAATTATGCAAAAACACCAATTCTCAAAAAGTATCTTTTGTGTTTTATTGAATTATTTTTGCTAAGATTTTGGACGAATTTTATTTTTCAGTATGTTCACACTAGATATTGCATTAGAAATTTCTTACTAGAACATCTCTTCAGGAATTTTTCTTGTCTTACTTTTTACAATAGAAATAATGTTGAAAAGCAAAAGTTTTAAACCTCTATTTATGTGTGCGAGTCCCCCCCTCCCCCATGAATTTGTTCCGGGAGATGTTTTACTGTTGAGTGTTGACTGTTGATATATGCAAATTTACCCTTCATAATCTGAGGAGCATTGATAACATCTTGTTCTTGTTCAAATGAATTTTCTTTCAGTCATTTAAAAGTTTCTATCTTTGGCAAAAGGAAATTACCTTTTTATTATTATTATCTCATGGCTACTAGATTTTTAAGTATATTAAATTTCATTGATAACTTTACAATTTGATTAGTATTTTAAAATTTAAACATCTTGTTATAAGAAAACGTAAGGAAATAGTCAAAGTAAGTTTAATAAATTTTAATTTAGCACGAGTAGACAACTGGACTTGAATTCTTAAATTTTTGAAAATTATTCATTCAAACAAAAAAGGTTTGAAAGTCAGTAAATTAATGAGTATAAATAGATTTTATTTTTTTATCCGACATTATTTCTTATTACTATTTTAAACGTTATTTTTAGTGGGTACACGTATTTGAGATGTTACTACTGCTTGGGGGGTGTGGTGGGGTTGCGGTTTTTTATTTTCTTAAACAGTGAAATAAATTTTAAGAACCGACCAAGAATGAGATTTTCTTTCTTTAGTTGACTTCAGTCAAGAAAAAACAGGGATATCAACTCAAATACGGGTATCCACTAAAAAATAACGTTTATAATAATTATTTTATTTATTAACACACATGTAGTTTCAGATTAAAATTTTACAAAAAAATAACAATAAATTTAAAAAGTAATAAATTCATTACAAACAAATCAGTCTTGATTTTATTTTTTTAGTTTACAATACATGGTGATTTTTTTATCGAAAATACACTTATTTTTATATTTTCTTTTTATAGCATTCCCCAAGAAAGAAAGAAAACAAAATAATGACCAGCTCCAAAATTAGTGATACTCCTACTATTTAATTGTATTTCTTCGTCGTTGTTGTTTTCATGCAATGAGTGGGTGAGAGCGATGTTGCCCGAGTGAACTTTAAATGAAAAATATTACTCAACTCAATTGTTACATTACAATCCCACGAAAAGAGATTAGGCAATAATAATAACAACTCAATGTTTTCAATTTTCTACTAAATCTAATAAAAATAAACAAACGTCTTCAGACTTTTTAATCCCATTATCAAAAAGGTCGGAGAAAGTTTGGCAACGAATTTAAGAATTGAAAAACAAATTAATTAAAAATAAAATAATTAGAGAACAAGGTGAAAAATAAAGAGTAGTAAAAGACAAATGTGACAAAAAGTTAAATGAACTTGAAAATTTAGTAGATAATAAAAAAAAAAAAAAAAAAAAATGAAAGTGTTACCTTCATTCGAAACAGAATTTAGCTTAAATTGGCATTACTAGAAGATAGCGTGTGTTGGGAGGAATTGATGATCGAGTTATCTCCCCTTGCGCATTTGCACATGGCTCAACAATAACTATTATTACTAGCAGGAGGAAGCCTTTTTACTACCTTTTATCTGGGTTAATATTATTTCCACTTTTATAATGCAGATGTATCTGCTGCTGTACTTAAGTAGGTTGCAACATTTAAGAAATCAGCTTCTTATAAATAAAAGCCTTAATCAAAACTTCGCTAAAAAAAGCAACTTTTACGTGTGAAAAAAATAATTTACGTAAAAAAATTAATGAAAATCTGAAAACATTTTGATTTGTTAATTTTTTTGCTATGTCTAAGTTATTAACAAAAGAAAAATATAAAAATTAACGGAGAAAGATATTGAACATTGCCCTTTAAAAAGGAATTTTATATCGCAAGGTGAAATTGATTAATAACAATGATCAAAAGAAAACTTTTGCGTGCAAGAATAAAAAACGGAAACACGAAAAAACATTGTTAATTTAAAATAATGAATAAATTTTTAGTTTGGCTTAAGTTTTCGAAAAGGTCAAATATCAAAACAGCAGCCTGACTTTTTTCGGTGTTTTAAGAAAACTTATTTGAATTTTGTGTTTATTTTTATGCAAATAAAAAAAGCAATTTCTGATATGAAGGCATTAATTTTTGGCCATTAAGTAATTTTCCTGTTTACAGTTTAAAGAACAAAAGAATAATCAGTTAAAAGTAAAACTATTACTAACATGACAATTCTATTATTTACAAATTTTAACAGAAAAAAAGACTAAGAAAACTTTAAATTTAATTTTTTCCTTGCAGCACTTCAAGTAACTTTAAATAAATTGAATTTTTTCTAAGTTAATGTCATTAGTAATTCTTATGATTTAAGTGGCATTTCACAATAAAATAATTTCTACTCTACACAACCGATGGAAAATAGCTAAAATTATTAATATTTTAAAATAAATAAATAAATGGTGAATTTATGCTATGTTATGCAGAAGCAAAGTGTTTATTTTTGAAGTTTGAACAGATGTAATTTGAGGATAGATAATAAATGAAAACATTTTTATTTCATGGAAAATTTCTATCATTTTTCAAAAGAATGAATAAATGAAGTCTGTGTTCTCTTTAAGTTTTTTTACATTTTAATTTTAAATATGGAAAAAAAAAAAAAAAAAAAAAAAAAAAAGAATTATTTGAATTGAAATCATGGCCGGCCCAGAAGCCCCGGCCCAGACCAAGCTTTTTTTTTTTTTTTTTTTTTTTTATTTTCATTTTTTAATCATTTTATATACGGTCATTTCCATTCTTCTAAGCCTACACAATATAGTCAGTAAATTTGCGTAACGTCTCTTTTGTTAGTCTTCGTAATGCTTACATTTTTTCTTTCTTTCTTTCTTTTATTCCAAAAGAAAAGAAATAGAAAAAAACTTAACGAAAAAAGACGATAGCAGCAGCCACTAAGAACTACTACTATGGCAGCAACAAGATTATTACGCCATCCTGCAGCTAACCCTGTTTTTAGAAAAATTAAATTAAAACTAAGAAATGCTAACATAAAATAATGAATTTAAAAAAAATAAATCCTTCAGTCGATAGAAACTAGAAAGTAGTTCGATTTTTGACTTTCACCTTTTGTTTTTTCGATTATCTTAAAACTATATAAAAAATATATATATTTAATTTATAATAAATTAAATTTGTACATTTTAAGGAAGCAGATCAAAAAAGTAAATGGGAAAAATTTTTTAAATTATTTGATCTTTTTTAATTACGCGAAAATTTTAACTGAAAAAGTCTGGATAATTTTTTTCTCTTAAAAATGAAGTAATTTAAATTTCGAGTTCGAAATTAAGTTTAAGCTTGACCAAATTATTTGTATTGCATTGTTTTAAAAAAATCTTTCACATTTGAAGTAAATATACAACAAGCCAATTTTTTTTTTTCGCAAAATATCAATTTAAGAGGATTTATAAACAAAGTTTCTAGATTGGAATTTTGATATCCAATATGGCCGACCCTATATTCAACAACCAGTTAAAGAAAGAGAAATCAAAGTTAATTCTTCATTTCCGAATAAAAAGAAAAAAAAAGAAAAAAGAGAGTCTAACTCAAGAAAAATAGACTTATTTTGCCCAACCAAAGTATATTTACAAAGTGACATTTTATAACCCCTCGACTATTTTTTATACTTTTAAGAAGAAAAAAAAAATAACGGTAGTTTTAATTTCCCATTTCTTACACAAGGATTTTTTTTTTTTTTTTTTTTTGGCATTATCTAATAATTGTCTTCTTCATAAATTACACCGCAAAATATGCCATTTCAGTTAATCTTTAATTTTTGAGATTTTTAATTTTTCTTAACGGAAAATTCAAACAATAATAAAAAATATTTGATATTTGCAAAAATTAAGCATAACTTTTGAAGATTCATTCAACTTTTACACAAGAAAATAAAAACATCTACAGTGTATTTTGGAGAATTCACACCTACAAATAATCAAATAATTTCTAATTAAAACTAATATTCACAATAATAAAATTCCATATTATTATTTATCTGTAAAGTGACTTACAAGAAATAATAAATGAAAATAAACTGGAAGAGAATTTACACTTTATGAATAAAGCTTCCTGGTTCAATTTCTAACTCAATTTCCAAACAACCATAAATTAAATAAGATGCTCAAATTATAACTTATCTAAATCAAATTATTGAAACAGCATTTTTTTTATGAGAAGAAAAACAATTATCTGCACTCAGTCAGAATAACTAAATTAGATAAAAATGAAAAATAAAATTATTTTTATAACTTTTCTTTCTCAAGTTGAACACTTAACTTGAAAATAAGTAAAAATGTTTCAGGTTCTAGTTAAGTTGACTTTGCTGTTCAGGGAAATTCTAATTGTGTTCTTTACTAAGGACGAAGTAATGACTGGTGCTTGTAAATAGAAGTTTTATAAAATTTTATAGCTAACAATTGTCTCATTCAAAAATAAAATTGTCAATGAAAAAGTATTTAAATAATTGGTTTGTTGCTTGGTTTATGTTGAAAAGATATTGCTCTGGAACGATTTCCAGAATGATCTAAAAGTTTCTAACAAGGTTTGCAACAATAAATAAATAGTGGGGCAGCCATTAAAAGGTTACTTCATGATAAATTGAGAATATCAGGACTTTACATCTTAATTCATAAAAAGTAAAGCAAGCAATCTAATGGAATCCTTTATACAAATCAATGCCATCCCAAAATTAGCAAAAAAATTTACAATTACAATTTTTAAATAAAACTTTTAATCTTTTCTTTAATAATTGAAAGACAACAAAATAAAATATTTTTTAAATTAAGTTTTGCAATATCAAAAAGAAAAGAGGTAAGCATCATGTAGTAAGTAAATGAATATTTGCAGCCCTGTAATTGATTTTAATTTATCATTCTTAAATGACTACTTTCCAAAATTTTCAGTTAAACCACAAGTCTCTTATTTCTCAACACTTTATCAATACTGCCTTACTGTGGCATTTGTTCTGTTTATTTTATTTTGTATGTATATTGTAATATAAATAAGCAGGGACAGACACTTCAATTCATAATGCTGATGAGAATAAACATCAAAATATTAAACAAAATCAACTGGCTCATTACATAGATCAAATATGTATTACCTAAATCTTTTTCAGAGTTACTTTCCTTTTTCATGTTCAGACATTCCTCCATGCAAATATTAATAAAATAGAATTTTTAACTTACTGGATAAATATATGTTGCAGAGATAGTATCATTAGAGCACAAATTATGTTATTGTTCCTGGAAAACAACCAAATCAATCCATTTTGTATTTAGGTTCTTGGAGAGTTCATTACATAATACAATAAACTGTACTGATAAGAGACAGTGAAATAAGGTCTTTCCAAATAATCTGTATAAAAAGTTTAACCCAAGAACTTATATATATGTAGTATTTAAACAAGATTCAATGCACAGATAAAAACAGCCTCATAACCTTGACACAACACCCCTTAATTCACAGCCCAAGAGACAAAGTGCTTAATTCATTGTTAGTCATAAGTTAACAATTAATATCTAATCAATAATTGATAAATTCTTTGAAAAATAAAACTGAAGATATTTTCTTTAAAAAAGATAGCATCTTCATTTTTTTTTTTTTAGAACTAAAACTCTTTTAATTTATAAAATCAATTAACTTAAATGTTTTTCTTATTCAGTCATTTTTAAAATTAAAACACATGCAAATTATCTGCTCTGTAGCAACAAAAGAAACTGAAAAAAAAAAAAAAAAAAAGCATAATTTTAGTCTGGGATAACATTTTGTCTCTTAATAAAGGTACATAATATTATGCCTAATATACTATTCCAACATAATATTGCAAAGTTAACAAGAAAAATTGATAATAAATAAGCTTCAATCACTACTAATTTTCTAAAGGTTTTTAAGGTTTACAGTTCCATCCAATTTTTCAAAGCTTGACAACTACTATATAGAAACACATACACAGCTATAAAATAACATTAATTTTTCTTAACATCAATCTACAAGAGTTTATATTTAGTACAAATTATCCAGTTTCTTATTTTTATTTCCTTCACACAAAATAACCATAAGTTCTAAGTTCTTATTTTTATCCTCAAAACTTGCAGACCAAACCATAAAAACTATTTAGAAATCAATCTAATGCTCAATATATTATTAAAACAATTAAGAAACAAAAAAGAAAACAGCTTCAAGCTTTTTTTTATATAAACTTCAAAAGAATTTAACAAAAGGGTCACACATTACCTAAAATAGACCAAGTTAAATAGAATTTATAAATGAAGAAGACCAAGCCTCAATGCAATTTTTTAGTAATTTTTAAAATATTTTTTACCAGATTAAGTGGCCTTTGATACATTCATGCATGTAAATAATTTTGAGTTTTGCAAAAACATATCAATATCATCTGTAGCAAGCATATTCTTTTCATTAATTCTTTGTGTTAGATTTTTTTTCTTTTTGTACTAAAACTGAAGATGAAAAGACATGCTATATTGGATAACAATTTGAAAATTCAAGACTATCCAAATACAGGAAATAAAACAAGGATATTAATCTAAATCTCATATCTTCAACTAAAATTCAAGAGGATTCATTTAAAGGATTCATTTATCAATCAATTAAATATAAGTGAAAAATTTCATTTACAAAATATATTCCAAACAAATCTCTTGCTAGAGGGCAGGTATAGCAATATTCACTTAGAGATGATGCTAGTAATTTGACTGAAGCATGGAGGTTCAAATCATGGCTATCCAGAAAAGAAAAATTAGTAGTAACTTGCTTCAGTCTATAAATGAACTTCATTTAGTTCATTAAATTGTTAGTAATTACTGTTTGAATCAATTCATAAAATTTAGTAAATAAACAGCTTTATGGTAGTTATGTGGGCACATACAGAAAAGAATGACAGAAAGAATGTAATTATATAAATGCATAGAAGTTATGGAAGTTTTGTACCCATGTATGGTAGCCATTGCTCAACCACATGGTGAAGTAAGGTATTTTTGTTTTCAATGTAGCAATGATGTTTTAGCTAAGATTGCCAGCTAGTCACACAAATGACAGTGCATAACTAGTTATCATCGGAGAATGAACAAAATTAATTTATTGACTCTAGTTTTAGTTGATTTTCAATCTGTTTATACAGTTCTACAGATCCATTTCTAAAATATCCTGGTATTGAAAGCTTTCTGAATGGTTGGTCAAACTATCTAGTTTTAGAAATGGTGAAATTTTAGTCTCCTTATTATTATTTGTTTATTTATTTTCTTACATCCTGGTTGTTAAAGCTTTCTGTTTCATTGGTTGAACTATGGTTTTGTTTGCCTGGCAATATTTATTATCTGTCTATTTTTAGAGATGGTGAAATTTTTATCTGCTTGTTATTTATTTTTATTTATTTATTTCTCCATCACCACACACTTTTCACCCTAGAGCAGAGTTTTATAAAATTATTTATATCTTTGTATGTGTGTTTGATGCATAACTTTTAAAAAATACATATTTTCTTTTTGCCATTTTATTATTCTTCCAGATTTAGATTTGGCTATAGTATTTTGTCTGTATTAAGCCCTTCAGAATTTGATAGAGAGTTGTTTGTTTCTGGTTGAAATTTGACAAAATCTCTAGCAAACTTAGTTTCTGAAATTAATGCATACTTTAGTCTATCAATTAAGACAGTATTATTGACCTTGTCAAAAATTTTTATGGTAATATATTTCAAATTACAGTGTAAAACCTCAAATGGACCTGTGCACAGTGTTTCCAGGGGTTTCCAAACTGACACAGTTATTTCATAACCAAATATATTTACAGGTAGTTTGGTATTTTAGGACACACTTCTATCCTTCATGTTAGTAAATTTCGATAAGGTGAGAAATAGGAGTCAATAAAATTTTTCACCTTTTTTTTGTATGTTTGGTTACTTTTACTTTCTGACAATGCTGACATTCCTTGCACCAAGTTTTGATTGATTTGCTCATTTTTGGCCAATAGTATCTCAATCTTATCAGTTTTATTGAAGCTGATGGCCCCAGGTGTGATAGAATTTGTAGACTGTCAAATACCAATTTTCTGAGCTCTTGTGTCACAAAAGATTTTGCAAAGGTTAATGACATGTTGCATAGAATAGTTTGATATTCATTTATAGGATATGGCTTCAGCTGATCATAAAAAATGTTTAGTTTCTTCATCAGGAGGTTGGTTTTTCACCATTTCTGCAAATCTATCGTAACTGTATTAGCTGGTTGGTTCTTTTAGTTTTTCATAGTCTTTTGATTGGAGCATGGCTGACTTAATATTACAACTAAATCTGGAAGAATTGACACCAGTACATGTTCAAATTTTTGTTGTGCTCATTTGATGTGTGTAATGCCAAAATGGGATTCCATGATGGAAAACCACATTTACATGTTAGATTCAATGAAAGCAGGTGGCTTGATGAATATAGCATTGAATGGTGTTGATCAGAGAGCATCTGTTCAATGTCACTGTCTTTTACTTTTTTTTACTTTTATTTTTATGTGTCAGGTACATTAGATTACCACTTATTGTAGGTTATGTTTTATACCCATGTGATGAAAGAATGTCTTGTTTGTTTTCAATAGGAACAGTTTAGCTGTCTAAGGTTGCCAGCGCTAGTCGTACAAATGTCATATTTCATCTTTGGTTATGTTACAATGATTGCAGCATCAGAGAATGAATAAAAGTAATTCATCAACCCTAGTTTTGGTTGATTTTCCATCTGTTTATATATAAATTCATTTCTCATTGGCTTACACCTTTATCTCCTATTTGTGAAAGCTTTCCGATTGGTTGGTTAAACTATAGCTTTGTTTGCCCGGCAACATTTATTATCCGTCTATTTTCAGAGACGGCAAAATTTTTTTTCTTGTTATTTATACTTATTATTTTTCTATCACCACAGCCTCTATTAATGCAGAGAGATGAGGCAGTGATGAAAAAAATTTTGTAAAAATATCAATTTAGCAAATAAACATGAAAAAGCACCTATGTAAAATATTTAATCAATATAGAATGAAATGTCTAAATTCATAATAAATCATAAGTTCTTTGGAGAAACAATGAATCTCTAGATTAACATTATGTCATCTGCATCACCCTAGATTAACGTGCATATCTATTGCTTTTAATCTAATGCATAAATGTCTATAAAATTTATTTTGTGAAGATGACATTAAATCACCTGTTAAAAAAAAATTGATTTCATACTCTCATCTTATGTAATAGACTACTTAGCACTTTGTATGCAAGGTGTATTAAAACAAATTATGTAACAAATGCTACTATGCTATCCTCTATCTCTTCACAGTCTGACTCCCCCACCATTTTCTTCCTTTACATTGATTATGTATACTAACAACTATCACTATCTCTTCACTATCTTGATTCTATCTTCTTTGTTTTTTCAAATTACATGATGTCCTGATCTTTCAGATCAACTTTGCATTACAAAATTGCAAGACCATTAAGGTAGGTGCTCTTTCCTTTGCAATCTGGACACTTGTTCAGTTTGAGCTTCATCCTTTCTTTCCTTCCCCATTAAGTTGTGCATTCAGCCTCAGGCAGCTATCCACACCATCCCTGATTTGTACAGAAGCTAGCTTGTCAACATCTTCATTTAGCAGCTCTATTCTGGGATGTTGCCATTCATAGGTAAATACGGATCTTTGCAGCTCTCTCTTCCCTCACCTATACAAGCCAGAATACCACTTTGGTGATATCTCTCCTCATTTAACAAGTGCTTTTATGGTATGGTGATATCACTCAACAACTATTCAATTTGGTCTATAGGCCATTCTGAAGTGTCACCTGACCTCTCATCTAGCATTTTTCAAAGGGTTTCCAAGCAAAATGCTGTACTGTTGTCGATCAAGAATTATGCCACTGGCCCCACTTCCCCAAAAATTAAGCACTCCTGTGATTACAGCTGCTGTTTCATCTTGGATTTCCTTCCAAATAGCTATCCACCAAAAACCAGAGTCTACCATCAACAAATATACCAGCCCCCAATAAGGGATTATGTCAATGGCCAACCTCATCCAGTTGGTTTTAACTTTAACTTCTCCCAATTCAAGTACAGGATCAATTAATTGCTGCCTATTGCAATCTTTGACCACTTTTTTGGTGAGCCTTCCAAATGGCATCTACATCAATTTTGTGAACCAGAAACAGGGTTCTCTCTACTCCCATATAATGCATGCAGTGCAATTCATCAACCTTTGTGTGTTCCAGACTGCATACTTCAGCAGTGTCTTCCTCTGTCATCTCCATCATCCCTAGCCAGCTCTTCTTTACTCGCATAAATGCATGTTTTGTTTCCCTCTGAAAGAACAAAGTTCACTTTTAATTTCAGTCGCCTGTTTACTATAATTTCTGAAGTGCTTTTTGTCCTAATCCTTTTTCTGTCAGTAATCACAATGGCTGAATCAGTATGTACTTTAAGTTCTTTCACCTCCCCACTTTTAATGCTAGGTCCTGCCCTTTAATTACAGCATCCAATTTGGTGATGTTGATGTGGGTAAAGTCACTGTTCTTTTGTAATCATGCAGAAACCTTGGTTATAGTTGCTTCTGTTTCAATGCACACAGATGTGGCAATGCTGTTGACATTATACTGCTCTGGAGTGGATCCTCTCTTTCCTTATTTCATTCACAATGTCTTTCAATATGGCAACTACTTCCCTGCCTACTTCATTTCCTAGCCAGCTCTTTCAACCCTGCCATAGTGACCTACCGACCTTTTGCAGACTGAAAACAATTCCCTTCTACTTAGGATGTCTCCCACATCAGAGATATTCTTCCCCCTTCTGGAAACATGTATGCTCACTTTGCACCTCTTGATCTGAAGCCCAAATGCTGCACTCACTTCTATTGATTCCAGGGTTTTTGCTGCCAATCCAATTATTTATCACTTCCTCCCCCGTCACAAGTCATGCCCACCAAGATGTCACCAATGTACAAGTTGGTAGCCTCTTTTATTTTGTTACTTTTTGCCAATATAGTTTTTAGTACATCCATCATAATCTTGGGTACTGTATTAAAACCAAACCCCAATCAGATTAGACAGTATGCTTGTCTCTTGTACTTAACCAACAGATAGCTCCATAACTTTTTCTCCATATACAGTTGTAGTTATGTACTCTTTAAGTCTACAAGAATGGTGGCTTAGTCATTTGCTTACACTTTATCAAATTTCTCTGAAATCCAGCACAGGTGTGACTTTGGTTTTTTCAGTTGAACCACTGCTATAAGCACCAGGACTGCTTCCTTTGATTCTCCTTTCCAGGGCACTAGTATATCTTCCCCTGCTTCTCCTTTCCACCTTTGTTGATTGCCACCCTCTCAGACCTGGAAAAGCTTTCAGAGAAAGCTTATTTTCCAGGGTTGGTGGCTCTACCATCCCACTGCCCATTTTTCTGTATTAAAATCCACATCCTCAATCATCAAAGCATCTAACTCACTACTCTCATCTTCCACTTCTTTGGACTCCTTGTTGATGAGAACATTTTCCAACTGGTTGATTGCACTCATTCCTATTATTATGTCAATGCCACCAGTGATTTCTACTTTCTGACATGCTCCACATACAGTTAGGTCAACAACACCAATCCCTTAACACCTAATCCTCTTCCCATCCACTGCCATTGGTGTTCCTTCTACACCATGTCCCAACTAGCTTTGATGTTATTAGTGCAGTTGTGCATCCAGTGTCTATGAAAGCTCTTGCCTTTGTCTCCTACCAGCACTTTTATCAATAGTCACTGGTAGCACACTACTGCTGGGTTTTGGGTGTAATCACTGGTGCAGTTACACTCCTTTGCCTGCTTGCAGTACAGCACATAACAGTTCACTTGCTTGATTCTTTACAGTCTTTCATCACATGGCGTCCTCAGCATCTGAAGCACTAACCTTTGAACTTTCCAGTTTACCACATGACTTCATTTGTTTCTCCCAAAACAGAAAAATCCTTTCCCACTGCTGCAATCCCCAATTCACAGGATCTGTTGACAGGATTTTTGCACACATTATCAATTCATTCAGTTATGTTGTCAATGCTAAGCAACTGTTGGAGAGCAATTGAGATGTCTATTGGGAACCAGTTACAAATGCCATTTTTACATGTTCAAGTCTTCTCCCCACAGAACCCACAAATGTGCTAGCCACTTGATCCCATTTTAATATACATTTACAGAGTCTCCAGTCCACTTTACTCACGCTACCTTAATATAGGCTGAAAATGTCACCCTCTGTAAATGCCTGTTTTTTTCTGATCTTGATCATGTTAATATCTAGATATTTTTTGTTGCTCCTCAAAGCTTACTATATGGGTAATCTTCTGTAATTTTGCAACTAGCCTTATATTTTTTTAAGCATGTGACAATATCATTGCTCAGTGGCATGTTTTCTTTCATCCTATTCATATACCTCTTCTAATCCCAATTAAAAATAGATTATTTTATGTAAAACCCACATAATTTGTAACATTTATTTACACAAATTCAATTCTTTGGGTTTTCACAAAAAGAAAAAGATTAATATATATAATAAATCTTATTTTTAACATTCTACTAAAAGTAAAGACTGTAATTAAACAAGATTTAAACTCAAAGCCAAAGCAGTTATTCAAGCTGAGACAACTGATCCAAGTTCTTCAACTGATAATTATTTATAAAAAGTCTAAGTTTTATATTTTCATGCTTACTTGTCCTTGATATTCTAGTCTCCTTCAGAAAAATATAAAGAAAAGAAATAAACAAGTCTATTTGTTTCAACATTTC
The DNA here is from genome assembly GCA_963932145.1 of Acanthosepion lycidas. Taxonomy (NCBI): domain Eukaryota; kingdom Metazoa; phylum Mollusca; class Cephalopoda; order Sepiida; family Sepiidae; genus Acanthosepion; species Acanthosepion lycidas. The sequence continues at coordinate 231,471 of OZ010596.1, forward strand.
AAGTGTAACCATAATTTTTGCAAATCTTTAAAAGACATTAAAAACACTAACAGTAAAGCAGAATGAGTGAAAAAGATGAGTTACTCCCCTTTACATTTACATTTATTTTAAATTACTGATTAGCAGATTTGAGAATTGGGAAATGAGTCTTATAATATAGAGTTTGAGGGTGGGGGATTCACTAAATTACAATCAGGGAGATGCATGAACTGTATTTATTGTTATTGCTATTCTGTTAAGTTAGTTAACAAGTTATCTTCTGGTAAAAAAATTTAGTTTCATTCAAGCAGATACAAGCACCTACCTAATTATGCCTAAATATTCTAGTCGCAAATTATTAATATTGTCAAAAACTACTTTCATATAGAATCTCTGTAACCTCTTTCACAAAGTTAATTCAATTTTGGTTTATTCACCAACACAATAACCTAATTTATGCTATATTAGCAAGTATAAAATCTCTAAAATCTTTTTTTTTTAAAGTCAATTTTCAGGAATTTTAAAAGTCACTATCAATCAAATGTCCAGCTATTCAAACAAGAGAGAAATGCAAACAGACATACAAATAACAAATTATGACAATGACAATTTCTTCTGGAAAGCTTCACAATTTTGATTCAATCAAATACTATTAAACAATTTTCTTCAAGAACTCCAGCTTATTGTTGTTGTTTTACAACACATGATCAGTAGTCAACTTCTTCAATTGTTTGGGGTATTCCATAACAGAAATTTTCATTATAGCTTCACAATCTGCCAAAGCTAGAAAAAAGTCAGTTATTTCATTTTCATTTTTCAGAAAAGAATAACAGAAGTCAGAGTATATAAAGTTAGGGATAAATTAGAGAAAAGATAAATATTATTAAATGTAGCTTTTAAGTCCTGTGCAAGCTAACTTTAATAATGAGTTTTAAAAGAAATAACCTGTCTTTCCATTTGTTTTAAAGGTAAAAGAAAATAAATTTTTCCTTATATTTAAGATTAACAAATGCTATAATATATACTTAACAGACCTGAATAAATAATAAATTTATAGGCTTGTTTGGTGCTTGAGATAGATATATGCTTTCTTTTGGTGCTTGAAACTGAGTAAGAGCTAAGAGTTCATATGCTGATTTTTTAAGGGTCTCTCTGCTTGCAAGATCAATAAAAAAACAATGTTCTTTGCCCTCATTTCCCTGTATTTAATCCAGTGCCATACTTAGCAAAGATTAGTAAATATTAATAATAAATGCATGAAAAGTTTAAATATATATAAATTTAGGTACCTCCACGAAATGTAAACAAACAGAGCATAGCATGATGAAAAAGACGCCGAACTTGACGAAAACAAGTTTTGATCGTCTTATGTTCATATTATTATTAAAGATTAAAGATCAAAGTATTTTTGGGGTATTTTTTTAATCGTTCCTAGAACATCCAAAATTTTCATTAAAAATCTTTTTTTTCTCCATTTGATAAAAAAGATGAAAATCTGACTTTGATATTCTTTTAAAAATCAATTATCATTTTTTCAAAACTGATTTTAATAAAATCAGAAATTATGTTTATTTAAAATATTTAGAACCAAGCTTAACTTAGCTTCTGCACCAAAAAAAATTTAATTTCAAAATAAAACAAAGCAGGTCATAACCTTTCGCGTCATTTGACAAGTGACGAAAGACATTTTCATGACGTTTAGATGACTTACAGGAGGATAATTCTTTCTATGGATGGAAGGAAGTGAAATTATTTAGATTTAAGTGAACAAATTATTTACCTCGTTACTTTTAAGGAAAACTTTCAGCGCTCTAATTTTTTAATTTTTTTTTTTTTGTACTTAGCTTTCATCTTTACGTTTATGATGCTTTATGGAAAATATAAAGAAATTAAAAAATAAGACTGTTAAGAGTGAGATTAAATTTCATAAGAAAAAGGTATCTAATTAACTTATAGGTACCTTTCTTATGAAATTTTATCAGAAGTGTACATAAAATACTATAATTTTATGTACATTTATTACATTTTACTGTGTTATTTGTATTTCCATTCATTTTATTATTAATTTTGATATTTCATTTATGAAAAAATGTCATAACTGAGATTAATATAAAAATAAGATCATATAAATTAAAGTTTAGCAGTAGTTAAATTTCATAAGATGATACTGATACTTATAGGTACCCTTCTCAGTTGAAATTAAAAAATCAAATTAACTTCTCCATACGTGTTTCGCAAAAGTAAAGGCCTTAACAGCGGAGAACAATGCTGAACTCAAATAATGCAACTAAATTGTTTCCTGGTTGGTCTTCCGTACTTTATAATTACCGCCCGATTATAAGCACAAAAATTACATTTCTTAATTACTGCAGGTCTTTTGATTGGTCCAAATGATACAATTTTCAAAGCGCTAGACAATGACAATCTCATAAGGACACTTTGAAAGGTTGATGTTGCTTTTAATTAATGTTGTAATATTTTTAAAAAACTTAATGTAAAAATCTATTATAATTAAAGAAATAACAAATAATTGTATTAAAAATTCAATTTTCATTGAAAAAATCTTTTGCTTTCAGAAAATATTGTCCATATACATAAAAACAACTAAAAACAAATAAAAGCATTTGAAATTAAATAATATATTTTGTTTTATTAAGTTTTGTATGTTACAATTCGGAGCTGATTTTTAGGTACCGTGGAGCTAATTAAGAAAAAAAAAAAAAGATTTGTATTCTTCAAAGCCTTGTGCTTTTTAACTATTGTAATTACTAAGGTTGATGTGCTCGAATTTCTACAGTTTTTCATAAAATTAGTTATGGGAGTGTTAATAAATATAAAAAAAAATATTTCTGCCATGACTTTAATAAAAAAAACATACTTATAATAATTTCAATCATCTGTGAATAGTTTCTGAAAGTTTCATTAACATCTGACAATTGTTTTTATTTTTGCAAGATTTTCCAAATTAATGTGTATAATACAAAAAAAAAAAAAAAAAAAAAAAACGTGCTAAAAATTATCTATGTTATTTACTAGCCCCTGTTGGTACAATGAGAAACAAAGTTGTTTTTTTTTTTTGTTTTTTTTATTACAATTTAGAATGTTCTAAAAAGAAGCAAAAATTTTAAAAAAAGAATTAAAAAAAACTTTGGTCTTTCCTCTTCATAAAAACATAAGCATTTAGACGATAAAATTTTGTTTTCATAAAGTTTGGCATCTTTTTCATCAGACTATGCTGTTTTTTTTTTAGCGATTTCGTGGAGGTACCTATATAAATTAGATCATTTTTCCTTTCAATACAAATGTCTAAAATCTGATGTAGGTCTTTCGGGATTTTAAAGCCAAATGAGACTGAAAATATAAAGCAAGACTCAATGTTAGTTTGGAGAATTACATATCAGAAAGCATATTGGAAGCACTTATGTTATCTATTCAGGTAGAAAACTATATTTGTCTGTTTACAATCTAAAAATTACTAGGTAGTCATTGAAGCATAGCAAAAATTAGGTAGGATATTTAATTTCCATCAATAAATTCTAAAAATTCTACATTAGTTTTAAATGGATCTTATTAAGAAATATACACAATAGAACACTATATTGAATGCGTAAAAAGACTTTTCTTCATTTAATTTTGATCAACTCACTTATTGCAGCTTCACCAGATTCAAACCCCACCTTAAAGCAATCATTTTGTGCCAAACCTATTCGAAATAATTTTTTATATTTTACTTCTCTAAGTATAAAGAATGGTACTATCACTTGGTATTAGATAGCAAGCTTTTTGATCAGACAGACCAACTGAGGTTGATATTGATCAAATCAAAACATTACTTGGGAATAAGCAACATTATACAATACAAGATAGTCAACAGTTAAAATGTTTAAATTAAGCATTGAAAATAATTTGCATCAGCATAATTATACTAGTTGCTTTGATGTCTGATTTTCACACACATGAAGCAAAAAACTTACTGGGCCATATTTCTATGTTATTCACTACTTGAATACAATGAAAACGTTCTTTCAACAAACTGTAACAAATAATAAAAAGTGGCTACTTTACAACATAAAATGCAAGAAATGAAAGGAAATGGTGAAACTAAGCACTATGAAACATCAAAGATCATGATACTGTGTATATGGTAAGATTGAAAAATCTTTTACATGAAGTGCCTTCTGGAGAACCAAGTTCAAACAAATACAGTTCTCAGTTATACCACCTGAAGACAGTAATTGACAAAAAATGTTCATCTTTTAGATTTATGTAACATAAAGGGCATAATAACATTCACTCAGAATAATGCAAGTTTCTTTGGCACTGGGAAGTTTTCACTCATCTGACATATTTATCAGATTTATTCTACTCTTTACAGAATTATTTTCAAAGAAAATTGTTAGTTCTCTGGAAAACTGCAAAGTGTACCTACAGCAATTCTTTGTTAAGAAAGGATGGAATTAAAAACATTGCATAAAAGCTGGAAAAAGGTAATGGAACAGAATAATTAATATATATGTGGATCACTTTGTGGCAAGTTCATGCCCACCTTAAACAAATTCATGCAATCACCACATTCTTCTACCCTGATTTTCTTTCACCTTCAACTAACTTTTACAAAGCCAAACAGCAATAGGGAATGGATGATGAGAGTAGGTTTTGGTGAAACTAGAAGCATCTAGTTCTGAACTTGCACACTGACAGTAAATGTAGTCATCAACACCATCATTATAAAGGAAGCGATCAGCAAAGAAGAAACTAAATTCCTGGATGAGATAAAGCTGAAGATGACTTAATAAACCAACCAAAATTTTTAACCCTTCAATAATTTTTCAAATTCTTTGCAGCAAAAATTTTCTAATATTTTAAATTTGCTCTTATGATAGATTAATAAACAACTGAAAATAATTGCCATTTTTACTCTTGCTTCAATAATTAATGATTTTTAGTGCTCTTGAATATTAGTTGAAAATAGGAAGGTTTAATTTGTAATGATCTACAAAAAACAAAAAAAATCATGATAAAACCAAATGAAACAATAGAATATATATATGTATATATATATATATATATATATATATATATATATATATATATATAAAAGAATGAAAAGTAAGATTTCAGCATTCAAAACATTAATTTAAAACAGGGCTCAATACAAAAGTAGTGCAATAAATATTTATTTATTATGCAGTATTACATTAGAACATGCACATGTACAGTTTTGTAGTGGGTATGTGCATGTTCTAATGCAACATTGCATAATATATATGTGTGTGTGTGTGTGTGTGTATATAGTGTCCATATCTTATTCATAAAAACAATTAAAATATTTTCTAATTAAATAATGTTTTATTTTTATTGCATTTATTTTATGATTCAGAGCACATTTTCAGTAACTGGAGGTCCTGTTTACAAAAAGAAAATTTATGAAATTTCTCCAAAAACTTCTGCTTATGACTAATATAAATATTAAGCTATATAAAAATGAATTTCTTGAAATTTCATAAAATTAAATAAATGAGGAATAACAGATGTGGCAATTTTTTTTTTTAATACCATTATTTTCTAAAAAAGAAATGTTTTTAAATTTCATTCATTTGTGAATAAGTCCTGAAAGTTTCATTAAAATCTGACAATTATTTGACTTTTGCAAGAATTTCCAAATCGATATTTTTCCCCCCAGAAAAACATGCTAAAATTTCCTATATTAATTTATGGTGACCTAACACAAGAAAAAAATTTAGCCAAAATTTTGAAGGTTCTAAAAAGTATTAAAAAAATATAATTTAATAATCAAAAAATCCTTTGGTCTTTCATCTTAATAATAACAAAGATTTTGACAATAAAATTTTGTTTTTATTAAGTATTGAGTATTTTTTTCATCATGTATGCTAATTTTTTGTGAATCTTTGGAGGTACATACATTACATATATAATGTTGTGTTTGTTCAGCACCCAGCAGAAACCCCCTGTGGTTTATACTGCAACTCTCCCAAGCAGAGCTTAGTTACAGTTTCTGGTAGTGAGCTCATTATCTGACATGATCAACAATCTGAACAAGGCCAGTACATTCAAACCCTCAGTCACAATGACTTGTGACTTCATGCTAGCTCAACCATAGACAGCTCCCAAATAGTTCCATTTACTTAATTTTAGTCACAAGACTTGGGTCAACCCATGATACGGTTTTTCAGGCACTTCCCAGAGGTGCCACACTGGAATCACCTTCTCCAGACCAATAACATCAAGAAGAAACCTTCATAACATATGGATCTTGGTGAGATTCAAACCCAGGACTCATGGTCAAAAAGCAAATGTTCTAATCACTTCTATCCATATATAAATACCTAAAATTATTAATAGAAAATTTTGGTTAATATCTATTTCTATTGTTAAATCAATGATTAATAAAAATTGCAGGTAAAATACTGGATTTTTTAAGCTATATTTAGATTGGGGTTATAGCCAAAGTGAAATCTCTAGTTATTTTAAATTTTTTTAATTCATATTTAAAATGTTGTAGAAAATATTTGCAATATTTCATGACAAATTCTAAGATTATTAAGTCTACTGTGTTAGATAAGTTAGTAAAGCATAGTTATAGGTCTGATACTATATTTAAAAAATACCTTCTTAATAAATACTCAAAGATATCAAACTTTTAAAAAATTCCCATTATAATGAAAAAGAAAAAGGTTGCCAATGTGCTTGAATTATCCAAAAAATACAGTAGATATTAATTCTGGCCATTCTTAGGATGTCAAAAATAGGTCTCAAAATCTCTACCTACAAATAAAAAACTCAGTTTTCAGGAGCAAACATTGCATAAACTATACTAATTCATTGAGATTTTTTATATATAGCATCATTTCATTTTCAGAGGAAAAAAATAATTTTTTGTCACAGAAATGATTGATTAAAAACAACAAATTTCATAAATCAATGTTCCTGAAACACAATATCATAACTTTTATATTTTGGAAAGAAACATGAAAATCAAGTGAATCACTCTGTGCATTACATTTCTGACAGAATTTAAAAACAAAAAAAATCTGTATTAAAATAGCATTTGCATATTATATGAAAAACATCTTGAATTGATTTAACTGTTTTATCAAGTTTGTATAAGCAATCACTTTTGAGATATCAACGACTAAATAAAAACAAAAATTTAAAAAATAAAAAATAAAAATAAAAAAATAAAATTTATTGAAATCAAGAATTTGTATTCATATCTTATAAAAATGTTCAATAACATATGTGAATTATCTAGAAAAATATATTTTATGCTGGTCATCAAAGAATAAAATGAAATTTTCCTTGACTAAATTCTTTTACAAAAATTAAATCTTAAGAAAATGATTAATGTTAGTTGGTTGACAGTGAATGAAAAATAAATAAATAAAAAAAAAATTTAAACTTTAGAAAGAAAGAAAAAAAATTCAGTTTTAAGTTTTTCAAGAAAACAGAAAAAACAGAAACAGAAAAAAGTACCTGAAGAAAGAAATAAAGACAAGTTTTATGCTCATGGTTTAATGGGATCAGAGTAAAAATCTAAAATCCAAAAAGTCTACAGTTCCATCATAAGCTCCAAGTTTAATAAGTTTTTTTTTTGCATTCAACAATAAGGGAAACCATTGAACCAGAACACTGCCTCTTGTTTACTTGATTTTGGTATAAAATCTAATTTAAAACAAATTGTTTGAACAACAAAGATTGTTGTTTCATCAGATATTTCCACGAAGGAAATACCAGGTGAAACTACATCTTAGTTCACATCTGCCTGTTCAGCCACTATAGCCCACAAGAATCATTTTTTCCAGCTGTATGAATGTGATAGTTCCAATCACAAGAGACACCTCTTTGTGTCTACTTATAATGATTGTAAATGTGTCCTCAAAGTAGTTAAGTCTTTGTTTACAGATAGAATGAGATATTGTATAATCTCAAACATGTTTGTTTCTTGTGACTACTAGCAGCTCTGTAGTTGTGAGTTAAATAAAGGTAAGTATTCTATCCCACTTCTCTTTGCTCAATTTGAGATATTATCATCTTCTCATAAAGCAGAATGTTTTTCTCATAACTTCTCTTCCACTTCTAATTTTGACTTGTCTGGAGTATCTTTCCATTTAGAACTGGGCCTCTACCGTGTAATATGCATGTGTGATAACTCCATAGTTTCTGCTATCATCTCTGAACTGGATCCCTCAAAGCATGTAGAATTGATGGCATCCTGCAATAGTCCTTAAGAAATGTGCTCCTGAACTGGCTCTTGTTCTCTCTAATCTCTAATAAATGTCCTGCTGATTTTTTATTCCTGTTTTAAGAACCTAGATGAGCTGTCTGATCTTTCTATAAGCCTATTAGACTTTTCTTTGGCAAATTACTAGATGTTCTAATCAACACTGAACTGATTAAGCCTCACAGGGTCCACATTCAGACAAGCAATATGTCTTTCACTTCTTTAGATCAACTGCTGATGTGTTCAGTTGATGCTGAAAGAGACATTAAGCTTGTGCTGCTGCTTTGGATATCTTGAAGGCATTTGACAGGGTTTGGCAGCCTGGTCTTCAGAAATTGAAAATTTATAGTATTCCTGGAAATTTTTTTAATCTTTCTTATCAAATTTTGAAATGAAAGTTGTCTTGAATGACTACTCTTCTAGATCTTTTTGCATTAATGCTTGTGTCCCTCAGGGTTCTATCCTTGGACATATGTTGTTCCTAATTTTCATCAGTGACCTTCCTGATGTCATCTGTTCTCAACTCAGTACCTATGCTGATGATACAACTATTTATTCCTGTCTTAATGGTAAATCTGAACAGTTCAATAAGGACAAATTGGCAGATACAGAAGTAAGAAATCACTTGTTAATTTTTATGTCCCAAAAATAAAACTGATCTCTTTTAATCATCTAAGAGAACCTTCCAGATGACTCATTGTGCTTCTTATGCTAACATTTTCCACTGGAAAAATTATATTGAACCAGTTTCTAGGTTTACTGCTAGGAAAGTTGGTTCATTTTGTTATGCTAGACAAATTTTATCAAAAAAATGTATCTTATGCATTTATAAGTCTACCTTTTGTCCATGCATGGAATATTGCTGTCACATCTGGTCTAGTGCCTCTGCTCTGTATTTAGAGATTCTTGATAAAATTCAAAGAAGAATCAACAATGTTATCACTCCAGACCTGGCATCTCTGCTTCAATCACTTTTTCACTGCCATAACAGCTTCCTTGTGCCTTTCTAAAAATGCTTTCATGGTAATTGTATGATTAGCTTTTTCTCTTTGATACCTTGACTTTACAAATTCAAGTGCAGCACTAGATTGGCAGTTATATCTCATTTTACAGTTAAAATGGCTCAATGTAACCATACTCTGATGGTAACAGTTTCTTTTATCACACTTCTCACTTGTGGAACTCTTATAGCTTCCTGCTTTCCAGTCAACTTTGATCTTCAAAAATTTAAATGTAATGTCAATCGCTATTTTCTATTTTAATACTTCTTTTATTGCCCTCTTTCCATAATAATGTTTTCTTTTTCTCATTCTTTCACATTTAGTAATCCTGTCTTAGTGGTTTTATTGCCTTGCTTAGGGTAAAAAATGAGAAAAAACACGTTTTACTAGGACTTGTTCTGGTGGAATGGACAAGAAATATTTGGACAATAATTCTAGCTAAATGTTTACCCTTTATATTACAAAACAATATTTTTATGTTTATACATTCTTTATTTTTTTTTTATATTATAAACAATATTTATCAACAAGATTTACATTATTCAGACTTATCCTCATCTTCATTGCCATATTCACAACATTCTAGTTCTACATGCCATGCCTCTTCCAGATGTCTGTTATTTCTCAGAGTTAAAGGGAAATAACTGAGATATCAGAAAGATGCATGGCACTAGAACGATATACACCCCAGTGGATGAAATAAAGGGTTCAGTTTGAAATTCCAATTACCTGAAGAAGGCCAAGCATGCAACAGCCGAAATGTTGTGAACATGGCAATGAAGATGAGGATAACAGTCCGAATAATGTAAGTAATCATAATATCTCATCTCAGAGATACAGTGATTTTCCAAGCATAGCTTAGATGTGGCACAAGGTAAAAATTAGGTGGCACTCTGTGAGAATTGAACTTACTATTCAGTTGTAAATATTCTAGCGAGACAAGTTTGCTATTACACCGCCTTGAGATGCCCCCTCATCTCAAAGATATAGATAAAGATAGGACGAATATGTTCATACAGATATACTTAGTTACAAATTTTATAATCTGATTTTTACTTTTAAAACAATTTTATTTTCAATGTAAAAACCAAACTGAGAATTTCCTATTAGAAAAAAATCCAAAAAACAATCTTAAAAAAATTTTAATAAATAAAAATAAAATACATGCTTGAAATTGTCTCATCAAAATCTTCATGGCATGCATTTTTTAATAAATAATCAAACACCAATAATAGAGAAAACCTGTCACAACAAATAAAAGCCCTGTATGACATTGTTTAGCAAGAAAACAAACACATAATGCAATGAAGCAATGATTTTTTATAAATCTTTCAATGTAATTATCACGTTTATAAGTGCTTATGCAATATACAAAAAAACCTTCATTATGTAGAATTTTATAAATTTTAAGAAATATCTTAATTGCAAATTATAAGAGAATCTATCTGTTGAATATTGAAAGTCCAATTCAAATAAAGAAAAGTAAAAAAAATACATAACTACTCATTGGATCAACTATTTGTAAAACTAAAGTTGATTTGAAAAAAAAAAAAAAAAAAAAAAAAAAAAAAAAAAAAAAAAAAAAATTCAAACTAATTTTAGAAAACAAAAATGTATGACGACAAAAAAAAAAAAAAAAAAAAAAAAAACTTAGATTTAAAGTGAAGCCAAATGAATAGCTCAAGTTTAAAAATGTCTATTTTGATTTGATGTTTTTGTTTTGTTTTTTCAAGTGAATTTTTAATAAAGTGTACTTTTCACCTGCAAAAAGGGATTCAATCACTGCATTTCAGACTAAAGTTTTCTTATTAGCTCTAACATTTGTTTCACCTCATAAAAAAAGTGTTTCTTAAATTCTGAAAAAAAGATGTAGGCTCACAATCTACAATTTATTTCAGAAAAACAGTTTTACTTTATCAACAGTATTACGCATTGTTTTTTTTTGTTTTTACATTTTTAGTGAAATTTTTAAAACAAAAAAACAAAAATGTCAAGCAGTTACAATAACTGAATTTAAATCCACATTTCTGCCACAATTAAAAAATGTGATATTTCAATTCATTACTCAACTGCATTTAAACACAAACGAAAAATTAAGAATTTAAGATTCAAAAATAAAATAAAAATAATTATAATATTCCAGAATTAGAAACAAGCACAATAATGAAAAATTTAATCACCAGAAAATGTTCCCTTATGCGAATTAAGAAACATTTATGATTGATTTTATTAAAATCAGAAATAATTTTTTATTACATCAACACACACTCAAATTTATGTCTTGGGTCAACACGGACATTTAGGATCATTTTTTTTAATTAACAAAAGAAAAACACTTGCAGTAACGTAAATGAAAGTTAGAAACATCATTGACATTAAGGGGAAAATAAAATTCATGAAATAAAAGAAAGATATCTGTCTTTTTAATGAAAGACCCTTTCCACCATATCGGTTATGAAATGAGAGAGAGAAGAAGAAAACTAAAAGGTTATTTTAAATCATACGTGAGTGACTAACAAGAGACATTGGGTGAATGAAAAAAAGATTCAATTATGGTTTTTAATCAAATATTACTGCTTCACAAACGAAAATATACATTTTCTTTTTTTAGACAAAGTCACCTTGTTGAAAAAAAAAATCATTGATAAGATTTTTTATTCCTTTTCTCATTCATTGAAAAAAGTTAAGCAAGACAATTTCTTGAACTTGAATAATGAAAAACATTGGCCTCAAAAGAGAGTTTTTAATGACTGAAATTTCAAAACTTCAAAATCTAATTTATAGAAATAAAAAAAAAAATAAAAAATAAAAAAATCAATTTACTTATCAGTTTCGGTTTCTTACATTTTTTTCTAATAATTTAAAAATGATCGTCATTTTTTATAAAGAAAAGTTTAAGAGTACATTTGATTTTTTAATTAGTCTTACTAAAAAAGATTTAATTTAAAAATAAAGTCTAATTTGGAAAAGGAGGACACCAGCACCACGATGAGAGAATCTTTCTTTCTGTTTTTTTTTTCATGAGAAAATAAAGAGTTAAGCCTTTCTGTTTTAATAAAAATTACTATTGGAAAATGCAAGCTGTTTATAAAAGTTTGTAAATGTGTAAAAAAAAAAAAAAAAAAAAAAAAAAATTCCTAAGACTGTTTTCTGCACTTACAGGATTTGCCATTTTTCTTATGATCCCTTAAAAAAAAAAAAAAAAATAAAAAATAAATAAAATAAGAGCAAAAAAAGAAGTCAAGATTTATTTTTACAACTACACATCGTTCGAGCAACAGAGTTTTATTTATTTCGTTAACAGATTATTTCCCACCAAACATTGATGCATTATCTTAAAAAATACTTCTTGGTGTGCATTATCTGTTGCCCGGTGGAGGAGACGGGGGGGGTCAGTTTACTGACTTTTAAATTCCAAGTCAAAACAGTTCCAGACCAACTTCAAGTGGACAGAGTAAAAAGTTACGAGTATTATGTTTATAAAATGAAAAAAAATACTAGTTAGAGCAGCCTCAGAGAGTTGACAAAGTAAGAGGAGTGTTTATTATCTTATCATCGGATAATAAAGAGAAAAGAAATTGAATTTAAGGGGTGTGAGCAATGTTGAAAAGAGTTGCGAAGGTTCACAATAGTTCATCAGTCAGCCATGTTGTGACACAATGTAGTTTTCTCTAACAGGACACTACGAATATTTAGTTTAGCAAAAATTTTTCTCGAAGGAATTTAATTAAATACTCGCAATGACAAGAAAGCCCAATTTCTTCTGCAACGAATAAACTTAAAATCGAACAAGAAAATGACCGATAAATAGAGTTAAGCTTGCATTATTTATACCACCCTTAGATTCGTTTTACAATTTACGATATTTCAGTGAATTGAATCTCTCCTCCAACTCCTATTTCTCTTCCTCCTGCTTCTCCCCCTTTCTTGCTCCTGTTCCTCTTTTTCTCTCTAACTTTAACTTGGAAGTAGGGCATTTGGGAAGATATTTCCAGTTTAGAAAAGAAAATAATTAAATCAAAGATGGTAAAAAAAAAAAAAAAAATGATTTTAAAATTACAGATCTAAGCATTCAACTCTAGAACAACAAACAAGCTATTTTCTTTGAAAAAAAAAAATTCTCCAAAAATTAGTGAAACTATAACAACAGTTAAGAAATGAGAAAAAGAAATTTAAACAAGTTTACTTTTTAAATTTGAAACAAACGTAAAATGTATAATTAAAAATGAAAAAAAAATGAGATATTTATTTAAAAAAAAAAAAAATATCAAACAATAATACGAAAACATTCAAAAAAGTTATTTTTCATTAAATTTGTGTAGTATTATAATTAAATAGAAAAATTATTTTAGCAAAGATCGGAAACCAACAAAGTTTAATAAAGCGAAATGAATCTACTTTTGCATAATTACCTGATAAAAATGAGATGATCACAACAAGAATAGCAGAGTAAAATAATATTGAAGTTGCCAGAGCTTAGAAAACAAACCTCCTTCTAAGGCGAATGTGGACTAAAGCTTTCCTCTCTGTTTTAGAATGGAAGATGCTGGTCAGTGGTGACAAACGTCGCACTCGATTTATAAATACAACCGAATAACAAAAAGCATTGGAGAAAATATATATCTACATTCAAAATAATAAACAACCATTCTTTTTTTGACTAGCCTATGTGTTTATTTACTTAAATAAAATAAGAATTCACATGTAGCTTCTCTGTTCTTGCAGCCTTTCCAACTCTCTGATTTTCGATGGACTCGTCCATTTGTAGAGATCTTGTCTTCGAAGGCTATAAAACTAAACTATAAGTTTTCTATAAAATGGTTTAAATAAATGAATCCCCCAAAAAAATAACTAACAAAGCTATTTTATAAGAAGCAAAAAGTTGAAAAGATTTATATGTGATGTCATTTTAAATAAATTCGTGCATGCCTTTGTATTTTTCTGTGGTTTTACTTTTAATCTTCATAACAGAGATAATGTTTGTGTTGTGTAAAAATACATATTTTGGGGTAAGAAAGAAGGTTCTATTCTTTTTTTTTTTTTTTTAATTTTTTTTTTTTTAGTTCATTGCCCCTTCCTAGAATTATTTTGTAATTGCAACAAGAAAGTTTGCTTTCCCAGTTTAGAAAAATGCCTGTTTGACGAGCAGTTTCGCTCTCTACAAGACTAAGAAGAGTAATAATAAATATTAAGAGAGACTATTAATTTTTTTTATTTTTTGAATATGTTCGAAATTTTAAGTATTCTACAAAAAATATCAAATTTTACATCGGTTTAATAAACGTTGCATGTTCGCACATTTTTTAAGTGTAAACAAAAAGCACCATTCATTGTTTATAATTTTTTTAAATTTATAATTAATATATGCATATATAATCCCTTTTGGCTAATTTTAATATGATTTGAAATGTCTATTTTTAACGTCACAGGTCAGTTATTTCACTTTCTTCAGTCATGAAATTTTCAATAAGAGCAAATAATTTGTAGAATTTGGCACACTTACATCAAATACAAACAGCAATTAATAATCATAATAAAATTCTGTAAAATAGCGAAAATTATTCAATTTTTTTTTTTTAAATTTAGATATATTTTTTATCTCCCACCAGAAAACTCTTTTCTAAGTCATTCTCTTCTTCACTACTATTGACTGAATGTTGTTGATTAATTATTATTATTATTATTATTATGATAATCTAGCATTTCTAATCTTTGGTAAATTTTCATCTTGAATTGTGCAATCTTACAAAAAGTGGGGTTCACTTTTCCAAATTCTTTGCGAAATTTGTTGACGAATCCTCATCTTAAAGAGTTTTTCTGCATCAATTAATTAAATATTCCCAATTCCCACTGAAGTATTAATTTTCTTTCGCAACATTTCACTAAAAAACAGACTTTTATCGCGATAGGCATTCTAAAAGAAAAGAAGATCATAATGAGTTTGTTCACTCACTTTGTTGAGGATTTAACTGAGTTATTTTGTTCTTAGCAAGATATATCTTAGCTTATCTATCTATCTATCTATATATATATATATATAATATTTATATATACACACGTGTACTTAAGCTAAAAGCAGTTATTTTTGCTTTCTCTCTTTCCTGTTCTATAATCTACTCCCCTTAGGTAATACAATTTCTCCGCCATTAAACTCTATATCAAATATCACAATTTAAATTGAAAGTTAAAAACGTCAAAATTTATTGCAGTAAATTATTGTAATGGACGACATAATTTTTAATCTATTTAGCTTTGTTTTTGTTGTTTGCAATCTTTTTTTACGTGAGAAATGATTTGGGGAGAATAAGAACAAGTGTTTGGTAATAGCATAAAAAAACGACAGAAAAGGTAAAAGAATGATGGAAGTGTGTTTTTTCCGAATCTTTCATTTCATAGTTCAATGGAAAAATAAGATATTTTAATTAAGTAAGATTATTAATTAAGCTATTAAAATGTGTACACAATTTATTTGAAGATTGCAAGTGAAATTAAGTTAAGTATTTTAAAGAACGAAATTAAAATAAACATTTTCAAATTTTTTAAACATTCAAATTTTTTTTCAGAACTATTTTCAAATTTCTTCTACAATAATTTGTCTCTGATTCGACTTTTAAATTGTTTCAAAATGAAGACTGCATTATTCATTCTTTCTTTGAAAAATAATATACATGCGCACAATACAGGTAATCTCCGGAATGAATATTCCGAAAAAAAAAATAATTCATCTTTTTTTTATTTTATTTTATTTATTTATTTTTTTTTTTAGGTACTCAAAATTATACACAATAGTGTCGTGAAAGTAAGATTTTTAAAAGTAATTATATTGCAATCGAAAAAATTTTTTAAATAACTTGTAGTTGTAAGTAAAAAAATGTAGAAGAATAATATAAAATCGTAAAAGATTTTTTGTTGTGAAGAATAATAGCAAATTTGTTAAAAAAATGTTATCTCGTTGATGATTAAAAATGTTTAGTTATTGGATCTATTGTAATGTAAATAATTCTTGGTTTGAAATTCGAGTAATTGTGTAAATTCTCGTGAAAACTGTTGAATACTAAGGTGAATGATGATAATTCATTCATTTTAAGTGTATGTGCGTGCGCGCGCACACGCGTGAGAGTGTATATATGTGTGTGTATGTAAGTTAGTATATACATATATATATATACATATATACATATATATACACACTGTGCGCGCGCGCATGCGTGTACTTGCATGTGCGTGTTTCACTATTTTAAAGAATTACTAAAACAATTGATAACAATGCCGCCCATGTCTCATGTACGCAAGAAAGTAGTTTTTCTTTTACTATTTGTTGCAATTTATAAACAGTTGAGTGAAAGCAATCAGATGTTTATTATTCGGCACTATAAGAAATGGCTGCATGTGTCTTTAAAAGATTTTCTTTCCCCACCGGTCCACCCCAAGCATTCTCTTGTGCCAGGCCAAATCTTTCGATATAACCGAGTTAGGCAAAATAAGTTAGTTACCCCAAGTTAAATGTATCCTATTTTTTTCATTATTTTTTTTTTTTTTTTTCACTATAAAACAGAAATATCTAGGCGAACTTTGAACCTAATATTTTCGTTTTAAAGGCCACTTGTAGGTACATTTTTTTAAATTAAAACAAAATAACCTTTTTTTTCCTCTACGTATGGCATGAAACGAATCATAACATTATTTTTATTAGTGCATAAATTTTCTTTAAAAATAGTATGGGGCAGTGAACACTCCACTTAAAAAAATAATGCTAACTTTGCTGATAATTCTCCATAAAAGAACAAATAAAGGTATAATGCAGTAATATTGATGTTCTTTGTAATGAATGACAGTTATGTTTTACTTTTAATTGGCATCGTTCTTTTCGTATTTTTTCTTTTTTGAGAATAAAAAAGATTAATTTTTTTTTTTTAAAGAAATGGTTAAAATCAGAAAAGATTGGCTTTCCAATTTCCTATGATTGATTAGAAGGGTTCTTTTCATTATTTAATTTTAGGAAAGCCTGTCTAACAGTTTTTTAAAGTAATTATTTACAATATCTTGAAATTCATCCCAAAGTAAGCAATCGATTTATGTTTTGTTTCTTAGAAGTTTTCTGAGCAATGTTTTCGTTTTTAGGGATTTTTTTGTTTTTGTTTTTTAGCAAACTATGTCACCACTGGAAAACGTGCGATTTCATTTATTTCAGTTTTTCTACTGTGAATTTTTAAGAAATAATAGAATATAGATTTTTAAAATTCCACTGAAAAACAATAAAAAAATAAAACAAACAACACAGCACTGTGTATCAGAATTAAATTAAATTTTATTTTTAATGAGAGAGGTTAGGTTGCATTTTTCGAAAAAAAAATTGTTCAAATTGGATAAAAAGGCAATTCAGAGGCAATTGAGGTACAAAAATGTTTTCCTATTTTTTATGCCTTTCCCTTTACCCATCAAAAAAAAAACAAGGATAAATTAAAAAAATTATAACTCAACTCAACTGCCTAATTTCCAGCTTTATGTTTCACTTTGATTATCAGAGTTTTTTCGACTGAATAAAGTAACTTTTTTTAACCTTTATACAAGAAAAATAGTTTTTTTGCTTTTTTTTTTTTGCTTTTTTTTTCATTTTTTGATGCACCTTGAACTTATATTGTCATTCAATGTCGGCCTACTTGTAAAAATATCAACCATCGAAGAATTCGAAATGTTTCAATTAAATGTACATGCTATTTTTATGTAAACGTCAACAACCCACCTTATCATTTTTGATTACTAAAAAACTAAATTACTTTTAGTTTTAAGTGATTCTTTTTTTTAATGCTGTGTATTTTTTTAATTAAAAAATTGGAACAAATTTTAACATTAAAAACCCTTTCTTTAGTTAATTATTTAAAAAGATAAAAAAAAAAAATAAACACTGCTAAGCTAGTTGTTCAAGTTTCTTATTTATTGTCAATTTCTTTGTTTTAATTCAAGTT
This sequence comes from Acanthosepion lycidas, assembly GCA_963932145.1. NCBI lineage: Eukaryota > Metazoa > Mollusca > Cephalopoda > Sepiida > Sepiidae > Acanthosepion > Acanthosepion lycidas. The sequence goes on from OZ010596.1 coordinate 249,659, forward strand.
TTAAAAATGAATGAAAAACTGGGGGGGTTGTTAACAGTTTGTTGTGAATGTTTAGGCGAAAAAATGCTTCGTTAAAGTTAAAAGTACGTTTTTGAACCTCGTGGCTCTGACTTATTTCATTTATTATTTAATTTATTATTTATTTAATTATTTGTTATTATTATTCACGATATGGAAACTGAATAGTGAATTTATTTTAAATCCTAACTTACATGGATATTTTTAATATCCTACAAATAACAAAAAAATGAGGTGTATAAAATCAGGATCAAAAATCAAAATGCCTTTTTTTTGTTTAATGCATAAAAAATTTGAATTAAAAATTTTAAATATACACTTTTACACAATTGTGCCCTTTCAACTACTAAAAATCAGATCATAGCGTTGTCTTTTTTTAGTTTTTTTTTTTTTTTTTCCTTTTTAGAATGTCTTCCTTTACCTTTACTTAGTGAGTTCTAAAGTAACACAAAAACAAAATTCTCTCTAAATTAAAAATAAAATATGAATGACTAATAATCGTTTTTTTTTTTTTTCGTTGTTTTTTTTTATAATTAGGGTTTTTACTTGAATTAGTGGTGTCATGTTTTAAAGCATTTTCTTATAGACATTTTCTTAAATTGACGACAGATTTGTAAGGAAAGAAAGAAAAGATGAAGTTCTGTTGATTCAGTTTTTTTTTTAATTTCAAAACGACGCATCATTTATTTTCGGAAGATAGTCGGTGGTCTGATCAGGTCATCGGAACAAAATGACAAAATGAAAGTGAGTAGAGGAGGAGTCCATGATTTTAAATTTGGTTGAAAATAAATAAAAAAATAAAATAAATAAATAAATGTCAAGACTTTATGTGTAAAGTGTAAATGAGCGTGTGAGAAAATATGGATTAAAGAGAGAATAGAGCATTTGAGAACAAGAGAGAGAGGGGAGTGAGAGTGCTTACAGTAAGAGAGAAGACACCAGAATGAATGAGGGAAAAAAGTAAATTTTAGTTCTAAGTCTTCTTGTCTATCAAATCCTATCAAAACCAAACTCCCCCTACTTTCATACGTGCTAAAAATATTAAAAATTAAATGTTGTGAACTGTTTTTCGTGATTAGTGTGGGTATCTTTTACATTCCAAATTTAGTTTTCGTTAAATTTCCCATCACAATTGAATAAATTTCTTTACTAACCATTTCTGTGAGTGTGCAGTTAAAAATGTCAGGAAAAACGAAAAACTTGTCCAAGATCTTTAACAAAATGTATTTCTACAGTCGTAAGATAATCGCAAGTGTCAAAAAAACTAAATTGAGGAGAATATTCGAATTTAAAATCTTGACGCATGTAACTTGGCACTGGTCCATAAGGTCATGTCATCCAATGCATTTTTTCCAAAGAAAGGTCAAGTAATCGAAGCACATATTATGATCTCACATATTCAATCCCTTTCTTTACAAAGGAGACTTCATTTATCATATCTCAGAAGATATATTCAGTTACGTGCCATGCGGTATATGCGCTTTAGGCGATTATGTATATTTTTTCCCGCAGCAATTCTTTCTGCGGTAGATCAGTTTGCTATAATCTAGAGAACTCGGTCTGTCTTGCTATTTTTACCCATAGGTGGGGGAAGGATGAGAAGAGGATTCATAACTTCCCAAGGGTATTAGTACGTAAGTGAATGTAAATGGGTTCGATTGAAAATCGAACTCGGCTCTCCGATTCCTCAATCCGAGTCGCTAAACTGTGCCTCTTATTTAAAATTTGCTATATTTATGGGAGAAGATTTGAATAGTGTTTAGTTTAATATTGTAGATAGAGCGTTTATGGGTAGACTCTAGAGATAAACCTAGAAATCAACTAAAGTTTAAAGATCGCATATTCGACGGAATTCCATTGGCTGGATTTATCCCTTCTTAGTTTATTCACCTCCCTCCATCCCACCTAACTTTTTTTTTCTCCCTCTCGCTGTTAGTAATCACTTAGATTTATTTCTTTCTCCACATGTAAATTCTTGTATACCTTTTATGGGAAACTTCCTAGTGACGGAAGTGGAAGGCATGCTTCGATAACTTTATTTCTAAATAAAATATTTTAGTCGCATCATGATTCCCCACTTGATGAAACGTTAAAAAAGTTTTCGTTTTTTTTTAACGTTGAAACAAGATGTACAGTTTTGTAGTGGGTATGTGCATGTTCTCTAATCTAACACTGCATAATAAATAAATATTTACGGCTCTACTTTTGTATTGAGCTCTGTTTTAAATTAATGTTTTGAACGCTGAAATCTTACTCTTAGTTCCTTTATATTTGTGTATATATATATATATATATATATATATATATATATGTGTGTGTGAAATGGACAAAGTCCGAAAATTATTTTAAGACATTTTCATACTTATACATTCTTTTTATAAATACAAATATTTAAGTAAATGCTCTGTTTATAATAAACAGTATTAAACAACATTTACCGGCCTGAATGTCCGAGAAATTTTTACAGAAAATATTCGTTCTCCGACAGGATTCGAACCTGTATCCTATACGGAACAGTCATTTAGCTTGACGTGCCTTTACCGATTTGGCCACAGAGGTGCGTTCGGTTAGCAAAGTCGAATTTACTGTATTTGAACTTCAATCTTCTATGAATCTCTCACGTACATTCATATCTGCTCATGGCATATCAAATGTAAACAAATGACGTCACACATTATGAAATGGACAAATCCGACAATTATTTCAAGACATTTTTATGTTTATATATTCTTTTTATAGATACAAATATTTAAGTAAATGCTCTGTTTAATAAACAGTATTAAACAACATTTACCGGCCTGAATGTCCGAGAAACATTCACAGAAAAATGTTGAAAAACAGTAAATTGTTTAATACTGTTTATTATAATCAGAGCATTTACTTAAATATTTCTATCTATAAAAAGAATGTATAAACATAAAAATGTCTTATATATATATATATATATATTGTAGAGGGTGCAAAGAAGTCCCTCAAACAAATAATAAAAAGAAAATACACTACAAATAAAGTAAAATAAACTTTTGTTTATTTTCGTAAAAAAAAATATATAAGAATTATTTTTTTTGTACACAATGGAATTGTCCGTAAAGCTGTGATGTCAGCTTGTCACTGTACTCCCTCTGGTCTGATGAGAGTTTCTATCTTCCTTATATCTGAATGATGAGGCTCCGGGGAGATTAAGAGATGGGTTTCTTATGTCGAGCCCTGATTGGTCAATAAATCATATTTTTGATCACGTGGTGTCCTTTCCACTACGTCCGCACTTTTGGGTGCGCCTTCCTTGTTTTTGACCCCACAGGGTATGGTAAGGAGAGAGTTCCCGCGCAATTGTATTTTTTGGATACACGTGGTGTGAATTAATTTTTATTGTGTGTATGTGGAAAATAAAATAAGAAACAGCACAACACTCTCCCCCAGATTGGAAAATATATGAAAGATACATGTTTTTCAATATGTGATATATTCTTTAAAATGTTGCGGCCAGTGGACTTTTCTGCCGGTTTTCGTTGTAGGTGTGATGTCAGTATTTTGTTTTCCAGCTTCCTCATTTTTTGTGTGAATATGTGTTTGCGGAGGTATTGTATGAGGTTGTTCCTCGATGTACGCTGGTTTAATGCGATCAATAGCGATATTATCTTTCTTTTCTTTTCTCATAATAGTAAAATATTTTTCATGCCTGTCCAGAACTTGATATGGTCCTGAATAATTTGGACAGAATGGTTTTTTAACCGTGTCATTTCTGATAAATATATATTTGCAGGTGGTAAGTTTGGGATGTAAGTTTGTTTTTCTGCTTTCCTGGTTGGTGCAAAGTTGAGAAGAGACATTTTATGTTTTAATTCTGTTACAAACGTTGTTGTAGGTGAAATGTCTGTCGTTATTAAAATACTGTCCAGGTAGGGTTAATGCTGATCCGAAAACTACCTCTGCAGGTGTGCTTTGCAAATCTTCTTTCACCGTGTTTCTTATCGCTAAAAGAATTAGTGGTAAATTGTCTGTCCAGTCCGCATTATTTAAATTCATAGCTAGAGAAGCTTTTAACTGTCTGTGGAATCTTTCAACCATCCCATTTGCACAAGGGTGATAGGCGGTTGTTTTGATGTGATTCGTTCCTAACAATTGGGTAAATTGAGCAAAAAGTGTTGATTGGAATTGTGAACCTCTATCTGTTGTTATTACTGAAGGTACTCCGAAAATTGCTATCCAGTCCTGCAGTATAACTCTGGCTATTGTTGCAGCTGAAGTGTCTTTGACTGCTATGGCTGTAGGCCATCTGCTAAATCTGTCAACTATAGTAAGAATATGTGTATGTCCTTTTGAGGTGGGTAAAGGTCCTACTAAGTCGATATGAATGTTGGTGAATCTAGCATCAGGTGTGCTAAAAGTGCCAAGTGGTGATTTCGTGTGTCTGTGGATTTTGTTCTTTTGGCAAGGTATACAAGTTTTAGTCCAATTGCGAATGTCCGTGTTCATATTGGGCCAAACAAAGCGTTCTGCTATTAATTTTACAGTGGCTCTTTTTCCTGGATGAGATAAATTGTGAAAATGTTGAAAAACTAGTCGTCTGATGTTCGGTGGTATATATGGACGCGGATGTGTTTGTGATACATCACAATAAAATTTTGTTGTACCAAATGGTATGGGCATTTCCTTCAGTTGTAAGGATGTTTTTTGTTGTACAACTGGAAGTGTTTCATCTGTTTTCTGCTCTTGTGCGATTAATTCCATACTTAAAGAACTGGAATTTAAAGAGGCTATTGTAGATCGAGATAATGCGTCTGCTATAATGTTCTCTTGTCCCTTAATATATCGGATGTCTGTGGAGAACTGGGCGACATAATCGAGATGTCTGATTTCTCGTGGACCATATTTATCTACATGTGTATGTAGTGCATATGTTAATGGTTTGTGATCTGTATAAATGCAAAAATTTCTTCCTTCCAGCAAATGTTTAAAATGTTTAATTGCAAGGTAAATTGCTAGAAGCTCCCTTGAAAAGGTGCTGTATTTCGTCTGTGTCTTGCTTAACTTAGCAGAAAAAAATGATATAGGAGTCATTGTGTTGTTAGCAAGTTGGTGTATGACTGCTCCTACAGCTATTTCAGATGCATCTGTTGTAAGCGTGAGTTTTGTGTCCTCGCTGTCCGTTACGTAGTTTAGTTTTGTAAAGTTGGCCAAAGCAGTTTTAGCTTGTTTGAAGGCTTCTAAGCTAGGCCCTTCTAACTTTAACTGTTGGTTCTTTGTTTTGTTTTGTAACAAATCTGTTAACGGTGCAAGTAATGTAGAACAGTTAGGTAAAAATCGTCTGTAATAGTTAATTACGCCTATGAATCTGCGTACTTGTCTGACTGATGTTGGTTGCGGGAAATTTGAAATTGCACTTACTTTCTCGGGTAGTGGAGATATTCCGTCCTTGTCAATTAAGTGTCCGAGGAAATTAACCTTTGGTTGGCTGAAAATGCATTTCTCTGTATTTATTTTCAGACCGTAACGTGATGTTCTTTCAAATGTTTGCTCTAAGTGCTGTCTGTGCTCGTCGAGGTTTCTGCTGGCGATTAAAACGTCATCCACATATGCAAATATAAATGGCAGACCTCTAAAAACTTCGTCTATTAACCTTTGGAAGGTTTGACAGGCGTTCCTAAGCCCAAAAGGCATCCTTACGAACTCGTAAAGGCCAAATGGTGTGGTCAGTGCAGTTTTATGAATGTCTTCTTCTGCCACTGGAACTTGGTAGTACGCCTTTACGAGATCCAATTTGGAAAATATGGTGGCGCCTTGCAGAGCGATGGCGAAATCGTGGATATGTGGAATAGAGTATCTACCCGGGATCGTTTTAGCATTTAATCTTCTAAAATCGCCACAAGGACGTCATGTTGTAGCGTCAGACTTTTGCACCATGTGTAGCGGTGAAGACCAAGCACTTTTCGAGGGTCGGATGATCCCTTGCTGTAATAAATGTTGAAACTCGTTTTTCGCAATCTTATATTTGTCCGGTTTCAATCGTCTGGGGGTGGAATAGACAGGTTGTCCAGTTGTCTTGATGTGGTGCTTGGCATTATGTTTTATGGTGTCTGTGTTTTTAAATGGCTGGGAGAGTTGTGGATATTTTTTTAGTAGCTGACGGATGTACTGGTCCTCGGGTAAGGCAGAACTGATTCCAGTAGACTGGTATTTCGAGGTGATTCCTCTTACTGAAATCTTGGTATGATTATCCACTAGTGTGCGATTAGTCATGTCGACAGACAGGTTGAATCTGGCTAAAAAATCTGCCCCCAATATAGGCGTTGTTACACTGGCTATGGTAAAATTCCAGAAAAAATTCCGTCGCATGCCGAGATTGATATTGAGCGATTTCTCTCCGTTAGTTGGTATTTTGGTACCGTTAGCTGCTTGAAGATGATAAGACTGTGGCATAGTTTCCTGATTTTGTGTTGGTGGTATCACGCTTATTTCAGCTCCGGTGTCTATTAAAAAGTTATATCCATTAATTTTGTCACGGATATAAAAACAGACGACCTTTTGTTAAAAATCCAGCAACAGCCGTCGTCTCTACTGGCTGGAATTTTCGTTTCCCGCATTCGCGTTGTTGAAAGAACAAGGACGTATACAGTGTCTCGCCTCAGGACCAAACTTTTTGTGGTAGTAACAAATTTCATCTTTTCTATTGCGGTTGTCAGTCCGGACTCTGCTGAAACTTCGCTTTCTGTAGCCTGGACATTTATCGCGGCGGTACTGTCGGTCTTTTTGGAGTAAGCCTTGTAATTGTATAGACAACCTTTCTACAGTAGACATGAGGTCGTTAAATTCCCTGTCTCTTTGTTGGGTTGGTTGTGATTGGATAGAGTTTACCCTACGGCTTCGAAAACTTTCATGGATCCGATCTGCAATGTCCGCGAGTTTTTCTGTCTGCGTTTCCTCCGTCATGGGTGCGAGGTTTTGTGTTGTTGTAGTGGGTAACTTGTCCAGCCATAAGCTCCGCATAATGCTCTCGGACATTTTGTTGTCACCCAGCAAGGTTCGCATGTGCCTCAATAACTGTGATGGGATGCGGTCTCCTAATTCAACCTGAGTGAAAAGGTTGTGTAGCATGGCTTCGTTCGAGACACCGGTCCGTTTTAAAATTGCTTCCTTGAGCCTATCGTACGGGTTGTCATCCGGGACATTTTCCAGTAAATCCATTACTTCCTCGACGATGTCCGCTGGCAGTTTTTCCACTAAGTAACAATACCGGGTTCTCTGGGAGGTGATTCGCTTCGCATCAAATAATGCCTGGATTTGAACGAACCAGGACTTAGTGTTAGTCATGTTGAAAGCCGGGATATTCAACGATAGTGTGGCGAGAGGTGTTTCCGAAGATTGTGATTCCATTGTGTCTTTCCTCTTCGTTTTGTTTGTTTTTTTAAATGTAGTGTCTCACGTCGAGGTCACCAATTTGTAGAGGGTGCAAAGAAGTCCCTCAAACAAATAATAAAAAGAAAATACACTACAAATAAAGTAAAATAAACTTTTGTTTATTTTCGTAAAAAAAATATATAAGAATTATTTTTTTTGTACACAATGGAATTGTCCGTAAAGCTGTGATGTCAGCTTGTCACTGTACTCCCTCTGGTCTGATGAGAGTTTCTATCTTCCTTATATCTGAATGATGAGGCTCCGGGGAGATTAAGAGATGGGTTTCTTATGTCGAGCCCTGATTGGTCAATAAATCATATTTTTGATCACGTGGTGTCCTTTCCACTACGTCCGCACTTTTGGGTGCGCCTTCCTTGTTTTTGACCCCACAGGGTATGGTAAGGAGAGAGTTCCCGCGCAATTGTATTTTTTGGATACACGTGGTGTGAATTAATTTTTATTGTGTGTATGTGCGTGTGTGGAAAATAAAATAAGAAACAGCACAATATATATATAAGTGGCCGAAAGCGCTTGTACTCCTTGGTCTACAAAACGGCAAAGCGTAAGGATGTTAGAAAAACTTAATAAAAAAAATAGTTAAATCATCCTTGTCAGCCTAATGAAAGATGTTTGAACACACACACACACACATCTAAGTCTGCTCTACGGTTGTATTGAGCTCTTTTGTTAGTTAGTTGTTTACTCGTGTTGGGGTTTTTTCTTTGGGCTTTGAACCTGTATCTGTGCGATTTTTTTCGACAGACTTTCATGTTTCTAGCTCTTTCTTTTTTTAAAACCTTTTTTTCCCTCGGGATTGATTTGATTATTGGCAAATCAAAGATTCGAGGGTTTTTCGAAAGAGTATAGTTACCTATATTTACATATATATATATAAAACAAAGGAGAGCCCGAGTTGTTACTCAAGTTTCACGATCTCGCGATCTAGATATAATGCTAGATGCATTCTAGTCATTTGAAGATCACGAGAACAGGAAACACGAGTAACGACTTGGGTTCTCTTCTGTTAAATGTTGACGTTGTGAAGCGTTTTTGTTTTCTCGAGATAATCTTGGCGTTGAGCACTTTACTGAGTAGGTAGGTGTTTACCTTTTGACCTTTCTTTTTCTTTCCTTCTTAGATGTTAGGTCTTCCTGGATATCTATCTATCTATCTCTATCTCTCTCTCTCTCTCTCTCTCTCTATATATATATATATATATATATATATATATATATATATATATATCGGTATAGTCTGTAGCTTTCCTTAAGTATATATCGAAGCCAATAAGCTCAGGAAAGTGTTAAATGGAACTCTTGCTTTCGTAATCTTTGCAACTGTTAAGCAGTTCTATCAGTAATTTCAATATAGAAATAAGAAACAATAACCAGGAAGTTATCTATATGGTACAATACAAACACGGCACTGGATACGAGTATATTAACGATTTTTAAAATGCACCTATGAGACAATCATCTAGTGATTTGCTTTCGCTGTTACTTTTATCCCTTCATTCTCCTCTTTGACTGGTTTTGTGTCACACTGATACTGTGTGTTTAATTATGATCAATACAAAATTACTTTTCAATGAACGTTTCTAGTAACACATAGTTTTCTCATTTTTGTCTGAATTTTTGGGATGCAGAGTTATCATTATTTACATTCGGACTAATGTCCTCATCTTTGTTGTTATTATCGCAATATTTCAGCAGTTGTGCTCTCCAGCCTCCTTCAGGTGTATGTCGATCCGGTTAACATTTAAGGAATTTCAAACTAAACACTTTATTTAACCTACGGCGTTCCGCTGTCCATGTTTAAGGATATCTCGTTTTGTTCTTAGTGGTCCTTGCCATGTTTAGCAGAAACATGACAAAGAGGAGGTAGTTCATAAGTTTTGTGTCATAGTATTAATGAGTTCAAGCCAAGAACGTGTAGTTCAGACTTTGACTCAGTGAAAATAATTGAGCAGTATTAAAAAGAACAAAACAAGATACAGTGATACATGTACAGCGGAGTAATCTATCGCGTAGTTTCCAATCAACTCTGAATTGCTTAAGTATCTCACCTCACAGTGTCTTCTTTCATATAAGCAATATGGCTTTCGCTTCTCTAGGTCAACTGCTGATGTATTAACGATTATTGCTGAAAGAGTCTATCAAGCTTTAGATAAGAATGATAAAGCTCAAGAAGTTGCTTTAAATATCTCAAAGGCATTTGACAGAGTTTGTCATGCTGATCTTCTAGACAAGTGGAATGATTATGGTATTCCTGGACGAATTTTTGATTTGATTCAATCTTTCTTATCAAATCGCAAAATGAAAGTTGCCTTGAACAGCCACTCATCTAGATCTTTTTGCATTAATGCAAGTATCCGCCAGGGCTCTATTCTTAGACCTACGTTGTTCCTATACCTTTAAATTTGTGAAAAAGACCAATATGCCAAAACCCAGCTAAATGCTTTTGATTTGCATTACTCAGTTCTAAGAGGAAAGTCAGGCAAAGGTACTCCAGATGAGTCAAGAGTAGAATTTGAATAGAATTTACAAGCAAAACATTCTGCTTTATTAGAAGATGTTAACGCCTTAAATTGTGTGAAGAGAGGAGGAATAGAAGACTTATTTAAGACTATCACAGAACCACCAGTAGTCACGTGAGCCAAACTTGTTAGAGGCTATACGGGACCTCATTCTATCAGTAAACAAACACATAACCTCTTTGAGGGCACGTTTTCAAGTATTACGAGCAAACACAAATAGTTGTGACCGGAAGTATCACTATGGAACACCCGGAAAAAGTGTTACCGCTGGGCTATAGCGGCTAAACAAACCGGTGTGAACCAATGAGAAGATTCTTTTAAGAAGAAAAAAGGCACAAATAATTATCACTATCGTCTATGACAATACAAACTGGTCAGAAGGCAGCTAAGACTAAAGCATAATGTGGCCTCAAGGTTGCCACCAGAAATACATTCAGGGACACCTGCCTATGCGTAACATAGTACTGCAAATAACCCGATATTCAGAGCAGCCTTCCAGGCACTACCAAATAGTTCGGGCTCCTTACTACTAGACGAGTGTAGCAACCGGAAAACTGCCAATCCGGTACGCTCATAATAAAAAGTCACAGCTACTGATCGGTCACCAAGACATTTAAATCATTATGGTCAACAAAGAAAGAATCGGTAAAAAAAAACATATCCTAAACAGCAAATGAGGGATAAACATATACTCCCGTTCAATAAACATATATATGGGTAGTGGGTTTAGCCGAACAATTTTCAGTACATCTCGTATATCTCTATAGGCACATAATACTCTTATTCACGATATTTTTCAAAAGATTTTTTTAAATGGTCTTTTTATTCTCAATATAAAGTAATATGTTTAGAAAATTCTGTTGTATCTTTATACCAAAAAATAATAAACATTGCTGAAAGAGTAAAAATAAAGCTTTAAGCTAATATTTGAAAGAGTCATTTTGCTTCGTAGATACTATTTTCGAAGAAAAATATCTATTTTAACTATTGGTTTATGTTAAATTTTTATATATTTGTGTGCGTGCTAAAATTCAAATTCAGAGATTGGCGTTTTTACGAATGTCAGAATCCATCAACGCAATATTCTCAATAAAAAACGAATTCAAAATTTTTCTTTGTTTATTTATCAATAACAGTGTTTCTTCGCTTTACAAATGGTGTCTAAGAATGTGAAATCAAACAATATAAGCCATTTTGGAAGAACGAGTAACGACACCATAGTCACAAAGCAATGAAAAATGCTTTAACTTTCATTTTAAATCTTTATAGTATATAAACTCCTATATTTTACGATCAATAAGTGAAGCACAAACAAATAAGAGACACCTAAAAATAAATCTTACTAAATTCAGTAGATACGAAAATCTTTTTAAAAATTCTGTACAAACACGGCTCCAAATTAAATAAGTGATTTCTGAAACTTTATTAGATAGAACAAGTGACGTGCTTTCTATGACGTTCACTTGCTTGAACGCCAAATGACCTGGAAATAGGTCAGGGCTCGGTTTACCCAGTACATTCCTGCGCAAAACGCAGATAGGATTCGTAAGCCGAAAAGCGGCTCGCCGTTAACAGCGAAAAGCAGTCGGTGAAAAATAGTCGGTGAAAGACAGTCAAGGAACCAGACCATGCTTCGATCAACAGTTTAGACACGCGTTACCATGACAACGCATCAGTCAGCGATGATTTTTCTACATACAAAGCCACGTCGAAAGTAAGTCCTATATCCTCTCTTTTTGCTTACTGTGTTCTAAAACTATTGCTATCGCACGCAGTCAGCAGTCACATACATGTTTTATTAGCATGTGCTTCACACGCGCTCATACATACATATTGGCGTAACATACCGCGTGATTTTCCTCACTCAAAATAATTTCGAACAATCGAACTATTGATCTCTTCATGGCCACAAAATCACTTCGGAACTTTGCAGACTCACTTGCGACAAATAATTTCGAACACTCGAACTATTGATCTCTTCATAGCCACAACAAAGAACATTGATTTTTAATATGTAAATACATATATATGGCTGTATAAATGTTACTGTCATATTTAGCTTGATCTTCTTCCTTTTCTGAGATCATTTTTTCGCGTTGTATAAAAATTGTGTTGTATTTGTAGACACGACACTCATATTTTATTTTTCCACCAAAAAATCCGAGTACACTGACCCCACATTATCAATCAATTAGTTAACAAGTGGTCGATGCCTCTAAAATCCTAAAATTAAACGAACTGAAAGAAGAACGAGTTAAGAAGCAATAAGCCCAAACAGCTCAAAACTCAATCTATTACGTAAAATGTTTTCAATGTATCTGCAAGAAAATACATTTGTACTTGCAAAAATTGTTTCATAATCCATTATTTGTTAAAGTGCAAGCAACTTTCAACTATGTCAAAATGGTTAATTCATGAACAAAGGACTATACAACGAGCCTAATGCAGGATTTTAATTAATGATGAATTGTAATTACTAACCAAATTGTAGTATAGCTACCTCAAAGCAGCCTTTCTTTTGTACAAAGAGGAATAAGCACACATGTTTATAGCGATCCCCCATTTGTTTTTCTTTAAAACCAATATCTCTCTCTCGCTCTCTCTCTCTCTCACTCTCTCTCTCTCTTTCTCTTTCTTTCTACCTTCTCCTCTATATACTTCCAACTATTGAGAAAGCGACCATCAAATAAAAACAGGAGGAAGAAGAAAAACTGAATACGGCTGCAAAATGGCGGAAGTGATCTGATGCGGGAACTAGCCATTGTGACTAGAAACCTGCTAAAATAAGAGAGGCTCCACGCATAACTTCCGCTATAAAAAAAAAAATTATAAAAAAAGGAACACCGAAAAATAAAAGAATTTTGTAGTCTGCAGTCTGGCGCACTGACATAAGAGATACAAACAAACATCCGAGAGGCAGAAGGAAAGAAGAAACCGCAAGAGAAACTAGACCAGTGTATCACGTGAAGAAGTTAAGCGGTCGTCTGCTTAAGACATTTTTCTGTCGAGAAAACACCAGATTTCCAAGGGAAACACATGTTCGAGTTCTACCAAAGTCCGACTTGTAAACTATCAACTATCGAGTCGAACGGACTTTCGCCAACCCAAACGACAATGGATTCACTCCAATCGAAATCAAATAAATAAACATATATTATTTCTTTAATTCTGTTCGCTTATTTCCGATGTTTCTGATAAACATTGCTAAGAACATCTAGGACTTCTCCACATGCTAACAACTCTTTTTCACAATTTTCACTCATTCAGTCATTTTGTGCCAGCGTGTTAAAATACACAAAAATGTTAAATATCCAATATAACTTCTCTATGTTGGTTTCATCTTTCCCTTTTGATTTGATTATTGATACTCACAAAATATAACGACATTGATTCAGCCGTTGCTTGATATAAAACATTCCAGAAAAAATGATGGAAATAATGTGGTGCAAAGTCTTTTTTCTTCCTTTCGAAGAACTGAAATTGTAAACATGAATGAATACCGAAAGATACGTGATATAGAGAAAACAGGAATACCAAACGAATACAGGCTATGGCAGTAGTAATAGCTGAGAGATGGATACACATTTGACTTACTGACTTTTCGGATATTTAACTATAATCACCAAAACTACGCATTTTTATTATAAGTACAAGATCCCAAAATTCACTTCAGTCATCAACTTAATGAAATTTATTACACATGCGTGGCGTGTCTTCGCATTCACAGAGACTCAGACAGAGACATATGGAGAGATCTGATCAGCTACCCAGCTACCTTATGATCACACCAGATCATGATGATAATGATGATAATGATGATAATGATGATTACTGTACAAGTCATACCTAGTAAGAAAAAAGAAAACGTCTTATACATTAGATAAATAAAACCAGATTTTATAATTTAATATTATTCTTGATAATAACATTGCATACCATTGTAAAATAAAAGTTGTGTCGTAATTATCAGTTGTTATAAAAATTTCATTTCATTGTGTTATGACAGAAGAATTGTGATGTAACAGAGTTGATGACAGTGATTGGGGTTCTTCTTGTAGTGTCCCTTCAGGATGTGGGTGATCCTGGCTCTCCACAATTTCCTGTCCTTTGTAGCTCTTATGTTGTTATTTCGCTATCTCTCCTTTTGCACAAGTTCGTTAGATAAATTATTCGTTGCTTTGACAAGTTCGTTAGATAAATTATTCGTTGCTTGCCTTTATCTGTCAGTGTCAAATTTTCTAAGCCCTCTTTTTTCATTATGTGCCGTAGAAACTTCATCCGTCTCTTCCTGATGTTAAGTATAAGTGTCCGTTTTGTTTCCATTTTCTCTAGAACTTCGTCATTGCTCATATGTTCAATCCATGGTATTCTCAGTACCCTTCTGTATAATCACATTTCTGTTGCCTCAAGTCTGTTCTTTCTGTGATGAGATCGTCCAGCATTCACTGCCACATAGAAGAATAGTTATGACATAAGAGTTAAGTACTCTTTTCTTTGTTTCTAACGAAATTTTCTTGTTTCTTAATACATTGCTTAACTTTTGAAAGACATCCGTCACTATGTCAATTTATCTTCGGATTTCAGTCTCGCATTTTCTGTTCTCTGTTAAAGCATATCCTAGATATTTAAGCTTTTGTACTTGCTTGATTTTGGCATCTTCAATATTTGTTCTAGAAAATTAGTAAATTTAAGGATTCATTAACTGGATTTTCTAACAGTAACAGTAACTTTTACTTAAAACAGAATGAAAATAAAGTTTGATTTACACACGGTAGTCTGAGGTCAAAGGGTAAAATAGAAATACTGTAATTCTACCCCTGTTCGAAAAAGGGCGTGAAAAAGTAAAAATGAAACCTAAGGAAATACGGACGACCAGCAGTGTAATAATCAAGAATTTTTTATTTATGTTTAAACTTTTTCTTTAACCCTATATAACCAATAGTTTAAGGAGACGAATCTTTATTCTATACGCTTTTATTAAACTTAGTATAATGAATAAATTTGAAGACATTAAGGTGCTACATAAACAAAAATATAGCGTAAATAAAATGTAAGTAAAAATTAATGTAAGTTAAATTAATATGAAAGGAAAAATATTTATTCTAAGAGTAAATTTTAGAAAAATTACAATATTCTTTTTTATACGAATGAAATAATTTCGTCGTAATTCTGAAAATTTATTTGGGGATGTGGGGAACAAAATTATGCAGGAAAAATAAGTCAAAGATTTGTTTTTAAAATAAAAACTTAGAATAAGAACTTACGTTTAATTACTGAAGTGTTGTTTATTTTTCTATATATGAATTTGTAAAATAAATGCATGAAAAACAGAGACACGAGGAAAACAAAATAAACATCAGTACAGATGGAGCGAAAATGTGTAAATGTTAGGATACAGGCCTTTCTTTGTAGTTGCTTTCCAAGATGAAAAGAAATAAGAAATAAATGTGATTTCTTCGTGTGTATATGTGATAAATAAGAAGCGATGGAGAAAGTGAAGAGGAAAGTGTAAGTGTCCCCTAGCTTGGTGAGGAAGACGGGTGAAAGTGTAAGGGGATTTCGTTTAAGTCGAGCGTCGTGAACTGTTGCCGTCTATTGCTTGTCTTTCTCTTTCTGGTTTGTCTGTCGGGAAACTTTGCTTAAATACTCTTCAAATAGATCATAAAGCATGTTTTTATTGTTGGCAGAAATGTGACCCGTTGGTCGAAAAATGTGAAATATTTATTTTCGAATCATTAATTTTTTTAAACCGGAACAATGCGCAATCCACCGACTCAGAAACCATTTTTCTCTGTCATTTGGTGTTTGAAAGTACAGCGAGCCATGCACTTTCAAAGTCCAAACAAATAGAAACGAACTCTCCAATCAGTAGTGGCGACGGCTGTCACTGGAAAAAAAAAACAAAAAAAAAACAAAGTCGTCTATTCCACATCCGTAACAAAATTCACAGATACCTATTTTTAGTCGACACAGGACCGAACAGAAGTCAACCTTATATCACCCAAACTAGGACGACAGTTACTCCCTACATCATATAAATTACAGGCAGAAAACTGGTCCAAGATCGACACATACGAGGAGAAACCCCTCAATTTAAATTTCGGATTACGCTGTGCTTTCTCCTGGATTTTTATTCAAACCGACGTCAAGACATCGATACTAGGTGCAGATTTTCTATCCGATTTTAACATATCTGTGGATATAGATAATAAAACGCTCACAGATAATGTAGCAAAACTTGCAACTCAAGGAAGTCGGTTTCCATACATTTCTACTGGAAATGACTCGGTTTTACCTGAGAATGAAACATACCAAAAGCTTCTTGAAAAGTTTCTGGTTATCACAACTCTTTTCAAATACACTGACAACGTCACTCTGCAAAGCACTATATAAAGACCACCGAACAAACAACCCCGTGGAGACTGCGTCCTGAGAAATATGAAATTGCAAAGGCAGAATTCCAATACATGTTAGAACTCGGTATAATACGTCCATCCAAAAGCCCATGGTCATCACCACTACACATGGTACCAAAACCAGACGTCGCTGCCTGGCGCCCATGCAGATTTTTAAGCCGTCTTAAGGCAGCTAGTATAGCAGATAGGTATCCAAACTTGTACATCCATTATTTTACAATGAGCTTACAAGGAATACGGATTTTTACAAAATTGGGCCTATTATCAAATCCCAGTGGCAGAAGAGGACATACCAAGACAGCCGTGACCACTCCCTTTGGTTTATTTGAGTTCTTTATAACGCTATTCGGTCTACGCAACGCAACAAAATCATTCCAACCATTAATCAACGAAATTCTACATGGTTTACCTTTTATTTTTGCATACATAGACAATGTCTTAATTGCACAGAAACCTGTCGCGGTCGCCATTAGCCGCTCCTTAGAAAGACGGCCTTGACCTTCACAACTCCTGATCTCGCAGATTTAAGTCAAGCAACATGCGAGAAACCAGACGACTAGTTCAATATCGTTGATGCCAAACCGTACCTCGTGAGCATCGGATTATGCAGCGCTTCCTCAAACACCGAACAACAATTGTATTAATTTAATATCTACGGTTTTCTACTCCCTCTAGCCGGGGAGTTCTTGAATGAATCGCTCCAAATATCATAAGCTCCTTTTTCGTCCAAATCCAACGTTTTAGGATCAAAGTGTAGTATCTGTGCTTTGTGATCATGCGGGCTGGCTTCTGTCGAACTCCCTAATGCAGGGAGGAACTCGGAGGAAGCTTTGCCGAAGGGCAAGGTTTCCTTCGGGGAGGTAGACAGGACCTGAACCCGTCCAGGCGGGTTCAAAGGTCATATTTTTGGCCGAGCCTACGGGCTCGCGGGCAACCCACATTAAACCGGCCTTGTGCCACATTTAATCCTCGTGGGTGGGTTAATAAATACTAGCTACTCGGCCCGGGGGCCTGGATCAAAGTGTAGTACGCTGCCTTTGTGAGCTTCCGGTGCTTTGTCGAGAGTGTTACTCTTCGGCGCGATCTCGTTTCCGCGGTCGATCCGCCCTGTGAAGTCTATCACATCCTGCCTTGGCCCTGTTTAGGGACTTCGCCAAGTGATACGCTTTGGCGCGATCCCGTTTCCGCGGTCGATCCGCCCTGTGAAGTCTATCACATTCTGCCTTGGCCCTGTTTAGGGACTCCGTCTTCGCCAAGTGATACGCTTTGGTGCGATCCCGTTTCCACGGTCGATCCGCCCTGTGAAGTCTATCACTGTTGTCGGTCCGCCCAGTGAAGTCATTCATTGTTCTGACTTGGCCCTGTTTAGGGACACCGATCAACCTGCTGCTGTTCCCGTCTATTCTCCCATCCGGCAGTCGACCAGCTACATCCGTTTTGCCGATCAACTCTACATTCGTTATTACCAATACGACCGAAGGCAGCTACCCCTAATCGAAACCAGTCATACCGGACCCGACACCGACTTGAACACATTCTTCAGAGCACACTCTTGTACAATTGGCATTAATAAAATCGACATTATTGCTTCATAAACCTTCGCCTTTGTCCCCTCATTGTCTTGGCTGTTCACACGTTTCCTCATAAAGCTTGCGGGGGCGACATCCTTATCGGCCCCGCAACAAACCTTATGACCATTTACAGCAAGTCTGGTCATCAAGAAAAGTACCCTTTTTATGCATGTTATGGGGTCCACCCCTTTTTCATATAAGTGGACTCTACCAAGTGTACCTGGACTGCTGCCGTTAAATACCCAGAGTTACAGTCAGTGAGGGTAGTCGGATAGAGAGAGGATATACGGTGAGTGAGAGAATATACGAACGGAGATAGTGTGAGGTAACCTCTTGTAGAAGTCAGTTACAAGCACGTAGACTCTAAGGAAGTCCTACTTCGAGACTGTATATATCTATCTGTATTTGCTACTAACCACGTTCCTGGACTTACTAACAGTATTACTCTTTGTATGATTGTGTAAATACATTTTATTTCTTATATTTAATTATTGCGTTTGTCAATCCTTGGAGACCGAATTCATCTCGGAATCCACAACAATGCAGAACAACAACCTTCAGTAACACAATTCCCAGACAAGGTTTCTTTTTCTGTGTCATATCCTTTCAGGATGTAGGTGATCATGGCTCTCCACCTCCCTCTATCCCTTGCAGATCTCAACAAATTCCTTCCCTCTGCTACCTCCCCCAGAACACGTTCTGTCATCCACTTGCTTAGGTATGTCATGTGTTGTTTTCCCCTGTCTCTCTTTTTCGCTATTCGACCCATGAGTATGATTATGTGTCCCAGAAACTTCATCTGCCTCTTCCTGATAAGCCTCCTCTTTGTTTGCATCGTCTCTAAGACCTCATCGTTGCTCATACGCTCGGTCGATGACATCCTTAGCATCCTTCTGTAGAACCACATCTCCGTCGTCTCGAGTCTCTTCTTCATCTTTGAGGAAATCGTCCAACATTCGCTGCCGTAAAGAAGGACAAATGTCATGTAACAGCTCAGTATTCTTTTCTTTGTTACCAAAGAAACCTTCCTGTCTCGCAATGCGCTGCCCAGCTTTTGGAATGCGCCCTTGGACATCCCAATACGTCTGCTTACCGTCGCACTTACCGTCCTCTGTCAAAAGAACGCTTCCCAGATATTTAAACTTCCGCATTTGCTTGACACTAGTGTTTCCGACCTGTAAATCGTATTTCGGACTTATCCTTTTACTGATGACCCTGCATTCTGTCTTCTTGTAGTTTATGGTTAGTACCTTCTTCTTACTCTCTGACGCTACCTTCTGTAGAAGATTTTGTAATTTCTTTTCCTTGTCTGCTATCAGTACTGTGTAATCTGCGTATCTTATGTTGTTAAGATTATGGTCGCCAATGCTAAATCCCGGTAGAGTTTCCAATTCTCTCAGAATTACTTCGTAGTATAGGTTGAACAGGTTGGTTGAGAAGACACATCCTAGCCTTACGCGCCTTTCTATTTTTTTATATTTATTTTATTTATATTTTTTATGTTGAACTTGTTCCCTATGCGCATGCATGCTGTTTGCTGTCAGTATAGGTTTTTGATTATTCTGTTATCTTTCCCTAATATATCAAGGTTGCTGAGCAGTTCCAGCTGATCTTTGTGGCGTACTTTGTCAAAGGCCTTTGCGTAGTCTATGAAACATAAGTACACGTCCTTCTGCATTTGTATCACTTTTTCTGATAACATTCTGACCATGAATCCTCATTCAACTAACCAGCTCCAACTAATAATTCTACAAGAGATTCACAACAAACAACAGATAATTCAGCAGCTGAATGAAATATTCAACACAGAGAGTAACCAAATCCGGTAGGAAAGTAACTTGGCTTAAACATTACAAAACATACATAACATATTGATAATACACTCATTAATATCTTTATCTCTCTCTCTCAACTCTCAATCTGAAGGAGGGGTATTTGTAGAGTGAAGATGCAAATAAACACCAAATGACAAAAAAAAAAAAAAAAATGGTTTCTGAGTAGGTGGATTGCGCATTGTCCCGATTGAAAAAATTAATGCTTCGAAAATAAATATTTCACATTTTTCAATGAACGAGTTACATTCCTGCCAACAATAAAAACATGCTTCGTGATCCGTTTGAAGAGTATTTAAGCAAAGTTTCCCAACAGACAAACCAGAAGGAAAGATAAAGAGCAGTAGACGGCAACAGTTCACGACGGTCGACTTAAACGAAATTCCATTTAGTTGTAAAAATAAAAAACACGGAATTATCAATATCTTATATTTTTATATTTAAATAGCTTTTTCGATTTTTTCTTTGTTGCGGGCTGATTACAATCCATAACAGCAGAATCCTCAACCAGCATTGAAGTCGCTACCTCCTCTTCCGTCTGGTGTGCATACAAGGATATAAAACTCCAGATCTGTTGATACTACTCAAATACAATCCAAGACTACTGCAAAACAAATTCCAGAAAGACAAACACGTAGACAACTCATAACACAATTCCAAGACTTCATCATGCACTAATATCAACAGTACAAACACACCAAATCAACAAAAATACATACATCATTTCCCCTCATATCCACTCACTACATATGAATATGAGGTGTTGTTATACTCTGTTTTAAATTAGATCTTTTTCTGATTCACTCTACATGTTGACTAGATGTAAACGCTAAGAAAGCAAAAATAAAAACGTTGTTCTCTGCACAAGGGCTTCGAGCATCACATCCAAAACAAACCACCTCAAAAATAAAAATAAAGTACAATATAAAAGGAGCCAAGCATGAATGTTGCTGCTAAACTGAAAATAATGAAAAAAAAGCTATGAGTCATGATTCACCACATCTACTTTTAAGAATGGCGCTCACTACACTGTAGTCAGTCACTGCTAAGGGATAAGCTGTCAATCACCAGCAACCTCAATCAACTGACCTGACACACACTGCAACTTCAGGCCTTACTGACTAACCCCTTCAGCCAAGTCTCTTCCCTCGTCCACAAAGAGAAATTCTGCTCATATCACCTGTGTAACTCACACAAATAAATTTATCTTAATAATTCTTGTTTTCTTTTTGTCTTATCAATGTTACTTGTTTTGTTTGTTCTCTCATGCCACCATACATGCATTTGAAATAGAGGTTTTTATTCACAGGTAATAAAATAACGAAAGCTGATTGAAAGTTTATAGTGACACTGTAACAGAGTTGAAAATTATGTTCTTAACAAATCACAGTTTAGGTGACTTATCTATAGTGTATTTTTACACAGTTCTGCAAAATGTTTTTGTTATTTATATGAACAAGTAAGTTTATAGTGGTTAGGGGAGATTATCTTATGATAACATCCAATCCCACCATAGGTTTATATGGGTTTTGGATAAGGACTGTAAGAAAATGCACAGAGCATTAATATATACAAAATAAATTATTATATAACATAATATATATACAGAAGGTTAGCGTGAATGTCAGAAGTACAAGAGCTCAAATGTAAATGTGCTGATGCACACAAGTCTGGGAAAAGGTAGATATGTATGTATGTATTTATGTATGTATATATTCAAGTCTAGCAAATGCCTGCTTAAAAATGTGAGTGAAGGAAATATTTATGTTTTAGTGTCAACACTTGAGACTGTGTCAGTTGCGCATGTTATAATGACTGCAGCATCAGAGAATTGATAAAATTAAATTATCTATGCTGATTTAGGTTGATTTTTCATCTCGTTATGTACATATCAAGATATTCACTTTGAAAGTGCTGCTTCATTTCTCATTGGCTCACGATTAGTAATACAGTATCCTGATTCGCTCACTAGACTATGATGTTCGTATCCTGGCCAAGATAGTTTCTGATTGGTTGGTCAAAATATGACTTCATTGCCTAGCAATTCTGAATAGACATCTGTTTTTAGAGATGGCAAAATTTTGGTCTCCTTGTTATTATTTATTTATTCTTATTTATTTATTTCTCTATCACTACAAATTCAAATCATTGAAAGAACAGATTAAATTACTATGCTGTTGTGGATTAATTTTACAAAAAGTGTGTATTGATCAATTTTCACAATATATACATAATTGTGTGAAAATGTGAAACAATTCCTGATATGTGGTTCTTTAGTTGCCGTTAAGGGAAGCGATTAGGAGTTAGTGTTTTGTTGCTGAGGTCGGGTGCAGGTAGTGGTTTGGTCACCAAGGTTATGGTGATAACAATGAGAGACATCTGGAGTAGATTCATGGTAGTATGACTGGGGTGTCATTGGCAGGGATTAACCTGTGGTAATGTCTGGGGAAGTGCATTGACAGGTCGTTTGACCAAGGTCAAAGTTGTGGTGACGAGGTAGGCCTGCAGTGGATAGTAAAGCTTGATTGAGTGAAATGTCTCTGTTGGATTCTGGTCAAATGAAAAATCAAATGAAAACAGAGTTGCAGTGGTCAGGCCGAGAGAGGCCTGTAGTGGATAGTGAAGCTTAATCCATTGGAATGCCACTATTGGACTCTAGTTGAATGGGAAATCAAATGAAAAGAAGTTGCAGTGGTCATGTCAAGAGAGGCCTGGGTGTAACAGTGAAGCCGTTGAGGTGTTAAAAATCACAATGGTAGTGTTGAGAGAGGCCTAGTGACATCAGCTGGCCTGTCAGTTGCATTATGTGTGTGAAGAGTCAGGTAGAGTCAAGAATCTGATTGCCACTACATTGGATTGACTGAGGTCATGGCAGTGATGACAAGAGGTGTAGTTTTGGTGTTGACGATGAGAGAGGCAGCCATGATGGTGACAACAACAGCCCGCTGTTGTCTCAGCTGTCTTGTCTGCCTGGTACTAAGTCAGAATAATCATGTTGCCTTTGCAGTGGCTTGACCAAAGTCACAGTAGTGACGATGAGAGGGGCAGTCATGGTGGTGATTATGAGAGCTGACACCACTGTCAACCACTGACCTGTCAGCCTGCTACTGTGTCATGAGGAACTTCAGAAAGATATCTAATTGTAGCAGAGTATAACATTGATAATCTATCTTGGATTGTGTAGTATTTTTGTTGATAATGTCCCAAAAAACAATATTTATCCTATCTGTGACAATGGATTGTTTCTTTCCCTTTTGTATCTCAAAATATTTGTCTGCTTTGCCTAATACTTTATACAAACTTTAGCAGTTTATTATGAATGATTACTGTAATGCATTCTATCATACAAATACATATTCACAGTCATAAAAGGTCTTGGGTGTGTATAATTGTTGCATAGCTTGCAGAGAAGGTGTAAATTGGTGTTGAAATGTGTAAATTCATATAATCTGAAAGTTGTTATGTGGATATCTTCTTCAAATGTAGGCTTTTCTATTTGAGTTTTCTGTAATCCTCATGCAAAATCATGAATGTAGGAAATAAGATAGCAGTTGGGGACAGTTTAGGCATTCAATTTCCTCAAATCAATGCATGGATGGAAATCTTAGTTGTTTGGTTTGGTTATTAGGTGGGAAAGTGAAGCATAGGAACTTTCAGAATGTTTGAAAATCGATTCACATAATATCCTTTGAAAAAGTGACTGTCATTGACAAAAGTTTGCATATTATGTCAGTCGACAGTTTGTACATCACATTTTTTCTTCAGGGAAATGTCTTTTCAAGAATCACTTACCTTGAGAGGTTGTGATTAATGGTAATAACAGTGTCTGGTAAGTTACTTTAGCATTCACACATCAGGGCTAACATGTACTTATCAATGGTCGTTGGTGTTGGAAAGTTTGTTTTTTGTTGTGTTATAAAGTCATTAAATATAAGAAAGGTTGCATTTTTATGTATTGGAAAACTGAGTTACCAACCTGTTATGGCCAGAAGCTGGTCAATAGTAGTTACTAACTTTATGATCATGTATGACAGTGATAGTCACTACTTTAACAGACAGGGGAGAAAGCAACTGCTACTATGTTTGTGTATCTGTCTATATTTCTGAGATGAGGTATTACGTACACTATTGTCTAATGGATGTCAGTTATCTCTTGTTAATTCCACTGCCTTAACCAGGTATTGAACTCACAACTCTTTGGGTCCTGTCATTGGATCTAACCAACGCCTTTAGCCATTGTGCCATGTGTCCTTAGACATGGCATGTGGAACTAGAACAGTCTACCCCAGCGAGTGAAATAAAGGGTTCAGTTCAACATTCCAACCACTTGAAGATGGCTGGAGCATGCAACAGCCAAAACATTGTGATAAATATGACGCCAAAGATGAGGACAATAGTCTGAATAATGTAAATAGTGTTCTGCTATGTTGATGATTAGTTTTATTGATAGAAGAGTTATCAGTCAGCATTAACTAAAATTAGGTGATTGGCTACTGACAAATTAAGCAAGGAGAAAGAGGGAGAAAGGCTATGATTGAGAGAAATAAATGTTGAGACAAACAAAATGAAATTGTTTACACTGAAATAAATGAAGAACTAAATAGAGTTTAACAATCAACAAGAATTTATTCAGTGAAAATGAATAATATTAATGAGTTTCCATTTGATTTACATTCCAAGGAAAAAAAATACTAAATGAAAATTTTGTTACCATAAGAAAAAACAAAAGAATGATGTCTGCAGCAAAAATGAACAAATATTCACAATTCCAAAAATTTTATTAATAATAAAGGATGGTGGAATGCATACAAGTCCATAAGCAATTTAAAGGTAACAAATAAAAAGAAAAAAAAAGGGTCACTTTTTTAAGAAAAAGTAAAGTATCAGTACACAACAGTTTTTTTCTGCACAAGCCACAAGGGCAATATTTACATGCATATTATTTTTTTTTTACAGTTCACAATTAAAATGTCTACAAAGAAAATAAATAACGTCTATATTTGAGTTCTTTCCGAGAAGAAAAAATACACAATTTTCAATTTTTTCTCCAGCTAACTAAAGCATAAAAGGTGTTCAAACTTATTTACTGAAGATAATTCCCTTCACAATATTCAATGATCCTGTTTGTTTGTTTGTTTGTTTGTTTGTTTGTTTGTTTGTTTGGGTTTTATGGCATATCAACCACTGTGGGTTATTTAATGCCAAATCCAGTTTATATGAATTTTAAATGCCTATTTTTTATGGAATAAAAAATGTATAGCTGGCAACATTATTGTTTCAAAAAAACGTATAGCTGGCAACATTACTTCTTTACAAAAAAAAACGTATAGCTGGCAACATTACTTCTTTACAAAAAAAAACGTATAGCTGGCAACATTACTTTTTTACAAAAAACTTAGAGCTGGCAACATTAGTGTTTTAAAAACTTAGAGCTGGCAACATTATTTTTCTGAAAACATTATCTGAGACCTTGCTGTTGGATGCAGTTTATCGCCGTACCCAGGACGCGGATGTAGTTTACCGTCATACCCAGGACACGGATGTAGTTTACCGTCATAACCAGGACGTGAGTAAAACTTGGAAAACTAGGAGTTCACTATTTGCCCATAGCTGGGACCCTAACAGGTGCTACCACCCCGGGTCAAGGTGGACCTGGGAACACCAGCAATTAAGAGGTGGTTCCACGCTCCTCAAAACCTCCAGATCAGAGGCGTTGCTGTTGGGTGCAATTTAACGTCATGCTCAGGACGCCTCATTGGGGGGGTCTTACCCCTCTACAGAGGTGCAGTCGGCATATTCTAAAACCCCAGCCGACAGGGCCGTCAATGATCCTGTGAAGAGTGAACTAATTTACTGGTGATGTTCTCTTCTCTCTGGTGTCTCTTTCATTTTCAACTGGACCAGCTCAGAGGTAGCCATTTTGTCTGTACTTCTCATTTAGATGCAGGATATTTTCAATATTGTTTCAAAAGGAAAAACATATCTGTAACTTTGTTCTTTGTGAAAATTCAGGTATCTATAGCTGGATTTAAAATCTTGAATTGATGTCAGCAACATAAGCCTACTTCAAGAAGTGAAATCTTCTTCAAATCAATTTCTCATAAAATACGTCTCTTTCTCTTATGGAAAAACTATGAAATAAGTAGTGACATTTTTATCTAGCCTCAGGCTAAATGTATTTGGAATATAAAAAATTCCTTAATATTACCACTCAATGGTATAAATAATGAAATGGTTTTAAACTCAGAACTTGTCTCAAGTTCTTAAAAAAAATTTCTTCCATTTCAAAATATTCAAAATAAAAAATATATGTTGTTTAAAACAATGGAGAATTTTCCTCAACACCCAGCTCCCATGAGGCCCCAAACCTTTCTGTTTAAAAATATGCATATTTCCTCAGACACCCAAGGGTCGCTAAAGTAGTCAAAAAAAAAAAAACAGTAACATTCAAATCTAACCACTCAGAGGGTGACATAACCAAATAGTAACGGTAAATAACCGTTACTAAAAATAAATTTATTCATATTTTTAAAAAGAAACTCTAATTTATACAAATTATTAAAAATAAAATATCAATCTATTTTCAATATATTTTTCTTAAATTAATTTCTTAAATTGCCATATATGTAGCTTGTGATGATTTCTTGCTGCGTTAGACATACTTGATACATCTGCTAAATTTTCTCTCAGTCAATATTAGGGTAGGTTGCACATGCTGCTAAATTTGGAAAATTTGACTCCCATGGAATAAAGAATAAAGAAATTTTTCCTTCATTTCTCCAGAATTCAAACTTGGCACCATCAACTATCATTTGTCAAACAGCACCACTGTGAACCATACATGTCAGAAGAAAAATAATTGATACTTCATTATCAAGGTCATTCCAGGCAATATAAGTAAGTTCATGCCCCTCACATATGTGGTGAATTTGTTCTTTGAAGGCACAACAATGATTTGTTGCATCAGTTGAGGAATTCTGGTCTATTTTAATTGTCATTAGTAAAACAGAACCATGATGCATCAAATGACAATGATACAATATTTGTCTAAATTGATAATGTAAAGTGTATTATGGATATTCACATTGCATATAAAAAAAGGCCTGAACTGATTGATCAAGTTTGTAACACAAATAACAGTAACTTATACTGAAGAAACTGCTATGATCCAGAATGATGATGATGATATTTCATCATTCTAAAAACAACCTTTCCACCAGTGATGAATGATAAGAATATTTCATCATCCTGGAAATAAAGATCGAAAATTTCATCACCCTAAAAATCTGAAACTTAATCATTATAAAAACGACCCTTCCACCACAAGCAAAGACAGTAGAGCCAGGACAGTAGAGTAGAGTATCAGTAGTAAAAAGAACACTGATATCTCTTCTTCACGCTGTAAAAATCCACAGTTAATGGTCTCAAATGCTGCCCTTAACAACGAAATTCTCAGAACAAATAAAAACAAGTAAACACAAACTTTTAAAGAAACAAAAGAGACAATAACACTGAGAAAATTTTTAAATTACATAATACCAATATTGTAATTGATATCAGGAAAAGAAAAATACACATTCTTGTCATTAATTTCAATACATCTCACAGTCTCATTGTTGTTTCTTATTGTTGTACATTTTATTCATTTCATTTTCAGTATAAAAAAGAGAAATACAAAAAAACTACAAATACATATAACAACAGAGTAACTTACATTACACATACCCAACATCCGATCCTGTTACAAAACTAAATATTTTGAGCATTAATATGTGGCAAAAATAACAAATATACATATCAAGACCAGAATTATGGAAGCTGATAAGCTGACACTAAATACTTTATTTTTATGTATAAAATGTCACATTTATGAATATGAACAAATATTTGTTGAGTTACTGTTGTGGAGTGATTTCACAGTGGAGGCTTGTATTTGTACTAAGTCAGTCCTAAAATAGGTTTGACGTACAAAACGTTAGGAACTTGATATAATAGGTATAATGCAGAGTAATCTAGTTGTGGGTGCTGATACTTTAGTATTCGACTAACGGTCATCTGGCATCGACTGACTGACCGCCTCACTGAGCGACTCACTGACTGACTCGTTACTCTCACTATTTCTACTTATTATAGGTGGGAAAGTCTATTGACTATAGAATAGGTGTGTTCCACTATAACAGTTACTTTGATAGAAACTGTGCAGTCAGTCTGCCTAGATTTTAAGGCAAAAAATAAAATCTGAGTGTCATATCCATAATTACAACATAATTTTTTACGCATTTCAAAGGAATGATCATCATAGAAAAGGAAGAAGACCAAGCTGAATATGACAGTAACATTTATACAGTCACATACATGTATTTACATATTAAAAACCAATGTTCTTTGTTGTGGCCATGAAAAGACCAATAGTTTTGATGTCCAAAATGATTTATCACAAGTGAATCTGCAAAGTTTTCAAGCATTTTTGTTACAAGTAAGGAAATCAAGTGGTATGGTATGCAAATATGTGTATGTGAGAAGCACATGCTAAAGAAATGTATGTAACTGCTGACTGATTATACACGATAGCAGTAATTTTAAAGCACAGTGAACAAAAAGAGGGAATATAGGACTTTCATTGCTGCTTTGTATGTAGAAAAATCATCACTGACATATGCATTGTCATGGTACGTATGTCTATATTGTTGATCAAGGCTGGTATGGTTCGCTAACTGTCTTTTTCTGACTGTACTTCACTGACTGAGTCAATGCAGATCTATTCACTGTGTCTGACAAGCTGTTCTTATCACTACAGGTCAGCTCCAAATTACTAGCTGAGTTTTGCACTGGAATGTACTCAATAACCTGATCCCTGACCTATGACCAAGTCCATTGCAGTTCAGCAATGTGGATGTAGTATAGAGCACTTTACATGTCTTGTCATATCCAATCAGGTTCCAGAAACCACTTAATTTTGAGCTGTGTTTCTACAGAATTGTAAAAAAAGTTTTTCATATCTACTGAATTTACTAAGATTTATTTGTAGGTGCCTCTTATTTGTTTGTGCTTCACTTATTGGCTGTAAAATATAAGAGTTTATATCCTATAAAGCCAAACTTTCTTAGCCAATAAAAGTAAGTCAAAATGCTTTACAGCTTGTTGGAAATCCTCTTTAATAGTTCATGTTTTTAAGAACTCTGGTGAACCTTAGTCTTTTACCTCTTTTTGGCAAAGTACTAGAGACTCTAATGAATGCTGAATGGGGTAAGCATCTTAACTCAGAAAGCCTTCTTGTGGATAAAGAGTATATCTTTCATTTCTCCAGGTCTACTCTGGATGTGTTACTAAATTTGCCTATTGGAATTTAGATATCTATAAAAGGCAGTATGTGTGTGTGTGTGTAACGAATGCACAGACACAAATTTTCGACGGATTTGCACCAAAATTTACATGCACATGCTCCAAGTTAGCAGGAAGGCCAAAACTGACTTTGCATTTCCCAACTCCCATAAATAGTGGAAATAATCAATTTTTTCATGCTTCTACGGCAGTTTTCATGTAGCTTGTGGCCATTTTCTACTGGCCAGAGTGAAAGCCTATAACTGGCTGCCACAAATAGGCAGGAAGATTCTATTGGCCAGCGTGAGAGCCAACAGCTGACTGATACGAATGTTAACTAGATGGCTGCATTCGTCACAAGTGGGAAAAATTTAAATCTGCATGGCACTTTACTCTAATTGGCTCATTTGCTTGCTTAAACTCAATGTTGATTCTGATTCCACAGAATTGGGTTGGGTATATGTTGTTAACATTCTTTTTTCATTCGGTTTTTCCAGTTACGAGTCCTTTTTTAAAGCTGATCATTTTGTGTTCATTTTGTTTAGTTCTTTTTTCATAACAGATTTAATGTTTAGTATAGAGCTTAGAAAAAATTCACAGTGTGAGATTGGCAAGAAGTAAGGCATGTAGCAACATCAGCTCAGCAAAGAGCACTCCTTTAAAGGCAAGGAAGGGCAAAAATATTTTAAGTCAAGTGATAGCGATTGCTGTATGAGTTGTACTATTTTTGAATCAAGCACGGGCAACGCCTGGGCCATACTGCTAGTATTTAATAAAAGCTATGTTGAATGGACACACTTGTAGATCATTTCACATTATTTTTGGGATACCGTAAGTCTCTATCCGTGGAGCTACATTGTTTCTTGTCTTCATCAAAAACCTTCCTAATGTCATCAGTACCCAACTAGGTATTTATGCTGATGACACAACTATTTACTTCTGTCTTAATAGCAAGCCCAACAAAATAAAACTGGCAGCTACCCTCGAAAATGATCTCCAATCAATTGTTAACTGGAGCAAAGAATGGCTTGTAAATTTTAATGACTCCAAAATAAAACTGTTATCATTTAATTCTCATAGAGAACCTTTTCTGCCTTTTATCAGCATGAATGATTCTAACCTCCAGGAGAGCAAATTTTTGCATCTTCTTTTGCATTTTTCACTGACATGAAGTGGAGTGAATATATTGAATTAATTGCTAGGTCTAATACTAGGAAACTTGATTCACTGTGTAATGCCAGAAGATTTTTCTTGCCAGAATCTATCTTGCAAATATATAAATCTACTCTTCATCTGTACATTTAATATTACTGTCATATCTGGTCTGGTGCTCCTATATATCTTGAGATTCTTGACAAAATTCAAAGGAGGGTATGTAATGTAATCAATTCTGACCAGATATCTCAACTTCAGTCACTTTCCTACTGTCATGATGTGTCTTCTCTTTGTCTTTTCTATAATGACAATTGTTCTGATGACCTTTCCTACTTGGTGCCTCAACTGCATAAATTTAAGCATGCTACTAGATTAGCAATTAGGTCTCACCGTTTTACTGTTGAAATCACTAGATGTAACCATATTCTAATAGATTTTTTCTCACATGTAGATTTCAGTTTCTTGCTTCCATGTCACCTACAATCTTCAAAGATTTAAATGCAATGCCAATCATCATTTTTTGTTTTCTTAAATCTTGTTATTTTATTGTCCTTTCTGTTCACTAAAGTTTTCTCATTCTCTTTCACTCCTAGTAACTCCTTGCATCATAGTGGCATTATCACTTTGCTTGAGGTGAAATGATTAAAAAACAAGAACCTTGTTGTGTGCTCATGTTCAGTTATGATGAGTACCTATCAGCATTGGTTCAAAGAAAGAAAAATTACCAAATGCTGACAAGCCATCTTAGCAAACAGGAGATATCATTTTGACAAGTGAGTGGAAACTTTCTTGTAATATAAGACAACAGAAAGGCACTGCATAATTTGCAGATGGCTTTAATTGAAATGAAAGAAGAAATGCATCACAAAACAGTATATCAATCCTTGTTGAATATCAAATTATGTAATCTCAGGCCAGTCAGAATATTCATAACTAAAGTCTATTGCAGAAACCATTTTCAGGGGGCGTGCAGATGTCTAAACTTGACCTTGTATCATGGAAAAATATCACCAGTCCCAATGAATATGGTTTTATCCTGAATAAAGTGGACAGTAGAGTATATCTGTGTCATTATTATGAGAAAGCAATGACATCAGATTAACAATGCTTGTGTATTCAATGATCCAATGGAAATACACTTTATGAAAACAATTGGTGGATAGAGTGTGAGAGTATGGGAAATATTCTGCTAGGAAACACTAGGTTTTATCGTTCATGTAGATGTGATATATACTAACAACCTGAAGACCATTACTGAAGACCACCTACACTCTTTCATATACCTTTTACAGTTTTGTAACAATGGCAGTGGCATCTTTCAGCATCTTTCAACATAACATACCACACTGCACAGTTTTATGGGAATGATTTCAAGAACATGAAGAAGATGTTTGTGTTGCCCTGACCACAAAACTCCTCAGATCCCACTCCCATTTAGAATATATGGGATGTATTTAACCAATACGTTTACGCGGCAGAATTTACACCACATAATTTGAAAAAGCTAAAAGATCTGCTGTTAAGACTCTGGTACCAGATCCTGTGGTAAACCTTTAGAGATCTTGTAGAATCTGACTGGGTAAGAATTGTTTGGTGGGTACATGAAATATTAACACTTTATTAGGAAGGTGGTCATGTTTTCATACATCAATATAAGTTTAATTTGTAATGTTCTCCTATTGGGAAACACTTATTTCACTCAAACATTCCAGATAGGTAAATCATATTTTTATGGGTATGATTATTTACAGTTTTGTTGAAAGAATTGTTTCCTCCAAAAGACTGAGCTTACAGTTGTTCTTTCCATGCACACAATAGAAGGGATTAACCAACAACCACCTACTAAGTTTTTGTCTACAAACTCACAAACACATTAGACTGGCTATCATAAAGTAAGTCTGTTCACACATTTCACATCACAATTAGAACACTTAATTACTTTGTAAAACAAACTTCACTGCAATGGAAATTAAACATTTTATTGCCATTGTATGTTATTTCAACTGATGTTCTGCTTCTATTTTTCCTCTAGAAAATAACCTTTTTTATGTTTCATTTACAAAGATGTGTTGTTTTTGTTAAATGTTTGGAATCCTGACACTCGGATATCAACAAAATCCTGGTAGATGGATCCCAACAAAATCATATAAAATGTTATGTTTTTCATGAAAATTTATAGCATATTTAAAAACTTTAGTTAAAATTTCTTCTCAATTTACAGAGTTCAAGAAAAAATTACATTTATATCAATGAGTTTGCTTCTATTAATTCAATTAAAAAAATTTACCAGTTGATTAAACTCTTAATATGCTTCATTACCAGAGCTAGAGAATATTCAGATTGCAATCTCCGTCATTTAAGGGAACAAATAATAGCAAAATTGAAAGTTTTTCTAAGGCTGAAATTTACTGACCATGAGTGGTATTTAGTCACAGATAATGTATTTTTGGCCATTGCTAAGTACAAGTAACAGATTAATAGATTTTGTTGGTAGATTGAGCCATTGAGTCTGACAAATCTTCTCTTTCTCTACTCTTTAAATTTAATGGTGATGGTGTTTGTGACTATAATGATGGCTGACCAGTCGGTAGCTGGCATCAATGCTGGCAGCCTGTAGCATATAAAGTTGTTACCTATCTGAAGTTGATCTTAAGCATTGACATCATGGGCTCTTCTGCTCTCTAGAGACTGGTCAATCTGAAGGCAACCAAAGCAATTTCCCTTTAGCCACTCTGAACAATTTAGTGCTATCCTCTACTACTTGTCAGTGGAATGTTAAGATTGGATTTCAAGATATCTCTACATCTCTTATACTGGCTTTACTGAAAATGCCAGCCATTGGTTAACTGCCTATAAAAAGAGTTTTCAGTTTCCAGCTGTCTTCCATTTGAAGAACACTGTACCATCCAACAGAATTGGCCCTTGAGGAGCAAACTTTTATTTATCAATATTTTTAAGAAGTTTTTTGTACAGCTTTTCTTATGAATTTTTCATGGTAACATTTATTTGATTCTAAGATAGAGTATTTTGCCTATCAAATAATTTTCAAATAGAAAAGATAAAAATAAATAAAAAAAGTATTTTAAGTAATTCATATTGAAAATAATGCCTCAAACTTTAAATCCACTTCATTTTCTTTATTAATTGGTTACCTACAAATGCTTTCCAAAATTAATTTATTTTTTTTGTTCCTTTAACATTACAAATATCTGAATTAATATTGATATTTTGAATTATTTATTACAAATTATAGATCATACAATTAAGAACAAATGTGATTTTATAATGTATTGACTACAATAGAATGGTCATCACATTTTGACCTATGGGAGACTTTTGCATTGAATTCAATCAAGTCAGTCATCACTTTGTTACTTCTCATGAATCTATGGGCAAGATTGATGTGAAGTATTCAGGCCCAAATTCCCACAGATATATCCAAATAGCAAGCTGCTTCAATATCCATCTGAGTGTTAGACTGAATATCCTAATAGTAAAATCTTGCTATAAAACTGACCTCTATTGTTTTTTATTATAATTATTAATATTATAATTATTAATATTGTTATTTACATTATTTATACCCAGACTAATATCCTCAACTTTGTTGTTATCATATTTCAGCCATTGTGAGGCCTTCTTCAGGTGTATTTTGATCTGGTAAACTTCAGGGAATTTTGAATTGTACCCTTTTTTAAATTTACAGCTATATGTTGTTCTCATTCTGCTGTATATGATGAGGGATATCTCGTGTTTTGTTTTTATTTAGTACAGCTCAGTTGATGCTTGCTCTGTCTTCTCTGAGTATAAGTCTGAATTATCCAGCCCAGAGGTTGAACTCATAATTATTATGTCACCAAATTCACCAATCAACTCTATAATTCACTAGGTTATTATCCTATGGGACAATTCTGAATCTAGAAATTGGAGCCTTATCCTACTCTACCTGCTGCTAACATTGCTGCTGCTGTTGTTGCTCCTTGTCATGCTTGACTGCATTCACTGTGACACCTCTTTTCTACCTGCTACTACTGCTGATTTCTTTTTCTTTATTTATTAATGCCTTTCATATTGTATTTATTTCAATGCTAAGCCTACTAAAGAGGACTTATGCCTAGCATATGTACTGATTCTAACAGATGTCTTCTCCAGTGTCTAGTATTTTTAATTCATTTTACAGAGGTTGGTGACTACACTTTTCCCTCTACACAATAAGTCCTGCCTGATTTCATTGTCTCTGTTTTTCTTTTTTTTTAATCAGTATCATTGCATACAAGGCAGTAAAGCCACTAAGACACAAGGGATTACAGGGTGTGAAAAAAATAGGAACAGAAGTATTAATAATGAGTGAGAAAAGGAAAGAGTAATGAGGAGGACAGTAGATAGCAATTGACACTCATTGCATTTAAATTTTTGCAGGTTAAATTTCACTAGAAAGCATGGAGCCAGAAGAAGTGCAAGAAAAGAAACTGTTAGTGAGGAATTTACAGTTACATCTAGCCAGATACAGATCTCAACACCAGTCTAGTACAGTGCTTAAATTCAAAAGGTTTAGGTACTATAATGAAAAACTCATCTGAACAATTACCATGAAAGTATTTATAGAAAAGACACAGAGATGCAGCCTTATGGAAGTGGGCAAGTGACTGAAGCCAAGCTACCAGAGCAGGACCAATAATATTTAATCAAAGTAAATAGCAGGGGCACCAGACCATATGTGGCAGCAATATTATAAGCATGGATGAATGTAGACTTATTGATATATAAGATAAATTCTGGAGAGAAAAATTGTCTAGCATGACACAATGAACCAACTTTCTAAGCAGCTGATCTAACAATGGATTCAATATATTCTTTTCACTTAACGATGGACTTTGTTGTTTTGGACATTGGCTGAAATTTTGATTTATCAGAGTGATCATCCTTACTATTGAAGAAGTTATAAATGGTTGTATCATCAGCATAGGTACCAAGTTGAGAGCTGATGTCATCAGGAAGCTCATTAATCAAAATTAAAAACATGGTTGGACCAAGGATGAACCCCTGGGGAACATCTGTGTTAGTACAAAAGGATCTAGACAATTGGCCATTCAGGATAAACTTCATTTCTTGATTTGATAGGAAAGATTGGATCAGTTCAAAAATGTGTCCAGAGACACCATAACTTTTCAGCTTGTGGAGAAGACCTGTATGCCAAACCTTCTCAAAGGCTTTCAAGATGTTCAATGCTACAGCCCAGGCTTCATTGTTTTTATCTAGAGCATGATAGATTCTTTCTGCAATTATCGTTGGTACATCAGCAGTTGACCTAAATTCCCCTAATTACAAATTTTCAATGTTTCTCCAGCCTTATGTTTAAGGAGCAGTTGGTTTCATTTTTGTATTCTTTACTACACATGCAAGAGATGGAATCCTCACACTACAGTTCTTGGTCATGTTTCCCGCTTTGTTACACTTGACAGATTTCTCTATAGGGTCTAGCTGATTTTGAATATTGTTCTAATATTGCATGGACTGCAGAACTTCTGAATCCTTTTCAATAAGGCCTTGATGTAAGGTAAACAGACTATGACAGTTTTCTGGCCTTCCTCCTCGACCCTTCTGTTTCTGTCTACAGAAGCTGATGTTGTACTTGCAGAGTATTTATAATAGTGAAGTTTACATTTAATGCTAATCATCTCCAGTGTCTGGGTTGCCACTTATAATTTTTGCACATTGTTGTAGGCATTGGGTGATCCATTTCTTGTATTGATGGTGGGAGTTGAAGTTAAGATATTGCTACATGAAGGTTGGCTTGTGATATATGGATATCTTTTTTTGCAAGGCAAGTTATTAGTTCTTCCAGGAAGGCTAGCTGATTATTGTTTTCTTTTTCCACTGTGAATGGGATCAAAGGTCTTATTTGTACAGATTCCTGGTAAGGCCAAAGTATGAAGGTATCATTTACATATCTCAGCCATACTGTTGTCTTTAGTAGTGCTGTTCTTAAAGTCATTTCCTCAATGTATTCTATGTATTCCATGTATATGTTCTCCATTACTGGTGACAATGGTGAACACATGGCCAAGCCTTCTTCCTATTGGTATATCTCAAATCCTAGTTGGAAGAATGTCGTCTGTACATAGAATGTCAACATTTTTACTAGGTTATCTATCAATGCTAATAACTATATTAGTATGTACTCCAAGGGAGGGATCTGATTCCAATTGGTTTCAAACCACTGATAGAGCCTCATCTGTAGGAATGCTGGTGAACAGGCTCACTATAACCAAAATTAACATCCAATTGTTAGGGATGGGAACCCCTTGGATCAATTCCACAAAGTGTTCTGAGTTCTTAAAATATAACAAGGACTTCCATGTTAGTGGACTGACTATATTTGATAGAAATCTGCTCAGCAGATAGCATGCTGTGACCCTGCTGCTTATTACTGATCTCAACAGAATACCAACTTTGTGAATATTCAATGAATATGGAAACAATTCCAACAAAAAACAGTTTTAAAATTGATTAAAGCTGAAAATATCAAAACTTATTACACTTTTTTGTTTTTTAAACAAATATTGATTACTGAATTTTTATAGTTACTTTTATCCTTTATGAAAACAGAAATTTATGAACAAAACCATAACAATGGGTAATTTATAAGTTGCACATTTAGAGTGAGGACATTGCAAAAGCATACCTGCATTAATGCCTACACCTTCTTCTTTCAGTCCTTTTAAGATGGATTATTGCTTATTGTTCTTCTTCTCAAATTATATTTCCTTATCCTACTACAATCAGCTATGCATTTCCTATTGTGTGTTACGGATCCATATTCAAAAACTCCTTTTTTTTGTCTTTCCTTTACCTGTTTTTTTTGTCTATGGTATAATCATGTCTATACACATATGCTTGAATCATTTTAATAGTAATATATATGAAAATGAATGTGATCAGAAGACAAATAAGTCTCAATCCATATGACAATCTAAGACAAGGAATTCTCTTATTTTCTGTATTATTTATAAATTTGATTCTAACTCAAAAATGTCACACTAAGTGACTACTTTATATAGTTACACAAAAAAGATAAAGATTCAGTTGACTAACTAGATGGAAACAAAGTAAATGCATTACATAAAACTGTAGATTGAACCTCTTACTAAAAGTTTAATAAATTCTGGAATTTTCAAAAATGTATATGCAAAACATATGCTCTGAGATCCCATTCATAACCATGGTAAATTTGATGGCCATGGCTCTAACCATCCTTGGGTTATGCAATGATAGAGACAGTGAATTATAGTAAGGTGAAAAAAAAATTAAATACTTTCAAAGACTGCAAAAGCATTTAGAATAGTTTTCTGCTGTTCTGGGAGGACGAAATTATGAAGTTGCCTAAAAGGTGACAGAAGATATTGGAACAAAATGGTAAATAAAATGGTACAATAAAATTAATGTCAAAAGTAAAAATTTTATCTTTTATTTTCCTTACTAAACTAAAAAGGCTTATTCAGTTAACCCATAAAAAATGTGAAAATGAAATTCTCAGTTATACCACTAGAGAAAGTTTCAACAAACTGGACAATGAGACAATGTTAATTTCCATCACATTGTCTAAAACAACCAAAAAAGAAAAACTATTTTTTACCCATTCAGATTTGTGAAAGTATGTTCAATCAAGTACAATTAAAAAAATAAATTACAGTGTAGAATTATTTCTTTGAGATTTCAAAATGCATGCATGAAATTTATTTAAGAAAACCTTCATTGTTAAACCAAAGAATCAAAATAAATTGATTAGAAGGAATTAATAATTCAATGAATAATTTTAAGAATCTATAATTATCAATAAGTAATAGCAAGGAGGGGACTAATTAATCAATTAGTGAATTATTAGTGGAGATTATCCATGTAGGTGTCTACTAATACATTAATAATTGATGAATCAGCCAAGACTACTTAACCATTCAAGAGATAATTGATAGGGACTAATCAGTCATTTATTCAAGGAATAATTTGTGGGACTAATACATTAGAAAGTAATTGGAGAGGAATAATTACTAATTCAAGGAATAATTGATGAGGACTAATACATTGTTAATTAATTATAAAGGAATGACTACTAGAAACTATACATCAGTTAGGGATTAAGACTAATAAAACAGCATAAGAATAGTTAGTTGGGGATATTTAAACAAAAAGTAATTAATTGGTTATGACTAATTATTCAAAATAATACTATTAACAGCCCAGTTGTCATAAGAACCATTGAAAATATAGCCTTATTCCTTAATAATATCCAAACTTTCTTTTCATCATTCCAATGCGAACAATACCTTTTAAAGATTCCTTTGAATATTCTATAATAAGCTGGAAAAGTTATCCCTTCACCTGGATTGTACACAAATTCACTGATTGAGTTAGCAACATCATCTGGAGTCAATGAATCTAAAGTTTTTCCTTCTATCATTTTGGTAAACAACTCAAAAAACTTCTGTTGTTGTAGTTGTAATTGTAATTGCTGTTCATGTTGTTGTTTTTGCTGCTGCAATTGTTGTTCTTGTAGTTTTTGTTGCTGCAATATTTGAACCATGATAGCTTTTAATTCTTCCATTCTGCTGTACTCTGCTGAATATTTTGCAGATTAATTTTTTCCTTGTGTAATTGAACAAATCCTCATGTAAGTTCAATGAATCATCATGTAAGTTCAAGGAATCCTCGTGTAAGTTCAAGGAATTATATAAATTATTATGTGAAGTTTTTATGCAAAACCTAAAAATAACTTTTTACTTCAATAACAAAGTAATCAAATCAACAGTTGATCAACATATATAATAGAAAAAAATAGCAAACATATATGATAAATCTTTAAAGTATTTACATCTTAATATACTGAAACTTCTTCTTAATAACAGCCAGCAACCTATTATCCATTGATTTTGTTAATATTTTACTTCAGCAGGTTTAGTTTCCAATATGGTGGTTTTAATTGCTTCCTATTGGTCTGCTTTGCTGTTATATCGTTTGCTACCTTCATATGATTTCATCTTGACAATGACATAGATTTTCAATTGGATTCAGATTAGGTCTTCATGGTAGCCATTCCATTATTTTCTCTCCTGTAAACCTTATACACTAAAAAAACTTAATGGCTAACCTTAGATACATAAGAAGTGGCATTGTCATGCATAAACACATACTGCACTTTGAAGCAGTGAGACTGTGACTTTTACTATTCAAAGAAAGTTTTGTCCATGAAATTGCAATAGATAGCACTGTTCAGTTTAAATCCTTCATTGACTTTGAATGGTCCAATAATGTTTTGATCAAGAATTCCATCTACTATCATCACACTTTCACCTCCTTGCTACCATCTTTTAGCCACAGGCACATCTGCATCAGGTAAAATCCATCCTTTGGCCTGTCTTTTAGGTCCATTGTGTCATCTGAGATTTGTCCATGAAAATTACTTTACAAAAGTCAATTTTCATGTATTTCCTGGTCCTCTTTTGACACTTTAAAATATTTGCTTCACTGGGAGGAGTTAACTTAGGAGATTTTTTGATAGATCCCAATTTGCAAAATATTCTACACCTTTAGTCCTCCTTGACTTCCTCAATTCCAGCCTGTTCAAAGATCTGATCACTAGTCAAAAATGATTATTTTGTCATAACTCGCATTCCCCTTAGGGAGACATTCTTAAAGCTTTTTCCTTTGCTTCTAATTCTCAACTTAGTTATACTTTTAACAGCCCTCTTTATCATTTGATGATCTCTATGAAGCTCCTTTGATATCTCTAATGTGAACATTCCCTCGCTCAATAAATTTGTTATTTTTTGTTTTTCAGCATTTGTTAGATCCTTTCCATTACATATGTCACAACATTATGGAAAAAAAGAAAAAAATAGTTTTTATTAGATTTTAGAGGCCTTAAAAGTTTAATCATTAATTTAATCTGAATAATAACTTCAACTGTAGTTTTTATAATAAATCCAATAACTTTAATAAAAGATGCTGAAACTACCTAAAAATTTAACCCAGGCTTTGTTTTAATATATAAATAAATTGTTTAAAATTTAACAAAGATTTTTCAAAGCGAGTTTGAGGTATTAAGGTTTATGGGATTTGTATAACTTCAAACTGTAGTAACTTATCATCTAAATTAGAATTGCATGTTTGTCTTTGAACACTGGTATCACACTTACCTGTACACAAACTATCATTGTCTAAAATATTACCTGCAAAATTTTTGTTATTTTTATCTTTTAAATATTTTCTTATCAATGAATGTTTCAACATAAGTTTTCAATCTGTTCACATATACTTGATTATATATATTATCATTTATCTCAATAAAGAAATTACTGTAGAACTTTGTAAAGCCTTGTATAGGTTATTTCCAAAGGTTTCTTAATGTGATCCACTCTATTCCATACTTTAACACAAGACATAAGTTCATGTGAATCATAATGTTTACTTAAAAAATTTTTTAGAAAATTCACTGGGATTAAATTGTAGCATGATTTTACACAAATCACACAGACTGACCAACAATTGGGAAATTAATTTTGAAGAACCACTTACAGTACAAAAGGGTTGGAAACCTACTTCAATTAGATCAGTGTTTTCCAATGTGGGCACTAGCACTCTCTCATGGGCTCTGTTATGATGAAAAGGGGCATTGAGAGTTTTTATTTCATTCATGAAACAGTGAACATACACAGGAGGGTGGTGGGCATTTATGCATTTTTTTTCAAATTTTCAATACAGACTCAATATTAGGCACAAAAAGAAAATTCTGAAAGGTATCTAAAGCTGTTGGAAGCTATCAAACTTTTCTTCATTGCTTTTTCAACTTCCTATATGGCTGAATGTGGTTTCAATGCAGTTACACAGCTTCTTACTAAACAAAGGAACTGCTTGCATATTACAAAACAAGGTAATCTATGATTACTTCTAAGCAACATGGAACTTAGAGTAAGAGCCTTAGCCAGTAAGTACCAAAGTCAACCATCACATAGAAAGCATTGAGATAAGCTATAAAATAAGAGTTTTTTTTAGCATTTTAATCATTGGCATTTATAATAGAAATGAAAACAATGTTAAAATTATTTTTTCATCTATACCTAAGTATTATCTTGCTATGATAGATGAATTCAGTATAATATTCAAAATTTAATTTCACAGATTGTGCTGTTAAAAAAGTTTGTGCCCAAAGGGGGCACTGCTTGAAAAAAGGTTGGGAAACACTGCATTAGTTGTACTATATACACTAATGAGTACAATTGATAATGTTAAGACTCATTATTCTTCATGAGGTATAATTACTGTTTTAGTTTTCCAGTATTTTCTCTGTTAAGCCATTATACTGTTGGTGGAAAACAATTGTTCTAAATCTATCAAAACCAACAATATTTGATAGTTCTAAAAAATAATTCCCACTCAAATTGACTTACCCAAACAGCACAGTGGAACCATATAATTCATGCATTTACAAAAGCTCAGGTTACTATCTGTGATGAACAGTATAAACAAAGTGAAAGTAATTCCAAATTTTGAATGGGTGATTTTGCATATATATTTTTTTGATTGCAGGTATGGAATACACTCTGCACCAATCTCTTTTATAGATTTATCCATACTCTGCTCATAGCATCTGGATTTAAATAACTTGGTAGACAATCCATTCCCAGAATGATACAATGGACAAAGGATATCAAAAATAGATTAGCAAAGCTTTCAATATAAAAGATCTAGAATAAGAATCAGATGCATTATATATCTTAGAATTATTACCTGACACTGAAAGCACTTTAAAGTAAGTAAAAGATTTGATTTACCTCATTATATTGTCTCATTATCCTTTATTATGGATGTGAATATAGCATAATCATTATCAGTAGAAACTGAAATCAGTGTGCTGAGTTGAATTTCTGACTAAGTTTTGTTTCATTTACTTCTTGTTAATGACCTTGGAAAAGTCACAAATATATCTTCAGCCAGCTATAGGTTAAATAACAGGTCTAAGTAGTCTATTTGCCCTGAGCAGTAGCCAGCATATATAGCCTTGATAGAGTAAAATGTCTAGAAGAAGGACAATGCCAAATTCTAAACAAACCTACAGAAAGATAGACTCCATCAAGTTATCCTTGCCCAAGATACACGCATTCCTGCTATGGCTGTAATACATGTGGTTATACAACTCATGATTGATTTATTCTGTCTCAATGAATCCTTACAAATCACAAACTTCTATTTGTATTGTAAAAATTGACCACAACAAACATCATCATCTAGGTTTTACTTTATCACCAAAACTCTCAAGTTGATATCTGCAAAACATTTGAGCGATATTGAATATGCAGATGACCTAGCTATCACTGGAGACACTATTACCAATGCCACAGCTCTCCTACATCATCTAGAAAATGCTGCTAATGATGTTAAACTCTATGTCAATGCCTCTAAAACTGAATTCATAAGTTTCAAACAGCAAGGTTCAGTACAAACTGTCACAGGTGCATCATTAAAATCTGTCAAATCTTTTACATATATTGCTTGCAAAATAAACTCAATTGAAAAGTATGTGAAAATTTGCATAACCTAAAGCCTGAGCTGCCTTGAATAAAATGGATGTAATCTGGAAATCTGATCTACCAGACAACTTCAAACAACTTCTTTCACATCA
Organism: Acanthosepion lycidas; assembly: GCA_963932145.1. Classification (NCBI taxonomy): domain Eukaryota; kingdom Metazoa; phylum Mollusca; class Cephalopoda; order Sepiida; family Sepiidae; genus Acanthosepion; species Acanthosepion lycidas. Next base: position 292,582 of record OZ010596.1, read on the forward strand.
TTGTAGAGTTGGTTTTAATGTATGATGCCACTACTTGGATATTAACTAAAACCCTAGAGTCTAAGATTGATGAAACTTACACTCAGATGCTGAGAGCTATAATTAACATATCTTGGAGACAACATCCAACTAAATCACAACTCTATGGATACATCTCTGATATTTCTAAAAAATCTTATGTGGACACAGAATGTTCTTTGCAGGACACTGTTAGTGAGCAAAACAAGAACTTATAAGTGATCTACTGCTCTGGACACCTAGACATGGAACAAGACGGCTTGGTCACCAAGCAACTACCTACATTGACCAACTATGTAATGACACAGGATGCCACTCTTGATGCAAGACCGTGATGGTTAGTGTGATAGACTCACGAATATCCGAGCTAGCTCGACTGAATAATATATGTCAGAAATGGCTTATTAAAAGTCAGTAAAATCACATGGTGACCTTCAATGGAGCGGTAATACTAAATAGGTTACTAATAACTCTTGTCATTTACTAAGTTTGGCTTAACTTAGAGATAGGCAGGACCCAGGCATTAATGTGAAATAATTATAGACGCGAAGCCATTCAACACGACCAATCATTCATAAGAAATCAGGTAATGAATATCTGATTTATTAAGAATGATTGGATTAAATTAAATCTGGTCAGAAACACTGTGGTGATATAGAAATAAATAAATAAAAATTTCACCATCTCTAAAAACAGATGGCTAATAAAACTCACCAGGTGAACAAAGCCATAGTTTGACTATGCAATCAGAATTCTTTCACAACCAGGATCTAAGAAAAGAAATAAACAAATAATAACAATGAGACCAAAATTTCACCTTATCTAAAAATAGATGGTTCAACTAACCAATCAGAAATCTTTCACAACCAGAATATAAGCCACGAGCTAATGAGAAGGAGAACGCCCTTCTCGAAACACATCTATAGAAAAATCAACCAAAAGTAGCGTCAATAAATTAATTTCACCCAATCTCCGATGCTGTGGTTGTCGTAACATACTCAAAAATGAAATACATTTGCACGACTAACTGGCAAACTTAGACAGCTAAATCGTCCTTGCTACATTAAAAACAAACATACCTTACTGCACCACATGGTCAAGTGGTGACTACTACATTTAGATACATAAAAATACATACATACATATACATATATTTGTTTATATCCACCCGGATTCTTTCTCTCTCTCTGTCTCTCCTCTGCACCCAGACTTTTACGCTTAAACTCTTAAAACTTCAACTTTCACCTTATCCTTCTGTATTATTATATTGTGTATGTAAAGGCTTATTTTGTATTTAACAACACTTTGTGCATTTATTTTTAATCATTACACAAGGCCAATATACACCCAAATCAATTATACCTCATATGTGGCGGTAACAGACATCAAAAGACAACAAGCTAGATTTGGTAATTGGCTAAATTATGCATAGATTTAAATAAAAGGAAGGTCAATATAAAAGTTTCCTATTTAACTTTGCAGGTTTTTTTTTAATTTCTTTGTGTTTAAAGTTAACAAGAACAAAATAATTGTAATTTTTAAAAGTCTACACCAACTGTTGACATTTTTAAATTTATTTTATCATTCTGTGAAGCGAAGGCGGAAATAAGCACCAAAATAATCAAACACCAAATGACAAAAAATGGTTTCTGAGTCGGAGAATTGCGCATTCTTCTGATTAATAAATTAATGCTTTGAAAATAAACATTTTTAAACCAACGGATCGCGTTCACACCAACAGTAAAAAAATATGCTTTGTGATCCCTTTGAAGGGTATTTAAGCAAAGTTTATAGACGGACAAATCAGTAAGGAGAGACACATAGTAACAGTTCACGACACTCGACTTAAAATAAATTCCCTAACTCATTCACCCGTCTTCCTCACCAAGCTACGTGACACATTCCTCACTTTCTGTAAGCGTTCTGAAAGCAAAGGAAGTATTTGTCGCAGATTACTTCCACAAGACAAAGAAGAATCACTGTAAGTCTAGACTCGAATATCGTGGGCAGAAAGAAATGCTGAAAACTCGATTCGCCGGTACTATTTCAAATCACAATGCGTGTAACCAGTCAGAAAAATAACTCGCTCACTAACAAACGCCGAAACCAAAAATGCCTGAATTTTTCCTCCCGAATTGAGAACACCAACTGCTTTTATCGGCAGAACCTATTTCTTCCATTCGTCGACAGCTGGGATAGGATTTTCCGTAATTTGCATATCGAAATACTTTTATAGCGACTCCTGCGACTGACTTGTTTTTTCTTTAATTCAATTATTCCATTTTCAGCATGTTATGCGGAATACGTGCCCTTCTGTTTGGTAAGTAGTTTTCTTTTTCGCCACTTTTTCCGTCGTAGAATACACGCGACACGCTGTCGCTTGGTTTGACGAGGTAAGTCGCCGTTTTCTTCGCTATACTCCCCCTTGATCTCACTATCACAAATCGAACAACCTGGAGCAGGTCTCTTTATCCTGGTGCTTCGAAGTAATGGCACTATTTCCCTTACGCGTGTCGGAGAGTCGTCTCCTGAGGAGTCATCAGACGTATCTCGAGTTTCCAGAAGTTCTGTGTCTGTGGAAGCATCGGATTCGCAGATCTGAATTATCTGCTCACTGTCAGACGATGAATCATCATTGGATTCGGTCGGCGATGTATCAGAATCAACGAAAAGGCGAAGATCATCCCGTCAACTAGTACGGTTTGTGGACTTATAATGTCTGTCACGCGACCCACTTGATACCTGGAGGTACACCGGCCATAGGGAGCTTTCACCCATACTCTGTTCCCAACTTTGTATATATTGTGATGCCTACAATGATCAGGTGGTAATGTTGTAGTAATTCCCTTCACTTTCAGTTGGTAACGGTGAATCATATTGGCAGGCGCACTAGTCGACGATATATCATCCTTCGGCGTGATATTATGCCAGTATACTGCCTCCGTTATCGAACATTGCTTTCTTGCTGCAATTCGCTTTATACTCCGATGAAATCTTTCCACTATACCGTTTCCTGCAGGAACATAGGCGCAGCGAAAACGAAGTTGGACTCCCCAGTCATCCAGGAAATCTTTAAAGGACTTACTGCGAAATGCAGTATCATTGTCGGTCAGGATTTCTGATGGTGGGCCTCGTTCAAAAAAATACTTTCTAACTGTCGAATGACGCTTCTTGAGTCTTGTTGAAGCAGGCGTCGCCATATCGCAAATCTACTAGGGCCACAATCTATTAACGTAAGGTAGTGTTGCCCACCGTAATGTGTAATGTCCATTCCTAAGCGGGTCCAGATTTCAGTCACACTTAGGTTGCCACGAAGCCAACGACTTGAGGCTGGGTCAATTGACTGGCATTCTTTACATTTTCTGACCACTGCCTTGACAGCCGCCTTGGATGTCGTAGGGTAGACTCGTCTTACAAAATATAGCGTCCGCCTGACGCCAGGGTGTCCACTCTGGCAATGTATGGCACGTATCTGATCAGGAGAGGTTTCGCTCACCATGGAAGCGCATATCGGGGGTATTGGTTCGGTTTCCTTCTTTATCATATCATACCATCGTTGCGGTACTCTGGTGAGCTTATCCGCTCAATTCTCACTCGACGTTACTAATCGTATCGTGATCAATAAGTTATACTCTTGAATCAGCTTTTCAAGAGTACTCAAACGCCTCCGGATCAGCATCTCACTTGCCGCCTTAGTTCGTATTCTGGCTTTGCTAGTGAGGATGTTTGATACCCACCGGTGCACACACGCGGAGTCCGTGAAGAGGTGTAGCTCCGTTGCGCTCCACTGTAATGCTAAATTGACGCCCTTCAGAATAGCATCCAATTCTGATAAATTGATATGTTGGGCGTCCTTCACAGGTCGCAGCCAACATGCGTCTTCTACAATGCTTCCGTTAACCTCCAACGAAACCCCTGTGGCGAGAGAACTTGCATTGACCCATACCTCATAAGCATGTCCACTTGTGCACCACTTACCGTGTGCAGGGTCGTTCTGGCGTATTCTTTCCGCTATGTCCTCAATCATGTTCTTAAGGGGAGCATCTGTCACTTCGTCGTCCTGACCAGACGTGATCGATACTGTCCTGCGTTTTACAAATGATGCCGCAACTCGAAGCCACCCACATACAGGAACGTGACCCACCAGTTTTCCACACCACGAGAAGATGTTACGTCGTGTCAGGACCTCAGGAACTGATAGAATGCCATTTTCACGTGTCCACTTAAGCGTGTTGTTATCTTCTGCGACGTGCAAACCCAACACACGTGTGCCGTCCCGTAACCGCTCCGGATCCTTACATGTCAAACCAAACGTAGCCAAGTGCTCTTTCACACGAGCTGCTGAAATCATGCTCTCGTCAACATAAATAACATCAATATATGATGAGGTTGCCCGTCGAACCGACTCGTCTTTCGCTAACGCGGCGTCCACAATGGCCTTCATTATGGCTGGTGCAACATTCAACCCGAAACCCATTCGGGTCAAGCAATATCTTCGCCCCTTGAAGATTACAGTTTGAAAGGGCCACAGTGACTTATGGATATGTACTTGCAAATAAGCCTGCCGTAGGTCAAGGATAGCGACTTCCGGTCTTTTTTTACGCCACTCCCTCAGTTTCTGTGCGCACACGTCAGCATTGGCTGTGTGTGCGTCGAGACACTCATTCAGCTCTCGATAGTCTAATACTGGCCGCACTTTATTTTTGTTTTTCTGCACCACCGCCATCAACGGAATTAAACCTTTTGGAGGACCGAGTTCCTTTTCAGGATAAGGCTGCAACCAACCGTTATCAAGCAAGGTCTGCAGCTCTTGGTCGTATTCCTCCTTGACTCCCTTTGGTATTGGGTACTCGGGCATCCGATTTCGCAAACTCTCCGGTGATCGACCATTAGACCACTTCCATGATGCGACCCATATCTTTTGGCTTGGGTCGAATTCGGCACAGAAATCAGGTTCTTCTATTTTAATGGCGGCACAACAGACTATTCCACGCTTGGGAAACCGTATATCGCCACTCTCTGTTATTTGGATTCCGCCCAAATTTTTAATGGCGTCAAACCCGAGCAACAAGTCGAAACCCAATAGCTCTCCATCCACTACCAAGGCTTCGATCTTAAGGGGGTTTGCGTTATCCACGTTAAGCTTGATACTTCCAACTCCGCAACATTTGAGAGTATTTCCTTTTTCGGTAAGTACGTCAACCTCCGTCTCCCGCCAGGATTGACAGGCTGACTTACTCACGAGTGACTGTGAGCAGCCAGTGTCCACCAGTGCCATTCTCTTAATTCAGTCCACGTAAATACCCAAGACAGGTAGCGCCTCATTCATAACTCGCTTAGGGAAGAGACCGGCGTTGACGTCTTGTCCCCTTCCTCTTTTCCCGGACACGATGAAGCAATGTGGCCTATCTCTCGACACCGGAAGCAACGCATTGTTGCACGTGACCTGCGTGGCTGGCGGTCATCTTCTCGTCGAACCGGGCAGTCCCTGGAAAAGTGATTCCACCCAGAGCATCGATAGTATCGCATACCCTCCCGGCGTTTAACATATGGTGGTTTATCAGCTCCGCCTGGTAAAATGGTAGCTGCAACCATTTCCTCAGTTGCATTTTGATCTTTCATTATGGCTCGAGCTCGGTCCAACAGTTGGTTTGTATTCATGTCTTCCATCCTGGAAGACGCGCGCAGTAGTTGCTTGACGTGCGCTGGTAACCCTGCTATGAACGCACATGCTAGTCCTTGCTCGGATATCCCGCCAAAAAGACCTGCTAGCTTCTTCAAGTCGGCTAGGAACACGTCGACGGATTCGTCCGGGCGCAGTCGGCGTTCCACGAACTGCTTGTAAGCCAAGAAACGATCCGGCGCAAAGGCAATCCGCAAGGCTCGTTTTATCTGCTCGACATCCGATTTTTATTCCGAGTTTAACTGTTGGTAAACAGAAAATGCTCCGCCCGTCAACCTCAGAGGAAGAACACGTTCAACCTTTTTAATCCCACACAGGTCACAAACAAGTTCTGCCTTCTCAATCCATTCAGTAACTGCTTGTCCGGCCACTGACCCATCAAACTCTGGTATTAACTTGACGTCAAATGTCTTATCCGTCATACTGCCGAAATAGCTTGTAAGCGTTCTGAAAGCAAAGGAAGTATTTGTCGCAGATTACTTCCACAAGACAAAGAAGAATCACTGTAAGTCTAGACTCGAATATCGTGGGCAGAAAGAAATGCTGAAAACTCGATTCGCCGGTACTATTTCAAATCACAATGCGTGTAACCAGTCAGAAAAATAACTCGCTCACTAACAAACGCCGAAACCAAAAATGCCTGAATTTTTCCTCCCGAATTGAGAACACCAACTGCTTTTATCGGCAGAACCTATTTCTTCCATTCGTCGACAGCTGGGATAGGATTTTCCGTAATTTGCATATCGAAATACTTTTATAGCGACTCCTGCGACTGACTTGTTTTTTCTTTAATTCAATTATTCCATTTTCAGCATGTTATGCGGAATACGTGCCCTTCTGTTTGGTAAGTAGTTTTCTTTTTCGCCACTTTTTCCGTCGTAGAATACACGCGACACTGAGCTTACAAGGGATATTGATTTTTACAAAATTGAACGTAATAAAGGTATATTATCAAATCCCAGTGGCAGAAGAGGAGATGCCCAAGACAGCTATGGCCACTTTCTTTGTTTTATTTGAATTCCTTAAAATGACATTCGGTCTACGGAACGCAAACTTTCCAACGATTAACCAGCGAAGTTCTGCGTCGTTTACTTTTTACTTTCGTATACATAGACGATATCTTAATTGCAAATAAAAATGAACAGCAACATTATGACCACTTACACCAAGTCTTAGATAGACTATAAAACTTTGAACTGAAAATAAACATCAGCAAATGCATCTTTAAAGACTCTCTTAATATCTCTTTCACCAGAGAAAATCACTGCAATAGAAAATTATCCACGGCCGACATTACGGCAAGTACGTCGATTTATTGGCTTGATTAATTATTGTAAAAACTTCTACATTATTCTAAAACCTAAAAATAGTTTGGTCAAATCTGTGCAAAAAGTGGATCACAGAACACTTTCAACTTCATACACTTTCAAAAAAATCTCGAGCCCTGATTGGTTAATAAATATATAAGTAGGCGTGACTATCCACCCACGCTTAACTAATTTTACAGCTTCTGACTGAAATCCAAGTTCGCGCCAATTTTCTGTGAGCCACCTGAAGCAAATGAAAGCAGAAACTCATTCACACTCGACAGTGAGAATTGTGACATCAAACGAATTGCAACTAAACTTCTCGTCACACAATCTTAAGTTCTTCATCCATACGAACATTATACAAACTTAACGATACTTATACTCAGTCACCAAAAAGTCATGTGAACTCTATTCCCATTCACTCGGCAAATTCTTCTAACGTAATAAACCCTGCCTGTTGCAGCTCTGTCCTGTCTCTCCGGTGGCTCTGACCGAAAAGTAAACCACCCGGTCCTCCCCCGGTGAACTGAAGGAACCACCACTATCCGCCACGTTGTGGATTTTTGATCCGAACAGCAGTATTTCGATCCCTCAGAACGATCCGGAGGTAGGATGAATTAAATGGCTGGGTATTACGCTGAAAGGAACTCACTATTCATTCAAAAAAAAAGTTTCTTGTCGTAGCCGCAAAGACATGAAAAAGAAAAAAATAAGCAACTCTTTCGGTTCCTGTACAAAGAACCCTTTTTAGGCCACTGTTTTTATGTCACTACCGAAGAATTTACACGAGTACAAAATGTCGTAACGAGGTTCACTCGTTTGGGGCCGGAAGTGACAGAGAGAGAGAGAGTAGGAAAATTTCTGCCTAAACAATTTCGGCTGATCTAAGGGAAGTAATTCGTGGATCTTCGTCTGCACCCTACGATATAGCAGTCTGCTTTCTCACAGCTTTGTTGACGAAGTTATCTGGATTCGTACGGTTTCTATTTCTATCTCCTAGTTCGGATCGGTCTTCTTGATGCAGGACAACCAACAGACCAGACCAGCAAATTCCAACAAGCCGTCTCTTCTGTGTTCTGCCGCGTTCCGATCTGACTAACTCAAGCGTGCGGGCAGCTTATATAGAGAGAGGCGGAGCTAAACCATCTTTAGGCACCACCCCCGAATTTTAATATGCCAATCGCCTTTGACCACCATGCAACCTTTTCCAGTCCCCGAAACTCAGCGGGAACCCAGTTTTCAAGAGATACTAAAATCGGATTCGGACCTCCTGCTGGGTCCTCCGCAGACAACGTCCACTTAAGTTTTGCCAAAACCACTTATCCCGTCTGGTTGAATTCGACCATCCAGATCACCCAAAAGTCCAATTCGCGAATTATCACAAACTTTACTTTAACGAATCCGTCTCTTAATCACTTTGGAATGATTACATTTAATTAACTAATAATTCAACCCCAGAAACAATTAAAAGAAAAAAAACAAGAGAAAAAAAAAAACAACTTATTTCTGGAATTACTTCGGAATCCCTTCTACCCAAGTAATTAGCACCTTCATCCTAATTCTTTAGCACCGTTGATTACTAAATCCACCTCGTGGTGGGGTGGGGGTCTCTCTCTCTTTCTATGTCATATTCTTTACGCAGAAATTAAACAAATTTCTGCTAACATATCAACTTTATTTCTCAACATTCGAGAACATTGTATTACACAAAAAATCAAAGGTAGATAACTTCTTTGATCACAAAATTGCATTCAACTTTACAAACATTTACTACTTACATGAAAAATAAATTCTTAAATGTAATTTTTTCTCTTGAAATTAATTTACAGAATCTTCAATAACAAATTCTAACGAACATCCTTTCAAATCAGAACTCAATAACAAAATTTAATCTTTCACCAAACTTGAGTTCAACATAAATTAAACTAACAATATTTCACCTAAAAAAATCCACTACATTTTTGTAAAATATTTTCATTACAAAAATATATTGATAATTACTTGTTATTCAAATATTTGCCTTTTGTCTTTTATCACAAATGTTTCTTGTTCTCTTTTGCATTTTGCTTAACATATTCGTAGAGTAAAAAAAAAATTGTATGGATTGATTTGGGCCGCCAACACCACTAAATAAATGGTAACCACCAAACTTTCCAATACATTATGAATTTATACCGAAATTTTCAACAATGTTAGTCTCTCTTACCAATTTATTAAAAAAAAAAACGATAAGAGTAAAAGTGCAACAATCATATTACAATGTCCTACCCTCGACGCCTTCAGCTGATACTAAAAATGCCCTAGCAACTTTTACGAAATTAAGTTATTTAAGTATGGAACTAAACACTCACTTCACACTCACAACACATGCATCGTTAGAAGCTGTTGGGCTGCCGCACATCAGATTAGAAAGGGTGGCGAAGCTTAGATGTGACACAAGGCCAAAAGTATGGGACAACCAGTGAAGATCGAACGCACGTCGTAATTGTGCTAATAAGACAAACTTGCTAACCATTAAACCACGCCGAGGTCCCCAATCGAATTAGAAAGGTTGAAGCTAAAGACCTATTTCCTTCTTTTCTGTCAAGCTGAATACAACGCAAAAGAAATACAGTACCTTTCAAGATAACATCTTGCAAATTACCTGTCACTAAAACACTTTCGGCATATCTTAGAAAGTTGATATTTTATCATATACACTGACTACAAGCCACTCTCATATGTCTAGCAAATTAACCCAAACAAATATTCACCATACGAGATGCGTCACCTTTATTATATTTCACAATTCACCTCAGACATTCGTTATATCACCGGCAATGAAAACGTTGTAGTTGACACTCTTTCGAGATCAACAATTGCAACAGTTGATTCAAATGTGTTAATTTATGAAAGAATTACCAAAGAACAGGAGGAAGATTCTACTTTATTAAACGTTCAGAATGATACATCACTTTGTAGACTCGTCTTTTTCTTACCTATCACCCCTAGCAACTGAACAGTCTATATCTTACGCCTACGTACGGAAAACTTAAACCAATAAAAACCGTACTAGGCGAATCAACCAATCTCATTGGTTAATGACACGATAATCTGAAAGTTCACGTGCAAAAAGCGAAATTGCGCCAAAACTCCGTGAGCCGATTTCGGACTTTCAGGACTTATAAAAGAAAACGTCGTTGACCCAAGCAGTCAGTAACGAACTCCCACAGAGAAATTGTCAACATACTCCACGTCACTCGAAATCACGATTTTACCGCGCAAAGGTACATCAACGCTGACTCACTCACAATTTAAAATCAACCAACTCTGTGAACATCGATTCTCGAACATTGCTTATCCAAAGTGAATTATATTCATTACCTATTAAGTAAACATCCATGTGCGCACGACCTTAAAAACATTACAGTCAAAGGTAGATCATCCCTTAAGAACTCCTTCTAAAAAGACACTTAATATTGACAATTCTAATACCAACACAAATCTAAAACGGACTGCAAATGAACAAACGATTACAAAGAGAGACATTCTGAAACCTAAAACATCATACACATTTTTGCCAACATAACATATACCAATTATCCTGCTTGTATATTGTTTTGAATTGTATATAAATGTTTTATTAGTTTCTAATTGGATATGTCTTGTTCTTAATCGTATTTTAAATTTCGTTTATTTATTTGTTGTGGATGCAGAAAGTCACGCAACCTACACAAATTCCTTCTGATTCTTTCAAGCATAATTAATAAATTCTGCACGTCCCCAACAACTTCATTTAAGTGAATTGCTGGTTCCTTTCGGAAATAAAACTATTTTTGTGATCTGGTAAAAGGTCATCTCCAACCATATGTTGCGCCCCTTCCCAATGCTAATTGATTCAGCTACTTTCTAACAATAGTGGGTCATTTTAGTGGGTGGCCTGTCGCGTTTCCAAACGAGGATATTTCAGAAGAAAACGTTGCCATTTATGTTTATTTGCCTTATAAATGAACATTTTATTAATATTAAAGGACTCACTCTAATCTAAATCAAATAAATAAATATATATTACTTATTTTATGCTCTTGAGTCAGTTCGTTATATTTCCAAAGTTTCCGATAAAATAATTACCAAGTCTTTCTGGCATTTACCACAATCCTTTTGAAGGGTATTTAAGCAAAGTTTCTAGCCGGACAAATCAGTAAAGCAAGACAGATGCAACAGTTTACGACTCTCAGTTTAAAAGAAATTCTCTTACTTGTGGGGTCAGTCTGTCCGGATTTCAGGTTGAAAATTAAAATCTACAAATACAATACAAAATTATAAACAACGCGGAGAAATGATTTTCGCAGAAAAAGAACATCAAGCTAAATATTACAATAACATTTATACATGCAAATACATGTATTTCCATATTAAAACAATGTGCTTTTTTGTGGCCATGAAGAGACCAATAGTTTGATTTGTCGCCAGTGAAACTGCAAAGTTCAAAGTGGTTTTGTTGCAAGTGAGTCTGCAAAGTTCGAAATGATATGTACGCCAATGTGTGTGTGTGTGTGTGTGTGTGTGTGTGTGTGTGTGTGTGTGTGTGTGTGTGTGTGTGTGTGAAGCACACGCTACTAAAACGTGTGGGACGTCTGATTACGTGCGATAAAAGTAATTTTAAACACTGTGAACAAAGAGAGAGAGAGGGGAGAGATGTTTTTCAGTCTAAACAAAACTGAGTGACGCGTTGACATGGTAACGTGTGTCGAGGCAGGCCTTTGTTCGCTGACTGCTCCTTTTGCAGATCTAGACGCTGTTTTGACTATTTCTGACGAGCTGTTTTTATCGCTATGGCTAGCCGATGCTTGGCTCCGAATCATTATCTGAGTCTTGCGCGGGAATGTATGTAATAATTCGAGCCCCCACTCTTTTCCGGGTCATTTTGAGTTCAAACGAACGGACGTCGGAAAAAGGACATCACATGACTTGTCTTATCCAATCAGGTTTCAGAAACACTTATTTAATTTGGAACTCTGTTTGTAGAGAATTGTATGTACTGAATTTAGTAAGATTTATTTGTAGGCGTCCCTTGTTTGTGCTTCACTTATTGGCTGTAAAATGTAGGAGTTTATATCCTATATACTCATTCATCCGTTTTCCTCACCAAGCTATGTGACATTAGCATTTTCCTCCTCACTTTGTCCATTACCTCTACTTTCTCATACATACATACATACATACAAAAAAATCACATTTTCATCTTAACAAACTAGCAAAGGGTTGTAAGAAATTAATCTCGAAAATAAAAATATCTTGTATTTTTATATTTAAAGACCTTTTTCTTTGTTGTGAGTTGATATAAATCTGCAACAATTATATTTGCATTTTGGGCAAAGATTTTCTGCTTGCTGTAAGAAGAAATAAATATTTTTTTCTTTTAAATGCAAACATCTAGCGCTTTGAATTTGTTAATAAGTTATCACTGAAAAAATTGTATTTTGATGTCTATTAAGTAAAAATTCACTTTAAATCTGTTCTGAAAGTGAATTTTTTTCATTTTGAAGGACAGAATTTTCTTTGTTTCGTGTGAGAATTAAAAAAAAATCTAATTAATGCCGTTGTTGTTAATTGATAAAAGATTTAAATTATCAGAAAATATTAATAACAAAATCGGTTTCAATCCGGTGCTTTTCAAAATAAAAGTGCAAATTAAATTACTGATGACAATTATTCATGCTTCTTATTCATAATTTTTTTTCTTTTGAAAGATTTTAAAATTTAATTCGATGAAAAATCTAAATTTTCATGACAGTTCAAAATTTAAAAAAGGCTTTTAGGTGTTGTTAAATGGTTTTTAAAAAAGGATCTAAGATTCTTAATTAAATTATTTCAGTTGTAAATATAAAAATAGTCTTAATATCAATTTATTTAAGATTATAATTTTATTTTGAACATAAATTAAATAATGAGAGAAATTTAACATGTGAATTGAAGTTGTATTCACTTCAGGTTCATAACAAATATTACCCACTCTCGAAATCTGCAGTTAATTATTATACGTTCGTCTTTACATTTCAACATGGCAGCTGGGCCGATTGCTGAAAGGAATCAAGGTTTGTATAATTTATTCGTGGTGTGATTGTACAATTTTGAATATTAATAAAAGTATTTTCATTAAACATTTTGTATTTGATTGCAATAGTTCTGTCTAGATGTACAATAAAATTTGAAATAGTTTGAGACAGTTCCACGTCATTTAAAAATACTATCAGTTTCCCTACCCGGCACAATGTGCTATTTTTCACATTATTTTTTTTGAAACAACTTGCAAACAATAAAATATTTTTCTATCATTTTCTTACATTGTTTAACGTTTACGAATATAAAAGCTATGACATTATTACCTTCATTTGTTTAACTCAAGGGAAACGAACAATTTTCTTTCCTGACTGCGCTAAGGAACTATGTAAAAAAATATCTTTTTGACTTTTGCGATAACTTTTCTTGAATCCTGCATAAAATTTTATCAAAATCGTCGATTTTGTTTATTATTTGAAACTAATTTCTAAATATAACTTTTATTTGCATTTTCTTTTTGAAACTGAAAAAAATTAAAACTTTTCAATGTGAAATATTGTACGTACGTTTAATGTTTTTTCTAATTGATTTCTTAATTTGTTATTATTTTAAAAAAGTTAATAGATTTCAATCCTGTTAAAAAAAAAAAAAATATTACGAAAGGCGGTGAAAAGTTCTCTGCTTGACTAAACAAGATTTTCTTTGAATCTCTTTGGGAAGAACAGAAGTTTAAAACACCCCTTGTTCATTACAAAAGAAAAGTCAAACAAAAGTGTATATGAAGTCTGTAGGACTTAGAAATATTTTCTAGTAATTGTTTTTTTTTTTTTTATTATTTTTGTATAATTTGAAACTTTAACAATATGTTAAAATAACGTTTTAGTAAAATTAAGAAGCATTGATTTATAAATTTGATTAAAACCGAACGAAGCAGCGATCTAACATTTTGGCTCTTTTTGCAATGAACTTAGAAGTTAAAATTTCATTGAGTTTTTATCACAAATATGAATTCTCATCTTGTAAATTTTAGGGATATAAAAATAACAACTCAACATCCAATTAATCCTCACAGAATACTTCCAAGTGAAATTATTCTTGAATGTTAAATTTGTATTTGCTTACTGATATTTTCATAAAATATTACCTAAATGCTGATTTTATAAATCTTACTTAATTTTATTAGTTAGAACACGGTCATAGTTTTGTTTATGTAAGTATTATTGATTAAAAAAAATCAAATTTTAATTACCATATATACTCATGTATAAGCTGATTTCATGCATAGTACAACCACTGAATTTTTTATTGGCATGAAGCATCTTACAAAAACCCTGACCATGACCTGTTGCAGAGAGGCCCATATCTAGCTAGACGTGTTAAACTGTCCTGCTGCTAACGGGAAAAACCTGGATGTAACTGGTGTTGACAAACGTCTGCTTGCTACCTGAGGACTCTTTTGCATCTGTACTGATGCACATTCACCATAGGCTCCCTGATCACAGATACGACAGCTTGGAGTAGGTCTCTTTCACCAAGTGCCTCACCAAAGTGGGATTGGCTCATGTTCCTCCATCATGTCCCCATGTGATTTTTCCTTTGGGATCAGCTGGCCTATCCATGCTCATGAGGATTTAATTCTCATTGTCAGACATATCTTCATTACTTGTTGAAAATCATGAACTCTGGGAAAGAAAAAGGTCTCTGACATGGCGGAGGAATTCCATACACTAAGACTGATTGCAGTCTAACAAGTCCAGCCATTTGTTCATGTCCGAAAGTTGTATGCTGGTTGTGTAGGGCCTTTACCCACACAGGGTCTCCCACCTTGTACATGTGGCCCACCTCAGACATTGTTGGAGGTACTGAATCTGTCCCTTTAAGCTGAACTTCATATCTGTAGACTTGATTTGCAGTTACAGTCAGTGGTAGGGTGTCATCTTTGAGGATTACATTTTACCAGTAGGTGGCCTCTTCAGCACTACACATCATCCTAGCTGCAATCCTCTTGACACTTCTGTGACATCACTCTATTATTCCATTTCCTGCTGGGACATGTGCTCACAAATGAATCACAAATGCACATCCCATCCATAGGCAAAAGCCCAGAACTCCCTGTTGCAGAACATGGTATCATTGTCTGTGAGTATCTTATGTGGTGGTCTCCTCACAGAAAACAGACTCCAGCTGATGTATGATACTCAATGTAAAAAAAACCATGATGAGCCACAGCTTGTTAGCGTCTGCTAATGTCTGTTGTGGTAGTGAGTGATATCTAGTACCAAGTACTGTTTACTTCAAGTCTGCACTTTTTCCAATGGACTGGCACAGGATTTTTTGTGCACTCCCACAGGTTCCAATATCTGGTTTTATCATGGCCTTTGTCACAGAAGAACACACTCTTCTCACAAAATGTGTGCTACACCATACTCCTGGATGCCCACTGAATTGATGTACTTCCATTACCAGACTGGGAGTCATGGTGTCAAGGGAAGCAGCACATATTGGTTTTTCTTTGCTGCAGAACCATACAGCTCCAGTCTGTGTGATATGAAAGCCACCTAATGCAGTTATCACATCTATTCTGGCAAGTAACTCAAAGCCTCAAAGTTTGTCATGCACCACAAGGGCATAAACAGTGGCTGAGTTGCCACTGTGCTGATATTAACTGTCCTGACACCACAGCACGCCCACATTCTGCCAATGATCATCTCTACATATACATGCTTTCCAGTCCACAACCAGTATCACTCTGCACTAATGATCAGCCAAGAGCAACCAGTCAGTAAGAGCTGAACGCCATTTCCCGTTGACCAATACATTGACTACAGGCAGTTCAGCATTTATATCTGGGTGGAGAATGAGACTGGTGCTGATGTCTATTCCCTTGATCTGTTTCTCCGAACATTTATGTGATATATGGCCCAGTTTGTCACAGTGATATCACCGTATAGCTTTGTTTCCTCACTGGCTCCCACTTAGCCTAGTTCATCAACTCAAACAATATCTAGCCAAGTGATTAGCACCACTACATCTGTGGCAGATGATATCACTGTGTATCATTGACAAAAGTCAAGTCTGTACCTTAAATAACCCAACGAGGTTGATATACCCTAAAACACAAACAAACAAGTCTGTACCCAGTTGCTCGGGCTTTGCAGCTTTCACAATCAATTCTGCTGCTGGTGTATCATCATTCAGTATGACTCTAACCAGCTCTAATAGCTGGTTGATATCCAGTGCATCCATTTGATAAGAAACACAAAGCAGCTTGCTGGCATGCTCAGGCAACCCTGCTACAAATGCACATGCAAGTCCAAGGTCAGACACCTCTCCATACAAGGTTGACAACCTGCAAAGATCTGTTAAGTAGACGTCGACTGATTCATTTGAATTCAAGCACCTAGCTACAAACTGGTCATATGCTACAAATGGATCTGTGGTAAAGTCAACGTACAGAGCATCCCTGATACGGCCTACATCTTTTCTTTCTTCCTTGCCAAGTTGTTGGAACACAGCAAATGCACCTCCCATCAATCGAAGTGGCGAAACGCTAGCAATGTTCTTCACACTGCACAGATCACTGACTAGTTCAGCCTTTTCAAATCATTCAACAATGGTGAGACCTTGGTCTGAACCATCAGCCATGAGTGTAGTAATGTAAGAAAGAGTCTGTTGAGATTGGGGGAGAAACACCTAACTGATTGCTCTCCCAATAACTATGGAGATAATAGGGAGAGAGAGGAAAGAGACAGGAGGTAACAAAAAATAACACTGTTTCAGAAACCACAGCAACTTTAGGAACAAAATGCCCATGGAACCAACTTCACAAGACACCATGTCTTGCTGACTGCTGTTTTCCCCTAGGTTTTATTGGCATTAGGCATCTTACAAAGACCCGGATCTTGACCAGTTGCTGAGAGGCCCATATCTAGCTAGACATGCCAAAGTGTCCCCACCACTAACGGGAAAAACCTGGATGTAACTGATGTTGACAAAAATGTCTGCTTGTAAACCAAAGCTTCTTCTGTGTCTATACTGACGTGCATTTGCTACAACATGAATTTTAACCCTTCCAGAAAAAATACCTGTGTATAGTGCAAAACCTATTTGTGTAAAAAGATGATCATAAAAACTCACACTATACTTAAGTATATACAGCATGCCAATATTACTAATTATGATTTTCTAGTTTACCATCAAATGCAATAATTAACTATATATTAGGGACTTTATTTTAGATACCAAACTTTCTTGACTTGTCATGGATTGAGTGTTGTTTTTTGGTGCAACTAATCCTTTTCATTAGTTTATGAAACTACAGATATTTTGAAAAAGCTCATTCTGTCTAACCCACTCACACACAAGAAATAGTGCTTTGATGGATTGGATCTTACTATAAATCATTGGGAACCTTGTTGAATAGAAATACTTTTTTTGCACAATTTAAAAGTTGTTCTACTTCCTTGAGCTTGTTCAGACAAAAGTGGCTGAATTTTTTTGGTTTATTTTACTCAATTTGATGTCATTAAATTTTAGTGAGTATTGTAGAATAATTACCATCATATATTTTCCAGATAATAATAGTAATAATAATAATAATATGTATTTGCAGTATCAAAACACTAATAACCACCAAATTTATAGCTTGTATTTGTGTTACAGAGTAGAAAGTGATTTTTAAGTGTTGTGTCAATAAGTAGGAAAGAAATCAAAATATGGACAAGATTAGGTTTTGTGTATTTTTGTGTGTTTGAATTATTTGCATTGCTCATTGCAGATGCTACAGTCTATGTGGGAGGCTTGGATGAGAAGGTAACAGAAGCCATATTATGGGAGTTATTCCTACAAGCAGGACCTGTGGGTAAGTTTGTCATGTAAATCTTTTCCTGTAATATTCATATCTTCTGTCAGACAAAATCACATTAGCTACAGTTTATCAATATTTGATAAAGAAAAAATGATTTTGTTATTAGTTCCATTTTTTATATTTTCAGCATAACTTGCACAGCTCATAAGAAGCCAATGCATGATCCATATGTTTATAGATGAGAAAAGAAGCATATTATCCTCTGTGGAATTAGGTCAATATGAAAGGAACCACTTCTCAAAAATAAAAGTGGCATGTATAACTAATATCTCAGATGAGGTATTATGATTACTTGCATTATTTACAGTACTCAGACTGTTATCCTCATCTTCATTCCAATATTCACAGCGTTTCACCTGTTGTACGCTCTGGCCTTCTTCAGGTGACTGGAATTTCAAACTGAACCCTTTATAGCTGACCACATATGGAGGGAAAAGGGAGATCACCGCCCCCTGTGGGATGAGGTTGAATAATAGACAGAGAGCATCACTGGAAAATACGAAAACGTAAGGAATCAGCACATATGCTAGGCCACAAAAATCTGTGCCGACCAAGCATTTATAAGCTCTTGTAAAAAATACAATGATAATAACAGAAAAAAATTGCAATATGAGCACTAGTAAAAAAAATAATTGCTAAGACATTAGGTTTATAAGTCCCAAAATTTCATACACAGATGTCCTCAAGGACACATATTCCAGTGGATAATGACATTGGTTAGATCCTGTGACTAGACCCAGAGAATTGTGAGTTTAATATCAGGCCACAGCAGTGGTGAACTAAAATTTGGAGAGTTGAGTTAAAGGGAAATGACTGAGACATCCAGAAGAGGCATGGCATGTACAAATAGAACAATCTACCCCAGTGGACAAAATAAAGGGTTTGGTTCAAAATTCCAATCACCTGAAGAAACATTGTGAATATAGCAAGGGAGATGAGGATATCAGTATGAGTCATGTAAATAATGCAAGTGGCAAGTTTATCAAAAGACTGTATAACTAAATTGTGAAATTTAGGGATGAGAAGTTTTCATTATTTAGATCTGCATGTAAATAATTCTGAAATTCAATTCTTTTTTTGTAATCTGGAAAAAGAATTCAACATTTACAACAAAAGCTAGCACTTGTGCTGCTTTTTTACAGTCTTATTTGTGGATTTCCTATATTATCACAAAATTTTAACACATTGTGAATTGTTCCTCTTGCAGAGTGTAGGGCACATAAAAAAAAGTACTGATGTCATCAATGAATTACTACAACATGCACCTGGGAATATACTTACCCAAATTGTTCTGAAGATAAAATGTCTTGATTACTGATCCTTTGTATCAGTATCAGATAGACTTTACTTTTTTCAGTTGTATTAATTCATAAATTGTTTGATTTTGGAAAAGGCTTTGATCAGATGCAACCTTTTTCTAGTTAAAAGCTTTATCACATCATCTATGAATCAAAAGTTGTCTTGCTTGTATGGTCTGATAAAATCCAATGATAAAAATAATTCCATTATTAAAGGAAAGTACTTTTGTGCATAAATAGATTCTGCAAGATGTATAAATCTGCATTATAGATTTTATACTTATCTATTACTAACATACAACAAAAATTATGTCAATTCCTATATCAGAAATTTAAAATAGTTAAAGCCTAAATGCTTGCACAAAATTTTGTGCAAGGAAAAAATATCAAGGTTGGTTGTTACAGTTGTTTGTACTTGTTACTGGGAAAATTTTCAGCTTGAACTAAAAGTAACAATATGATTGCAAATATTTAATAATTTTTTTCTTGATTTCTTATAGTAAATGTACATATGCCAAAAGACAGAGTGACACAGAGTCACCAGGGTTACGGTTTTATTGAGTTCATGGGAGAGGAAGATGCTGATTATGCTATCAAAATAATGAACATGATAAAACTCTATGGGAAGCCTATACGAGTCAATAAGGTAAAGTGCAACATTTTAATTTTGAATTTATCACATACTGCGTTCTAAAATTACTCTTGAATACTATATGTATGTATTGCATCATAAAAATTTGGTTTCTGTTTTATCATCTTAGTGCACAAATATTATGACACCAATAAGATCTGTTTATTCAACTTTTTATATTTTTCCAATTTCCAGCTGAGGTGCTTTACATCAGGATTAAAATTGTTAATAAACTGTCCAAAGTTCATTCAGTAAACAAGTTTGATCATTGCAGATGACATCACCTTTAACTGACTTAAATTCGAATTTCAATAATCTAAGTTAGTCAAATACATCTTGCTTAACATACTGATTACTCACAATTATTAACAAAAAAGTGAACATCTCACTCGGAAATTGGAAAGACAACATTTTATAATAATGCATATCAGGTTAGAGTGATAATTTTTGTCCTTAGAGCACACAAATATAACAATGTGTGTATGGGTTTCTGCCAAAAGCATGGAATTACTTATTTTATTAAGAAAGAAAAAAAAAAGGTAATTGATTATTTTGATTCATACAAAACCACATTGTCATTATCACTTATAAATGATTCACTTCCTCTCAAAATAGTTTCCATTTGAAATATGAAGAGGTGCTGAAAAGTTCTTAGCCCAACCGACATCCCAAAATTTGATTAAATAACCAAATTTCAGAATATTTTTGAAAAGTTTTCCTGGTGGGGCTGAGAAGTTTTGAGCACACACACTTAGTTTTTTTTTTGTCTTTCATTCATATTACAAATTTTAAAATGTTTGATAGACATGTTTTAATTTCTGGAATTTTTCAGTACCTACTACATTATTGGTCAGCTGACAAATTTATAAATTTTATTTTGCTTGAAAAAAGTGGCAACAGATGCTGCTTACAGTTTACACAGGCAAAATTGAAATTTTATCAAAATGAGTCTTTCTGGCTGGTCTATTAATTTGTTTTCAGATTGGCAACTATTTTATATAAATTCATTTATATTTGTAATTAAACTGTTCTTGAAAAATGTTACAAATAAAACAATTTTCACCTAGTTGATTTCAATGTGGCATATTGAACATTTACTTTTTTATCTTTATTTTGACAGGCCTCAGCTCATCAGAAGAATCTGGATGTTGGTGCTAATATTTTTATTGGTAATCTTGATCCAGAAGTAGATGAGAAATTATTGTATGACACTTTCAGTGCTTTTGGGGTAATATTACAGACACCAAAGGTAAATCACATTTAGTCCATAGAATTTCAGTGTTGACTGCTAAGTTTAAAAAAAAAACTGCCCACTTTTTAAACATTCAAATTCTGTGCAGTTTTTTGGGGTTTTTTATTATAAATATTTAAAGATATATGCATGTAGATTATAGAGGCATTCACTAAGTTTAGATTGGCACAAGGCCACAAGCTTGGCGTATCAATGGTAAAACTCATTGCAAGACTAACTTGTTAAGTATTAATTCACAACTAAATTTTCTTTTTAATGTATCACACAGTATGTAGATTATATCAATAATCAAAATATATAAATTTAATTTAAGAATTATACATAAACTTTATCTGTGTTTGTGTAGTATGTAATTAATGTCAGGAAATATCAGTTCTGCATCAAAAATAATGGCTACCAGGAACCCTTGATTGAAGACGAATTGATCTGTCATGGCACCAATATGCATTGGGTTCACCCTAAGAGATATCAAAGTATGCTTTGTACTCTGTCACCTCAATGTTAAGAGTTAGGTGTCTCAAGGGTTGATCTAGAAGGTGATTTCATAGCTGCCAAGTGCAGAATCAAGTCTAAAGAATGTTGGTGGGTACATTGACATAAACAGGAAGTGAACCCAGCTGAACTCAAGATATACACACACAAGGCAGTTAAATGACAAGAATTTGTATAAACACCTAACCTACGTGAAGGCAGGTAGAGTCCCTCACATCCTCACAAGAAGAATATCTAACCATCAAAGAAAGTCCCTGAAACCACACACCTTCTATTGTTGACATTAACTTGATGGTCCAGAAATGAAAAAACAATTATTTCGCATATGAAAAATTTAGTCTCATATTCTTATAAAATCTTACTCACATTACACTTGTATACTTACTATTAGGTTGGTGCAAAAATAATTTCGTTTTCTAACATATGTTACTATGTGAGAAAACGAAATTATTTTTGCACCAACCTAATATATTATTTTCAAGTTTATTTGTAGCAAGATCATTAAAATATTTTCCATTTTTCCTTTGTAAATTCCTTAATAGCAAGTGACATATAATGCATGTGTGCCATAATCTTTAATGCTTTCCAATGTTGGAATTTTTGGTTAAGATTAGCTTTTTTTTTTATTACTTAAATAAAATGTGCACAGGGAAATTTTGAACTGCAAGTCATTCCCTTAAATAAAAAAATGTAAATTATTAAGCCACAGATAGCTTGCTTCTCCCACTTAGTATTTTTGAAAAACAGAACTTTTGCTTTTTATTTGCAGGAATAAATGGAATAAAAGTTGCAATATGAGATATAAATTAGGAATGATATTCTTAACTTTCCAAAAATTGTATGACTATAATTTTCCATTTTGTAACATAGGTAATCCAGTGCTATGCTTAAAATCAATTTGTATATCCACTTATAGAACAGTTCAATAATAACATGATAATGCAATTCATGGCATTCCAGTCAATGAACATCAAATAGTATTTCAAATGCTGCATTGGGTTGTCTAGTTTCTAGGACCAATACAGCAAATTATCAAAAGATAAGTTTAAAACTTAATAAAAATGATCATTTACTTTTAGCTGATATATTGGTACAAAAAAATATTTTTCATCAGAGCATGTCAGAAAATTAAGGTTCAGTTATTAGTAAGATTTTTTGGAAGAGGGGTAATTAGTTGAAATAGTTATAATTTCTCAGCTGAGAGAAGTCAGAGAAATCTAAAGGTTTCTTAAATATATGGTTATGCAGATAGAAATACATATGACTACTACACTTAAAAGAATCTGCCAGTTGGTCTAAAAATCCAGAACATGCATTCCTTTTATATAAGGAACTGCAGGAAGTAATGAAGTCTTTTTATTAAGGATTCATGATGACTGTTTCCTAGTTATTACAAATTTATTACATTTCACTAGCAAATACAAATGAATCTTTCTACATTAATCATAGCCATATTTATAATCTGTAATAATAAATTCTGTCTACTCTTTTCAAAAACTGTCTTCATCTTAAAGACAAAACACACTAGCACTTCTAGTACTATTACTATTACCACTGATCTATAATCTACATTACGAGTGTACTGAGAATGATCTAAAGGGTTAATAATTCAAAGACAAAATTTTTCATTGTATAGATTTTGATTTTGTGCTTTTTTACACCTTTCAGATTATGCGAGATTTGGACACTGGAAATTCCAAAGGATATGCTTTCATCAATTTTGCCAGTTTTGAAGCATCAGATGCTGCTATAGAGGCCATGAATGGGCAATATTTATGCAACCGTCCCATCACCATTTCATATGCTTTCAAAAAAGACATCAAAGGAGAAAAACATGGCTCTGCAGCTGGTCAGTGTTTTTTGTTTTTTTATAATTTGCTTTTTCTTTATTTTAATCATTCACAATGAAACCCATCATAGACTTCCTTGTTGATTTCAGTATTTTTAAGGTGTTCTGCACATTGTATACATTTGTTTGGACAAATTCCTTTTTCTTTCTTTGCTTTCTTGTGGCCTTTTTTAATTTTGGTTCTTTTCTAAACAAATCACACCTGGAAAGCATGGATAATATTCCAGTAAAATGATGGCCAGTATAATGACCATTCTCCAAAGAAATAATTATCCTCTAACCTTAAAATTACCAGTATTTAACAGCAGATGAACAGGTTTAAAAAAACTAACTAAAGTTCTTCCACCATACTTCAGAAGTGTGAAGATGCAGAGAATATGAATACAACATTAGGACAATATTCTAAAGTGTTCCCACTTCACAAAAGCAAAACATTCACTGGAAGGAAATAACACCAATATCTGCATGTACATCATTCTGTACAGGTTCAACATCTTAAAAAATTAAAGCAATAGCTATTGCTCACATTATTGGGTGGAGTAAAAATACATTGACTGCAGAGGGGTAACACCTCCACAAGAAATGAAGCCACATGTTTGATATACCTATGTCTACCATTTTGTCTTGTGAAAGCTGGGCCTATGACTATGTATCTATTGTTTATAAAAATGACATAATTTGACATTAAATAACCTGGAAAAGGTTGATATGCTGAAAAACAAATCAAACCAAACTAATACATTTTGCAAGGTTTGGGCAATTCTCTTAAAACTTTGGCTATAACTGTAGAGTAATTGACCATGGTTAAATGTAATTGGCAGAAATGTCCAACAAACAGAATTTACAAAGTTTCCAATAAACAATAACAAAAAGAAAAGAACATGGCAAAAATAATACAAACATATGAAATACAAAAGTAGGCAAAGCAACAATAATAAAGCAAAAAGTTCACAAACTAAGGATGGTGTTCAAAATAAGAAAGAACAAAAATATGACAGATGAGACTGAGTAGTGGCCAACTTTATTGGCTAGGAAGAAATCCCAGCTTGCATCTGTATGATTTGTCTATAAATTTGGGAAGAGGGATGTTTTTGCAGTCATTTCCATGCCAATTGGAACCAACAATAATTCTTGGATTAGCATGAAATTTGAAGATATATTTATTTTGCATGATCTGAAATCAGAAAATATAAGCTGGTCAATATCAGTCGCAAAATGCCAACATGTCACTTTAAAATCCATACATCTGCAATAACCCACAGTACATTTCTCCTGCATTTATCTTACAGTGAAAATCATATCAACATTACTGCATTCAGGCTGGAAGTTGCATTGTGATTCAAGGAGGTTTCTTCAGAAACTGTTGAAATAAATCTGTTTAGAATGATGCAGGTCAGAATTTTGCTGGTGATGAAAAGCCAGGTGCCACAGTAGTTCCACAGTGTGTAAGCCTATATTCTTTATTCAGGCAATTGTAGTATTTTGAATATCAGGTGGTATTTTTTATTCTTCGCAGATACTAAACGGAACATACTGGAATAATTCGAGTGACACTTGGTCAAGAGTTTGCACATTTCTGTGGGAACACTATCCTTGTCAGGTGCCTTGACACAATTCATGTTTGATGGCTGTTCTAACCTTAGCCAGAGAAGAGGTGGGGGTGTTAAGGTGTCCATGAACTGGCTTTGCAAGATTTAGTCAATTTCTGATTGATCAATCTTGGAGGAGCAGTTCAGGAGCTGGCTGAAATTTCCTTCCATCTAGTGTGGATGCCCTGTTTGTCAATGATAAGCAAGGATCTCTCGACTTTGAAGGACAAAGGACAGATTTGATGAACCTCATCCATCTTCTTATCCTACTCTGTGTTGTATATTATGTGTTTCCCTTTGAGGAAGTATTTGACCAGACTTGAATCTGTTCTTTTTGCAGAGAACTTGGGGCACCCTACCATTCTTTGAAAGCCAAACAAAATCTTGCTGGGTTCATCTTCTATGGCTTAAATTTAATTTCACTTTCTCGGTTATGGTATCTTTGATGTGGTTCTGTTTCTGGGTTGGGTTACCTGTGAGGAGCTGGCTTGATTGTAGTTTCTGTTTGAGAGTGCTTTGTAAATTACATAGAGCATGCTGAAGTTTGGAGGTGATAAGAGATGACCAATACTGCCTTTGGATGCTTTTTTGTGTTGAATGACTACCTTCTCTAGGAGTTTCTGTAGTTTCTTTTCTATGTTTGCTACCAACACTGTATCATCAGGTTATCTTGTGTTGTTAAGCTTTTATCCACCAATAATAAATCCCGATAGGACTTCATTCTCTCAGAATCACATTGCAGTAAAATTTGAATAGTCTGGTGAGAGGATAGATCCTTGTTTTATGCCTCTTTTTATTTTATGTATTTACTGAATTCATTTTCTTTCCATATGCAAGTGGTTTGCTCCCAGTATAAGTTCTATATTATTCTAATATCTTTCCTACATAAGTCAAGCTTTCCTTTCTGTTGTACCTTATCAAATGCTACACAGTAAATATATGAAACTGTTTTTATTATATTTTTAATTATCTCCCCATGACTGTAAAATAGATATTTTAATGTTAAAAGATGATGTTTACTTGATCCCTTGGAGTCACTCGTTCATTTTTAAAGACCATGAAGTTTCATGAGTAAAATTTAGTTTTGACTTATAAAAATAAATAATAAAATAATAATTAAAATAAAAATATTGGTATTTAAAAAAAATTAAATAATGCATTTTCCCTTTCATTTTGTTACTAATTTTACTCTCTGAAAAATAAATAAAATAATAGTAGTGATAACTATTTTTAATTTACAAAGAGAATATCTGTTTTTGTTCCAATTTATTCTCTATTTCTGCTCACCTTTGTATATTACAATATTTTAAAAATATATATTTGTGTAGTTAACACCCTAGAATTCCTTAATTTTGCACCCTAAGGACCAGAGTCAACTTCTAGAAAATTGTGTTAGAAGTTTTTTTGTAACCATGGAAAATAAATTTAATCATTTGATTACAAAAAACTGCTACAAGTGAAAAGTATTAAATAAAACAGAAATTGTTAATACTTTAATATTTATATGTGCATCATTATGAAATCATTTTTCCAATATTTAAAAGGCAGAGAACTTTATCAGTTGCCAGATAAAGAGTTGCTTTAAATTTTATTTTATTTTAACATTTTAAGAATCATGCCTACTCTAAGTTTATATTGCAAAATCATTTTATCACTATTTAGTATTAAGTTAACATTCTTAGTATATTTTTTTAGAAATATTTTAATGTTTCTAATTTATAATAATTTTTAAAACCTTATTTGGAAGTTTTTGATATTTTTCATTCTCATTGGTTCCATCATTGAAGGATCTTTCAAGCTTTCTTTTTAATCAGTTTTGCAGGTGTTTTTTTTTTTTTTTTTTTTTTTTTTTGTAATTGTTATCAGTTGAAACAAATTTCATGAACACTGTTTAATTAATATCATTTTTTTATGTTTCAGAACGTCTCTTAGCTGCACAAAATCCACTTTCCCTGACTGACAGACCCCATCAGTTGTTTGCTGATGCCCCTCCTCCTCCTCAGCAACCTCCTGCTCCTGTCCCTCCTTCATCATTTGCTCCACCTCCTCCACCTCCAGTCTCACAAGCTCCAATGATGTCTTTGGCAAATGGCATCACAATGGGTAGGCTTTTTATTTATTTAAAAAAAATTATTCTCTTTGTTATGTAATTTGATTTTGCTATTAGCCAAAAATTAAGAGATAATTTTAATAAAGATTAAAGTTTGCAGATTCTGACCTAAATGTGTCATGTACTTTAGAACTTAGCTTGGTTACCAATGCCTTAAAGTAAAATCTCTGAATTTACATTCTTTACTCTTCAAATAATACTGTTATAAAAATAGTAAATGTCTCTTGCTGATGTATATGGTGTTATGCATTAAATTACAAACCTCCACTTTTACTTCAATGATTTTTTTATTATTCATTTTGTTTTTCATTAGATTGGATTAATCTAATGAAAATCAAAATGAATAATAAAAAATCAAAGAAAGCCTTTTTGAAAAAAAATATGTAAATTTTATAGCATACTTTAGGAAATCTGATGTGACTATTATTACTAAACAGAAATGTTTATACCCATTGTTTTCAAGTGTGTTTAGTTATTTCCTAAGTTCCTTTTGATCCTTTACTTGGTCACAGTAATGAAGTATCCAATACAGATCTGTCAAGTGACTAGATTTGATGTTATTCATGTCTTTTATTGGTTTTATTTTTTGAGGTATTAACTTTCTGTTAGTTAGAAAAATGAACACCATCTCTCTATCACTGTTTCCTTTTAACCTTACTGAGTTAATGAAATACTTTCTTCACTAATCTGCAAAATAGACTTTTGCTAAAATAATAAAGTATTTTTGCAATGATTATTTTGACTGCTGGCTTGCTAACAGAAAGCAATGGAAAAAAACAAGATGTCAAGAGTTTGAAATAAGTTTTAGAATTTTGAAATGAGCAATAGGAATGGAGTACTTGAATTATAAACGTTTATAACTACTTTGTTTTTAATTAAAATTAGTTTTAAGAAATTATCTTGGCTGACTCTCCTTCATTTTCATACACAAGGATTTTTTTGTAATTTCAGAATTTTTTTTTATGGCAGAGTTTGAAGTTGATAGCAAGAAGGATTTAACCAATGCATGCTGCCATAGCAATTGTATTTTGCTTAAGCTGGTATAATAAGTTGCTTTCATTGCAGCAGCAGCATTGAGAAACACCAACATATATATGATCTATTGAACTTCAAGCTCTGTTTGGATAACTAAATTCCTTCTTTGTGTTTATATTGTTACCAGAATGTTTTCAGCGATCCATTCTACAACCACACTTGTATTTGTATTTCATAAAGGACGTGAAAGGTCAATAATGTGTGTATAAAACACAAATTTGTGACTAATGTTCTAGCCAAATGAATTCATTTGAACAACACAAATTATACAGATCATACCATTCACCACTACCACTACCACTTAGGGGATTCTATTTGTCTATTTCATATTGCTGGAAGCAATTAATTTGATGACTCATTTCTGTCACCATCTTGTTTTATATAAAAGAAAAGAAAATTACCTCCTCCTCTTTTTCTTGAAGAATGCTCTGATCATTGTAGTAACATTAACACAAAGAAAGAATTTAATTGTCCAAAGTTTGGAATATTAATAACTCAAACTTGTGAACAATGTGACACTACTTAGGGTTGCGTGAAAAAAAAAAAAGAAAAGGCGAGAATTAATTTAGGTGATAAGAAGCCATCACAAAAAGACACTGAGCGATGTTATTTTTTCTAACAAAGAAAAGTGGTAAATATTTTATTTTCATTAGCGAAGAAAGTAAAATACCGGATTTCATTTGATTTATGTTACGACGCGGCGAAAGAAGGTAGCAATCTGCCCATGGCAATAATGAAAATTTCAGGTTGGTCAAGTGGCCTACAAGACAGAATGCTAAGAGATAAAAATGAATTGGGTCGTGCTCTGACTGAGAAAAATGTCCGCTGGACCACCCGCAGAGTACAAGGAAGGAAAGATTAAACCTTTAACTATCTGCGGAAATATCATTTGAGCACCTGTTTTGTGTCGAAGCTGGCCATGATAGAAAAATTATTTTATCGGAACGAATAATTGGCACCAGGGTGCAAAGTTGCCATATGACCACCCACTTGATGCTGGCGAAAATCTCGATTGACGAACTCCAGGTGACATTCGGTTAAGATTGAGATTAAGGACCACACTACGGGTCGTATGGGTTTGTTGTCCGGAAGAAGAAAAGAAAGAGAAAAAAAAAATAAATAAATAAATAATTTTTTTCTTTGAGTGAGATTTTTAAACCGAGGCCAGTCTAGCCACACCCATGCTGCTGGGCGTCCATTGGCTGAATGGTGGCGTGAGCGGTAGGTGAAGGTAATCATGTGAAGAAGGAGGGGAGGACTGTTGACGCCCCCTGAAGGGATTGGTGTGAGATGCCACTGTTAGAGAGAGGGGAAACCTGTTGACGCCTCTGAAGGGATTGGTATGAGATACCAACATGAGAAAGGAAGAATTTGGGAGGACGATTTCCTTAAACTAGAAATTAAGGACTTCCAAAAATGGAAATTAATAAATTTTCCTGACCGAAAACAAAGGAAATCCTTGATGCGGATTTAGAATTATCAAGGAACCTCAAACCCCGACAGGCCGACCCGGTTTTGGTCGGTGTCCATATAAGCAGAGTCGCAACAAGTAGACGGCAGTTAGTTGGGGTTGAAGAGATAGGCAAGCAGTTGAGTTGGAGTTGGAAGTTGGAGAGAGACTCAGAATTGAGCTGTGAGCTCTGAGACCCTCCTCGCAGAAAGCTGACTGAGATCCCACACAATCACGACCTCAACTTCTAACCAAGAACAATTTATTTTTGAAGAACGACTTAGACTCATACCATCAAAGTTTTACAAATATCACCTGAAGATACACCAAAAAACCAGTTATCAAAAAACAACTTTAGATATTAAGACTCGCCTAACAAACGCAAGTGTCACGTATCCATATTAGCGGTTTGGGAGAAAGACGCAGCCCTGTATTCAGCAACCAGATATAAAATATTGTTATCCTTTTTTAACACATTTGAACTTTTCAAGTTGTTACTTTATTTTCTTTTACATATACTTGTGCGGTATTACCCTTGTTCGGACTCGACTTGCATTACAGCCTGGCGACTGATTGATTTCGTCTACCTAAGATCAAGTCACAACGTGGGTAGGTTAGACTAGAAATCAAAACAGTTACTTCGGTAACCAGACGTTGGAGGCGAGCTGGGAACGACAAGGCTGATGCCGAATCTAACCAGATTCCCATCCGAATCAGCAAAAGGTTGGAACGTCACATTTGGTGCCGCGACCAATACCAAGTCACATTGGTCGTCGCAAGATAGCACGGCGGTGGGCTCGGGGAGAGGCCGGGGTGACATCTAACAATATATCTGCAGATTTATTAGCAATCTTAAATTGTTACGAATATAAGGAATATTTGAATATTTTTGAGTGGCCATAGATGAAGAAGTATTATACTTTTTTCCCTTATTGGTATTTTGTCACTCTTTCAAATAGTGTAAATATTATTTGTCAATGTTTATAATAATAGGTTTTTAGAGAAAAAAAAATTTATTTTTTTAATGAAAAATGCAATGCTTTGTAGAATAACGTAGAAACATTTTCATTTAATATCTTCCATTAAATTTACATATTTCACCAGCAAAAATAGAAATATCTGGAGAAAAAAATTCTTTACCAGCAATTATTTTTCATTCACCAAATGTTTATAAAATCTTAGTTTAGTCTCTAATATCACTATACCACTTATATCACTATTTGAGATTAGGAATCTTTATTTAATTTGATGTAACTTTGGTTCCTTTCCATATGAAGATATAATTTTAAGCTTCTCCTTCCAAAATAATGCTAATTTGAAATAATTAAACTTTGCAATTTTTGTAAATATTTCTCTGTGATTACAAGAACATGTTCAAAGTTAATTGATTCTGTAGAGACTTTGCTTCAGCCATGAAATCCCATTACTGAACCAAATTTCTATTATTCTTCTCTTTCTTTTTTTTTTCCTCTGAGGTCTTACAAATTCTGCTCTAGTATCAACATCAGCTGCTCCTCCTCCTCCAGTACCTCCACCAGCATCTCTCCCTGTGCCACCTCCAGTTGGTGCAAATATGCCTCCACCTCCAATGCCTCCTGGTATGCCATCATTTCCTCCACCAGGTGGAGCTCCTCCACCAGGTAAGTAGATTTCTTTTATTAATCTCAATTTCATAAAAATTTTACATTACAACAAACTATAAACAAGATTAAAATTTCACTTTGTATAAAACACCTTAATGAACTCAACACTTATTCTTTGTGGAACTGGATAAAATTTCTCCATGTTTTGAATTTATTTAAATATCTGCATTTGAATATGCTTCTTAATTTTTACTACATGCAATATGAGATTCAGCCATGCATTATTTTTTTACTTACAAATTTTTAAATTATGGAATTTTCCTTCATGATACTTTATTTTACAGTTAAAACCTAAAGATTTATAGCTTAACCTTTTTCTTAGTGTTGCATTCTGTGTCGTCTCTGGATACCCATGCTACTAAATAAAACGGTATCAATGAAAGGGATCATTTCTTTTTTGTTATTTGTTATATTAAGAGTGGCAGCTTGGATTCTAAGAGGCAGAAGGAAGAATGATGTCACATGAACACATGTCAGACCTTGGCTCAGTGTCCTTCTGTGGTTGGTCTTAGCTGGTTGCAAACCTGAATGTGGGAGGCATATCAACACTTCAGAATTCTTGAGACTCTCTGTTGAATTCATGCCATTTTAGACATTCAAAACCCAGACAAGGCATTCCATCAGTGTCAGAATGCCCTGCCACGAGGCATTCCAGCCAATTGCTGACCATTCTGGCCTGGGACTTGGCCTTCATATTCTGTAGCATTAGCCAACCATAATATTGTGTTGGAATGTGTCACGAAAAATTAAATGATTTCATCTCTTTCTCTCCTGTTGTCGTAGTGACGGACACAGTCTCCACTTCTGAGATTGAAAACTGCCCACTTTCTAATTCCAGCCCTTTACATAGAGCTTGGTAACTCACCTATGCCAAACACCAACAAGCCAGCTACCAATCACAGTTCCCGCGCCTGCCCACCTCCACTCGCTTTGGGGGTTTCAAGTTGACCGACCAACTCATTACACGCCCCCCCTGATCTTAACATCACAAAACTTCTCAGTTTGAGAGATGTTCGCGTCTGTCTGGTGACTGTGTCCGCATATATACAACTTGCACGCTTGACATATTGGGATAACCACACATGCACAAACTCATTTGCTCCGAGGTGGCAGATTTCCAGATTCATCCCGTGTCTCGCTGTCATGATCGCACACCGTGCAACTCGGGGCAGGCCTCTTCTGCCGGGCACTCCTTCTGAGCAGGATGACAGGGTCCTCATCTTCGGATGAACTGTCATCCGTTGAGCTACCATCCGCCTCCGGACAGCTGGCCACGTTGACGTCCGAAGGTAGAGTACTGATGTTTGAGGTAAAACTCAGTGGATCCGACTTTAAATACACCACTCGCGCACCATCTCCATAGTCACTTTCATCATCTGATGATAGTTTTAACCCTACAACTGGCCGCAAGTCTTTTAACATGACAAGGCACGCCATCAACCCGCACTGACTGCGGGCTGATAATCTCGGTAACATGCCCCATTCTAAGCTTGTCTGTACACTTGCTGTGTGGGGTCTTAACCCACACTACGTCACCAATTCTGTATTTAGCTTGCGCGTCGCTTGGAGCCATTGCAATGTCAATGCCTCGCAGCCATAAGTGATAGGCGTGCACCATGTTAGCCGGTGCTGTTGTAGGCGAAACACCGTCTTTAGGCGTCGCATTATACCAATAGACTGCTTCGGGGATCGAACATCGCTTCCTGGCTGCAATCACTTTTATAGACTGGTGGCTCCTTTCTACTATGCCGTTTCCCGCGGGCAAGTAGGCGCACCAAAGCTGCATACCCCACTTCTTTAAGAACTGCGAGAATTGCCCTGAAGAAGACGCCGCACCATTATCTGTCAATATTTCTGCAGGTGGCCCCCGGTCGTAAAAGACGGACTCCAATTGACGTATTATGCTGGCAGTGTCCTGCCGGTGCAGTAGTCGCCAAATGGCGAAGCGAGAGGGTCCACAGTCAATAATAGTCAAATAGTGCTGGCTGCCAACTTGCTTAACATCTATCCCCAGCCTGTTCCAAACATGGGTAGTACTCAAATTTCCTTTTTGCCATTGCACCGGTGCCGGGTCATTTGACTGACACGCCTCGCACCTCTGCATTACTGTCCTAACATCCATCTTTTTGACTGCCAGGTCAACCATCTTTGAGAAGTAGAGCGTCCGTTTAACCCCGGGATGCCCACACTGTTCATGTATGCTCATGATCTGCTCAAGGTCTATAAATGAGCGCAGAAGCCATACACGGCAGCTGTAGAGGTTCAGACTCTTTCCGAGCAGCAGCCAACCAACATTGCACAACGCGAGTCAATGCATCTGCTCTGTTGACTGCCAATTTAACTAACACTACATCCACAGACAGGTTGTACTCTTTGATAGTTTCAATCAGCGTGGTGAGCCGCCTTCGTATCAACATCTCGCTCGATGCCTTGGTGGTCAGTCGCGCTCTTCCGCTAAGTGCATCTGATATCCAACGCTGAGTGCATGCTGAGTCCGTGACAATGTGTAGCACTGTTGCTTCCCATTGGAGCGCCAGGTTAACCCCTTTCAGAGTGACATCTAGTTCAGCCAGGTTTATGTATCGTGCATCATTTTCAGGTCGTAACCAGCAGGCGTCTTCTATTATGGACCTGTTATCCTCAAGTAAGACACCCATGGCCAACGAGCTGGCATCCACCCAAACGGTGAGCTCGTTCCCCTTAACGCACCAGTCACCTCGCACAGGATCATCTTGCATCACTCTCTCCATAGTTTCAGTTATCATGCATCTTAGGGTAACGTCGTACCCCTCATCATCCCATCCTGATGAAACAGAAGTTACGCGGCATTTTATGGCTGCTGCCACCACTCTGAGCCAACCGCATACGGGAAAATGGCCTACCAGTTTCCCCACACATGGAGAAGGTACTCCGATGAGCGATCACTGGCGAGACTTCCGGGAGGTCACTACCTCGCCTCCAGCAAAGTTTTTCTCCATCACTACTGACGTGTAGTCTAAGTACATTCGCTCCATCCTGTAGCGGCTCTGGTGCCTTGCACACTAAGCCAAAGCGCTCCTTAACCCTCGTTGAAGAGGCCACATTTTCATTGACGTAAACATCGTCAATGTAGGATGACGTTGCCCTTCGAATTTCCTCATCCTGCGACATGACCACATTCATTTTCGTATCACCACTGAATTCGGAGATCAGTTTTATGTCGAACGGTCTTTCCGCCATCTTGCTGGAGACAAAGTAAATGCCGAAATAGCTTGTGTTGGAATGTGTCACAAAAAATAAATGATTTCGTCTCTTTCTCTCCTGCTGTCGTAGTGACGGACACAGTCTGAGACTGAAAATTGCCCTCCTTCTAATTCCAGCCCTTTACCAGCTTGGTAACTCACCTATGCAAAACACCAACAAGCCAGCTACCAATCACAGTTCCCGCGCCTGCCCACCTCCACTCGCTTTGGGGGTTTCAAGTTGACTGACCAACTCATTACAGAATATGCTTCTTAATTTTTACTACATGCAATATGAGATTAAGCCATGCATTATTTTTTTTTACTTACAAATTTTTAAATTATGGAATTTTCCTTCATGATACTTTATTTTACAGTTACAACCTAAAGATTTATAGCTTAACCTTTTTCTTAGTGTTGCATTCTGTGTCGTCTCTGGATACCCATGCTACTAAATAAAACGGTATCAATGAAAGGGATCATTTCTTTTTTGTTATTTGTTATATTAAGAGTGGCAGCTTGGATTCTAAGAGGCAGAAGGAAGAATGATGTCACATGAACACATGTCAGACCTTGGCTCAGTGTCCTTCTGTGGTTGGTCTTAGCTGGTTGCAAACCTGAATGTGGGAGGCATATCAACACTTCAGAATTCTTGAGACTCTCTGTTGAATTCATGCCATTTTAGACATTCAAAACCCAGACAAGGCATTCCATCAGTGTCAGAATGCCCTGCCATGAGGCATTCCAGCCAATTGCTGACCATTCTGGCTTGGGCCTTGGCCTTCATATTATGTAGCCTTAGCCAACCATAATAATTTGAAGAATTGCCTATGATAAAAAATTTAATATTAAATTTATTCAGAAAATTTGATGAAATTTAAACTTTATCTAGCTGTAACCAGGAATAAATATTCTGGACGGATATTTAATTTTCTTATTTAAATAACTCTCAAGATGTGGTGATGTATTAGCCAGCACCAACTAATTTGTATCATGTGCCAGAGATCTTTCTAAACAACATTGATCTGAAACTTGTGTATAAATTTTTTGTGTCAAGGAAATACTTTGATTTTCTTTTGTTCTTTAAATGATGAAATCACAATTTGTATTCAAATAGCTCCTCTTTTAAAATACGACTTTTTAAAATTTGGCAGTTCATGTTTCAACAGATAGAAATATTAAAGATAGTACTAATTTTTGTATTCTCTTGTATCTCCTTTTGTGAAACTTGGATAATATGCCAAAATATATATCAATACTGTACCATCCTCAAAATTCATTGACACTGAATAAGGACATTTTAAAGCTAACTGGCATGCCCAGCATTGAAACAGAAATTTATAAGCATAGGCAATGTTAGATGAATCATCTGGTCAGAGAGGATAAGCATATCCCAAAACAATAACTGTGTGTACAAATAAAGGGTGCTAAAAGGCTACAACATGAACTAAAAGCATGTTTTAAGGATTCAATAGACAAGTCACTCATGGCTTTTAAAATCAATCGCTGTAATTGGGAAAATGATGCTATTGATTTTAATGGAGGAAATATATTTTTATATGTGCTACATGTAACTGTGTCTGCCTCACTGATATTGGCCTGACTAGCCACATGCATAGTCATACAGACCTCCAACAGACTATGCACAAATAATTTTTCCAAATTTATCCTGCACTATGTATTTGGCAATAAAGTATGTTGAAATAGGCCCAGATTAGCTATGCATGTGAAGTTTCGCAATGTACAATCTAATAATCAAATTAAGAGTTTTATGCTGTCTTTGTGGAAAAGAATATAAATCACTTGTGAATAGGTCACTTATCTATATTTCACTCATTTTATTTATTTTTTTTACTCTGTAATATAATAATTCATATTTGAAATTTTGTAGCATAATAATTCAATTTGTACATAGTAATTTATTTTGTATATCATTTTAAACATGTATTTTTGACACAGTTTAGTGTAACTGTGTTGTCAGTGCAATAGCTGTCTTTATATAATTATATTTTAGAAATAGTCATCATGTGTGTGTATGTGTTAAACAGAATTGATGGCCTGATGATTGCATTTAAGCATGAAACGAACTGTCACTACTGGGTGTTGACGTCAATGTCTACTTTTATATTTTCATATGCTCTATCCTTGATATCAAGCACTTTAATTCAAAAAATATAGCATGAAAGATAGTAACAAAATGATCATCTGCTCACAAACTAACCAAATTTTTCATTATAGCCTATGAACATTTATATTTGGTCTGAATGAGTATAGTTTATGTAAATTTTTTTTATTTTGCTGAATTACATTTGATAAGATCAAGTTCATAGAGGGCAAAAAATTTTCAGAAAATAAATTTATTCATGATGTGAAATTTGTTTAGAATCACTGTGCCAGATTGTAATGTGGTTTTCAAGTGGTAGTATGATTTACAATGTATATATAATACAAACATCACCCAGATTTGTTTTTATGCCAGCAGCTGTTTGATTTACAATGTAAATATAAAGGTAAACTCGGTTCATATTTTATGTTTCATGCAAGTATGTTTTTCTTATGTATTTTAAATGAATGTAACTTTTGTTAGATTTACAATTTCTTAAATTTTTCTTCAGATGCTAAATAAATTAACACAAATATTAAATAAGATA
Source organism: Acanthosepion lycidas (assembly GCA_963932145.1). Lineage (NCBI taxonomy): Eukaryota > Metazoa > Mollusca > Cephalopoda > Sepiida > Sepiidae > Acanthosepion > Acanthosepion lycidas. Next base: position 329,723 of record OZ010596.1, read on the forward strand.
TAAAAAATTCAATTTTTCCATTCAAATCATTTTTATGCACAAAAAGTATCTCATTCATTTTTAATGATAAAATCTTTACCTTTTTGCTATAAATGAATTAATCCATTATTAAACAAAACAAATTGGGTAATTAATTTTAAGAATGATACTTAAAAAAGCATTGAAGAAATGAAATTTCAGATTTGTTAGATTTTTAAAACCCACTGATAAAAAAAATCCCAACTTAAACCTCTTGCCATGGTCAAAATCATTACTACTTTCAGAGCAGAAACAGCTTTATTTAAAATGCTAAGCAATTTAATTATTGTAGAAAAAATGAACAGTCATAAATCCAAGCACTTACCCCTTGACACTAAAAAACATGTATTATTTACATGTAACTATAACCACAGATCAGTTATTGATTCTGGTGCAAATTAGCACAACAAGTGCCATGCAAATTTAGCAGTAATGATATCTTTATTGAGAGACTGCTTTCTTTAAATGGCCAATTATTCAGAAGAGAAAAACTGTTGCCTATATCAGACACTTATCAGGGTTTTCTACATTTATAAAACTGTCAACAAAATAATCACTTTATAAAAATTGCAAAAGACTAGATTGAAAATGAAAAACAAAACATGATTATTTTTTTAAAAAATTTAATTTTATAGGTAAATATTCAAATTAGTTCTTTCCAAGATATAAAAGACATGTTGCTAATCTAACTAGTATCAAGAAAGACAAGAAAATTCAATAGTGTAAATTTTTATTAGTTTGCTACTCAAACTTTACATACCATATATTTCCATGTATAAGGCGACCTATAGATAAGACAAAACCCAAAATTCAAGTAAATCCTTGTGATTTTATCTGATATACATAGTAAAGACAATCAAAAATGTAAGCTTGACTATGCTGCCAGTAAATCTTAGGCCAATTACAATGATTCCTAGGAGTATAAAATAAAGCTGATGTTATTACAACTGTTGTTTTGCTTGCCTTCATCATTATCAAATCCAAAGGAATAAAATAATATATTAACATGAATCTTTATGAAAATAACAATAATGATTTAATTCTTACAACTCATGAATGAGAACAGTTGTGTAAAAAAACAAAAAGGCACATTTATATGCCTGAAACACTAATAACATTTACCATTACCTAAATTACATCAGCAAACTACTGTTTTTGACAATACGATTGTTTGCATAACAGCACATTTTTAAGATATTTTAAGAGAAATGTCAAAACAGAAATGTGCAATGAAAATAGAAATGATTTATTGGCTAAAATTGGAGCTTCACGTTGCAAAATGGATACTAGAACATGAAGAATCAAAAATATGATACTCACCCTTGCAAGGAAGTAGTCAGTCAAACTCAACTTCTAATACAGTCAAGTACTGTCTGTTTCTCTTACCAAATTCTACAGAACAAAGACCGGATGGTTACATAGTAAGAAGGAATAAAATCAGGGCATATGCACTAAAATTGGGAAAAGCAAACCAAGGACAAAGTAAAGATTTTAAAGCAACAGTAGGCTTGTGCAATTGTTTTATGAACAGAAAAAACTTTATAATGACAAAAGATAAAAATTGCTCAAAAACTCCCAAGAAATCTTGGACATGAAGTTACAGGTTTTCACTTGTTTGTCATTCAGCTGAGACAAAGGCATCAGTTTCCATTATTATGTATTGGAAATAGGAATGAAACCCTATTAAACTTTAAATGTTGGCTAAAACAGTAGATGTTAAAGGAGTAAAGATGGTGCTGGTTAAAGGTACAGGGCAGGAAAAGACATGAACGGTGGTGTTATCATACATGGCTGATGATACAAAACTGAAACCAATGGTGATTTTTAAGTGCAAAAATAAAATTTTCTTTGTGGGAAAAAGGATGGATGGATGAGGAAGATGTGAAATTTGGAACAAACAGCCTGGTAGCATGTGAAAGGAATGGAGTTTATTGATCTGGGATATGTTTCATGGCCATGTAACAGATAAAACTAAAACCTTCTTATCACAAACTAATACTGATATTGTTGTTATACCTGGCTGTTTGACTGCTATACTGCAATCACTAGATCTTATACAAAAGGTGGAGGTGGGAATGTGAAAGTAGAAACCATTGTCAATTCATTCAAAAAATGCATTATCTACAATGAAATGGATGGTGCTGAAGATGATTCCCCAGATTTGGACTAGGATCCTTATGACAAGACTAAATGATTGTGCTTATGATGAGCTCTTTGCATCAGATGGTGATGATCATAGTAATTTTGAATGGTTTTAATTATGTATGTGGGTGTCATATTTTTTATTTTGTAATGAGAAATAAAGATTTTATAGCATCTTAAATACTTTGTTGCTTAACACTGGAAAAAATACCATATAATGTATGTTATTGAAAAATAAAGTTTGCATGTTATGCTAAATAATGTTATTTAACACCATAATGATAATGAATTTTAATTAGAAATATAGATTATGTTATCCTAAATGTTGTTATTTAACACTTCTATGAGAAATAATGATTGGTGTGAACACACTCATTGCTCTACAAATCAAGAATGAAAGATTTGTTTACGTCTCTTGTTACTTATGTGTGTTGCTCAGTGGAACTTTTGCAAATTGTTGTGTGTCTCTTGAATATTGCATTTTAATGGGAAATCAAGGAGTAAAAGTAATTTTATTAAATTCATTGTAAAGCAATAACAAATTTTATCCTTTATATTCAAAATTTGCTTTTCAAATATGTATTTCTGTTTAGCAAAAAAATTGTATTTATCAGTTTTAAAAGGATTTTACAGCATTAAAATTCATTGGATTTAATAATTGCAATTAATTTCTATTAATTTATAGAATGTCTTTACAAAAAATAATGCCTTTTCTATGAACATAAATAATATTTTGCATTTATTTTCCACCATAGGTCAACCTCCATCTTATCCTCCACCTCCACCAATGGCTCGGCCTCCACCACCACCAACTGACCAAGCAAATTCACAGTCAGTACCACCAATGCCACCACCACCAAGAGCACCAATGGGTAAGTATCTTGATTCTTTAAACAATTTTATTAGAATTATTCTTTCCTGTCAAAAATCACAAGTTGACGACTAAGGTTCTTTACAAAATTTACATCCAGACTAATGTCCTCATCTCGTTGTTGTTATCACATTTCAGCCATTGTGCCCTCTGGCCTTATTCAGGTGTCTGTTAATCCATGTAACCATCAGGGAATTTCAAACTGAACCATTTATTTAATCTATGGAGGTAGATTGTTCTCATTACACTGTTCATATCTTGAAATATCTCATTTTGTTCTTAAGTTCTCAGTTATTGCTAGCCCTGTTTCTACTGAGTCTAAATCTGTACTACCCAGTCCAGAGATTGAACTGACAATTACTGTGTCACAAAATTCACAGACCAATGCTTTAATCTACTAGGCCCATGGCAAGAAGTCAATGCAAATAAGATGATTCAAATGAACTGAAACTTAACAGTAAATAATTCAGTTGAATAAACTGAAAAGTTGGTGAATAAGTCATACCAGTTTTTCATGAAAAGTCATTCATAACAAATGAGAATAGTGTACATACACCATTCTCATTTGTTAGCCATAAATGATAAATTTAAAAATGCAAAATATATTTTAAATATGGCATAGTACACTGTAGCCTAATGAAGGCCACAAATTACATTCAGACCTAAAAACCACTCCTGTTTATAAAAGGAGGACTATAAAAACCTGATACATATTGTCTTCAATACTTTCAAGTAAAATTCTGAATGTACCCAACTCAGATCTGAAAACATCTCTCTATGATAGGATACAGCACACTGATAGTTATGTAACAAATGTTCAGTTATCACAGGCCTGGATGTATTGACACACATATGCAAATTTAATTCCCCTTTATGAATACTAGCTGGCACATGTTGAATTATTCTCATTTCTAACCTCTGATTAATTTTATATATAGTCAGCATGGACATTTAAAATGGTAAATAATTGAACTAATATGATAAAATGGTAAAACATTTTTACAGATTGATCTTAATATTGGTTGTGCAGAAAAAGCAACATGGTTTAATAGCCTGATAACAATTTTTCACATTAGCAGAGCTTTGTTTAACCTTGTATTAACATCACCAGTCACAAACATACAGGACATTTATTATGATGAACTATGAATTTAGGTTTCTGAAACTGTGCTATTAGGTTGGTGCAAAAATAATGACGTAATACTGTCGTTTTTTGACATATTTTTTAACGTCAAAAAAACATTATTACATCATTATTTTTGCACCAACCTAATATTTTAGCATAAACACTAGATTGCATAATATCAAGAGGGTAACTATTATCACAAAACCTATATCAAAAATTGAACAGAATTAGAATATTTTCATCTTGAGAAATCTAATCATCTAAGATGAAGCTGATTATTTAGGACATAGAGGAAATTTGGAGTTTATTTAAGGTGACTTCATGTACAAAATTGCTATCTTGTTCTTTACTAATTACAAATATTTTCTCTCTTAAATTTTCAAATAATTTTTCTAATATACAAAGTGTAGCATGTGATTCTTTTTTAATATAAAGCTGACAGAATTGACAGGTTCACAAAAAATGCCATTTTACAGACATGTTTATGATTAGCAATAAACTTTACTGATATCAGTGTAACAATAAAAATTGTTTCTCTCTTCTGCAAAATTAATCATAACTTCAAACTTTTGGTTTCCTATTGTTGCCCTTTTTTTTTGTTTAATCCTTTCCTCTACCAAAAATACAATTCTAAGAATCTTACCTACTACGATGCCAGTAAATCCTTTCTCTGTAAACTGAATCCTTTAATTACATTATGGCGCCTGAAAATATTGATCTTCTTTATTTACTAATCACAGGAGGTGCACCCCCTGGACCACCTCCCCCAGGAATGGCACCTCCTCCAGGACCACCACCACCAGGTATGCCACCACCACCTCCAGGAATGAGACCGCCTCCACCTCCGCCAGGTTGGAGAGGACCCGCACCACCCAGAGGACCTCCACCTTTTGGTAAGTCAAACACAATTTGTATTCACTGGAAAGCATAACACCATCTGAGTTGAACAGATGATCACATGAAAAATCAATCCCATAAAAAATGATATAACAGCATAATTTGTTGTAGTTTAAAGGAATTCTTTGCAGACACCAAAAATGTATATTGTGCTTATCATTATAAATGCATTAAAATGATTTACATTCTTTGCAGATGATAAAAACTTTAATTTTGTTCATATAATATACTTTCAAAAAAATCTGATTAAAAATCATAAATTTCAGATCTGTATGTGTGTGTGTGCATGTGATGGTTACTTTCTCATTTACAAGTGTAGTCATTGCATGATATTGTATCATTCCAGTTTCAGTTTACTGGTGCACAGTACAAATGTTATTTTTGAACCCAGCCAGGGCCTCATTCTTTGCCACATTAAGTTGCCTATGGCTAGCCATTATGCTTTAAACACACAAATACATATACAACCAAGAAGGGATTAAAAAATAATATTTTTGGTCATTTGGTAAGATTTTGGGAAGTGGATCAGGCCAAGAACTTTTTAGCACTCTTTTATGTATCTATATAATATATGTATCTATAGACTGATAGGAAAAGCAAACCATTCTTTGTCAAGCAGAAAGAAATATAAAATATCCCTAATATCAGCAATAACCTTCAATCACCTTTCTCTACCTACTTACATTATTTGTCTTTCCATTGGACATAAGGTGATTTTTACAAATGTTTTTATGCCTTTTTGTCCTTGCAATTATGATTTGTTAGAATATTTTCTATATTGTTACTTTGATATTGTCATTCTGTTACAGGTCGTCCTCCACCTCCGCCTCCACCTCAACAACGGGGACCTGCAGTTCCACCACCTCGTGGACCACCTGGTACAGGAGCAAGAGGACCACCACCACCACCTCGAGGTGTACGCCCACCCCCACCTGGTGCTATGCGGCCACCCAACCAACGGTATTAAATTAATTCTCATCAATCACTCTAAAAGACTGATTTTAATGAGCATTTAGCTTCTCACTTGGATAATGGTGTCCTTTTCTGTACAGTCATTTAAAAATTCATTACTCATTTTTCATAATTTACATTTGCTCATTGACTTTCAGTTTTTCACAAATTTTATGGACATTTTAGGGAATTTATGAAAATTAAAATATAAATACATATTTTGAGGGTTTGTGATTATTTTTTAATCTTTAAGAAAGTATTGCTGATTCAGGATGAATGTTATTTTGATAGTTAGGAATTGACACAACATAGTAATTTGTTTTATTCTTATCTCTTTTCCTATTTCTCATATTTTTTTCATAATTTGCAAGAATTGTAATCTTTTTTATATTTACAATGTTTAGCTGTTTTTTTTTTTGTTTTTTTTAATTCATTTTCTTTGGGACAGAATAACTCAAAACTTATAATTCCAATGAACTGCCACCACCTTTTTTTAGTCAATGGACAAACTAAAATTTTTGTAAATAAGATCTTTCAGTTATAATTCACAATGACAAAAACAATAGTGGTTGTCTTGTCTTGTTTTGTTGTTGAAATCTGTATAATCATCTCTGAGGAAAAATATAAATACGCATGCTTTAGTTCTTTTAATTATGAGTCACTCTAAAGTTATTAAGTAAATTCTGCCTAATTCTTCACATTTACCAGAGTTGGTCATCTCTGATAAAAACCACAAAAACACAAGTAACTTGAGTTGCAATTTTTCAGCTAAATATTGATAATATTAAATACATGACACAAAGAATCAAAATGAAAATGACTTAACTCACTTGAACTAGATGTTTTCATAAGCAGGATTACATGCAATCAAGAAAAGTTAGTAACACAGAAACAAAAATCTATTTCTTTTGTGCAAGCAACAGATGACACTATCTGTATGAGTGACCCTAGCAGTGGACAATTCATGCAAGAGAAGAAGAAGAAAATGCAATATGTAATAACTGAAAAGTATCTATGCATGCACCAGACAACATAATTTAAGATGGGACAAAAAAGATAGCACACATTCTACTGTTGCTAATACTTATCTAGAATCACTGAATCAGTAACTCATCAGATTAAAGAGAGTGACTTTAGTATTCTACCTACCTTCAAACCAAAGCCACCTACTCCTTTCTTTGATTACTACCTACATAAATTCATGTTTCTATACTTAATGTTTTGCACTTCTGAATTCATTAATGACACACAGGCCTTGTATTTAAATATATCTATTTAAAATATCATCAACATTTTTTCTCTTTATTGTTCTATTATATTTAATTATTTTTTAAGAAACAACTACACTTAATAATACCTTGTATTTGAGGGATACAAGAATTGGAGTAGATTGAAATTCACACTGAAAATGGAATAAGCCATTGTCAAATGGCAACAAAATCGGCAATTACACTTTGAAATGTGAACCATATGATCATACAATTCACTAATGAAGGAAATGAACCTAAATGTTAATATTAAACTAAGACATCAGAAAGATGTATTCATTTAACAAAAAGAGAAATTCAAATACCTCCTGATAAAACAAGATATGAAAATGTTTAAAAATTAAACCAAGAATAGCAGTATAAGATGTTCACTACATGGAATCTTATAATGCAGTCAGGAAAATGCCACTTTTTGAATCAGTCAAAGAGAAAAAAAATAGTCATTTGAGGTAGCAAAGTGTTTTAAAGTTTTAAAGATGTGTTCTCATTTTCTCATATTTGGAACAGTAAGTAAATGGAAATTAGTGAGCCAAGAATTGTACTTGACTTAAACATGAATATTTGATTATGGTGTGATCAAAGCTTCTAGACCTTGTGAGAAATATCAATTCATAAAAATTCATGTCCATTCAGCAAGAGGAACTTCTAATATTCACTGATGATTGTGAGGATAAAAAGTGTGCCTTTTCATGGACAATGGAGTTCTATGCCATAATGCAAAAAAGGCAAAAGTGGTAGAAAAAAAAAAAATTGAATAGCCAAGTAAGTCTGCTGATATGAATCCTATTGAACATATCCAAACCATATTTGATCATGAAATGAAGAAAATATTTCTTTCTTTGTGTTTTCTACATGGCCTAATGGGATATCCCGCAAGAGATGACAGCATATTTGGTAGATTTAGTGTTTGAATGAATAAAAAGCTTCTAATGTAACACTATGCCAAGTACGGGATCATTCCAGTAACAAAATATGGCACTATACACTGTCTTTCGATAGCAACCTCAGGCTCAAGAACCCTTGGTCATTGAACCAGATGTAATGCTATACCCAGTTAAGGATGCGGTGGTTTGATATGTGCATCGCTTTATTGCTTTGGTATTTTCTCCTCCTCCTTTTTCATTTTTGATGTAGATGTAGCACTATGGCTTGGAGCATCAACCAATTTCAGTTGTCTTGGTCACTGGTTCAGTAATGTGTCTGGACTGAAGATTTCTTTTACCCACATTGTGTTTAAATAAGATCTGAAGAAGCCTTAAACTTGAAGTTGAAATGTCACAATTCGGAGCCAGCCACATGTGATACAAAAATAAAGTTGACAGATTCCCAAGATTAATCAGTTTTGTGATACTGACACAGAAATACACTTCACACCTTTTTGAAATAAATATATATATGGGTATGATAAAAAACATACATATACGCACATATACTTGCACATACATTTATATTTCTTTCTCAGGTGTTATAAAAACAATGCTCAATGTTATATAACAGAGGTATTAAGTATATATTAGTGATTATACATAATATCTAATGTTGATAGCATGACTTGGAATTTCAGGCTATTGATGTTAGGTATTATGCATAATCACTAATATATATATATATATATATATATAGTTTTAAGGTATGGTATATTTATGTGTTAATATAAATGTCGACACCAAGCAACTGTCCACACACACACATATATATATATATATATATATATATATATATATATATATATATATATATATATATAAAGAAGAATTAATGTATTCATTTAATCCAACATTTTTATTACTTCAAACATCTTAAATAAGTGTCCATCCACTATTTTATATATTAGGTTGGTGCAAAATTAATGACGTAATAATGTTGTTTTTTGATGTTAAAAAATACGTCAAAAACGACATTATTACGTCATTATTTTTGCACCAACCTAATATATATATATATATATATATATATATATATATATATAGATAATGAGTGGTAAATATACATATGCAAAATATATAAATATATATACATACATGCATACACATACATATATATTTTTTGAATAAAAAAAATCCAAGAGGATAGAATCCAGGTAGAATTGTAAATACGATCCAATTCAGACCTACAAATTCAAAAAGAAAACAGAAAAAACAACTCCGGAAATAAAAAATAGAATTTAGAGAGAGTGTAAGTATGAGAGTGTGGGACGAATGTTAGAGCTAAAGAGAGGGGTAACAGACGAGTGAAGGTGGGAGATTAAAATTTAATAGAGAGGTGAGTTAAAGACGGTTTAAGTGAGAGAAATATGAATGTTGTCAGATGTCTAATACATTAAAGATGTAACCAGAAAGGATACATTTTGTGGTGATATACACACAATAGATGATCTAATCTTAAAGATCAGGAGAAGAGAGAGGGGGAGAAAGATGGGGCAGGGGAAACTAAAACTGAAGGGCATTTACGGAAAGGGCCACTGTGTAATTAAGAAAATTTGACAAAATTAATATCAACTACAGGTTACAAATCAAATATAAACAAAAAATAAATATAAGGATTATCTAATCTAGCAAGAACCTATATTTTTATGTTCAAAAACACATGCATATACACACATACACAATAACATATAAACGTACATACATACAGGCGTGTACCCACATACACACATATATATACCCATGTACACACATACACATATATCCATATATATATATATATATATATAATATATATATATATATATATATATATATATATTTTCTCATATACATACATACACATATACATATACATGCATAAATACACACATACATCTATACACATCCACTCCTACATATATATATACACATGTTATCTCAAAGGTTTTTAGAATTTTTGTATTTTGGATGATTAGGTAATTTATTGTTATCATTTTCACCCAACTTGATGAGTAGTAGCTGTATCTAGTTGTATCAAGTTAATATTCAGGTTCAATATTCATTTTCTTATGTGCTTGCTTAGTTCTACAAGGTGTGATAAATTATGGTCTGAATTATGCAAAAATGAAAAAAAACACTAACATCACATTTTAACAGATATGTTTACCAAAATGACACAAAAATATCTTGAAATACTAAAGAGTAAATTTTTTAAAAATTGCAATTGGCTTCCAGACGATTTTGGAATCTCCTGCATCTCTTCTGGACAGTCTCCTTGTTTAAGTTGATAAATGCTGCCATAATCCTTGCCTTCAGTTCATCTTTGGTATTACAAGGAGTTTTGTTGGTCCCTTGCTCAACTGCACTCCACACATAAGGGGATTACAGTCTGGGGAGTTAGGTGGCCAGATGTAAGAGATAATGTGGTCACGGAAATTATCTGATGGCTATGACTGGGTTCTCCTGCTAGTGTGGCATAGACCAGAGTCCTGATGTTGTGATATCTCAGGATTAAAAAAATCAGTGAGGCAACCTCAGTGTACATTGATGACCTGTACATAAATAAAGATATCGCATCTGCAACTAGTGTCGCTGAACACCTGTCATGCTTTGGACTGTCAAGCAAAATTCCAGAATGACCAAAAAATGGAGCTTGGACACTTGACTTAACTGTCTGGAGGGAAGACAATGTTTTACTTTGGAAGTGCAGGAATGTGCTTCCTGAAGTCCCAAAGGCCATCACCAGGAGGAAGGTATTCCCTTTTTTGTGGCAAGCTTGTTGGACACCTCCCAATCTGTGGAGAGCTGCATGTAGAGACTGGTGTCATCAAGTGAAGAGCAAATGCAGTGTCTAAAGGTTGGATGATGCCCTGCTAAAAAGAATGCTGACAGAAGCTATTACCAGGGTGAGGTAAAGCAACCTATGTAGAGGCAAGTGGTGCATTGATAGCAAAGAATTTGGTGTGTGGCTTGATGCAAGTTCTTTGGCCACTGGAGTCTTGCTTGAATTGCATGAGTCTGTTATTGAAGACACATGTTGATTGTGGCCAGGGTTGGACATGCAACACATCAACCTCACAGAGCTAGATGTTATAAAGTAGGTAAACCTGACCATACACTGGGAAGCTAAGTCTATACATTTAAAAACTAATTTGCTGTGTGTGTGTCAATGGCTCATGGGTACACTGACAGGCAAATGATTCTCTAAGCGTAGCTTAGATGTGGCACAAGGCCAAAAGTATGGGGCACCCAGTGAGGATCGAACTCACTACTCGGTTGTAATTGTTCTAGCAAAACAAGCTTGCTAATCATTACACCGCCTTGAGGTGCCCAAACACACTGACAAGCAAAGCCAGAGTGAGCACTAATGCTGTGAATGAGATGCTGATCAGGATGCAGCTGAAAAACTTAGAGTTGATTAAGGAGTATACATTAATGGTGGGCGTTATGCTTGTCAAATTGAATTAAACCAAAATCGTCAGAAGCACCAGAGTCCCACAGAGGTGGCTGGAATCAATGAAGAATGAGGCAGAACCTACAGGTATGTGTTGTTTGGCAGCAGTATAGATCTGAGTCAGATACGACAAATACACTCACACAGCGTGTAAAATGAAAGATGACCTTTGTCAGGAAAATTGCTCCATTTCTGATGAAAGAGGCTATGAGATCTGCTGTTAAATCCTGCCTGGAATGTCAATGCAGCACCAATCCAATGGCAAAAAAGAAAAACTGGAGACAACAGATATATGGAATAGACTAGGGACGGATATCACCCATTACAGGGATGATCACTACCTGACCCTGATAGATTGTGGACCTACCCAGTTTGCCATTTGGCGACCTCTACAACAAGAAGATTCGGGTACTGTGATCCAGTGTCTCAACACTATCTTTTTTGAGAATGGCCCACTTAAAGAGATCTTGACAGATTACGATACAACATATAACAGATGGAACTTTAGAACGTTGGGCAGACATGGGATGTCTGCCTGCATTACCAATGAGTTTGATCAGGGTATGTACAAGAAAGGGGACATCATACTAGTAAGATATCTGCCAAACAGATGCACAAATAAATGGCCAGATTTGTGAGAGACCTCTGCCTTTTTCCTCATATGGTGAGAAGATGAAACCACCACATTGAGTGACAATGAGATGTACATACCTGTAATGAAGGACAAAGATGGCCATTCACCTGATGTTGACTCTAACTAATCAAGTGACAGTGCCAACAATGAAAATTGGCAGATCATGACATGGCCGCCTCAAGAAGCAAGTGAGCCTGCCAAACTGCTGCTTCAAATAAGCAGATGTAAAAGAACCCCCCAAATCTGCTACCTGTGGTAATAGTGAAATCATGGATCAGGTTGCAGCAGACACAGTCTATCCACCCCCGGCATAAATGACATGAGATCGCCTGTACTGTACACAGGAGACTCAATCTGCACAGACTGGGTGATGTTTCGTGACTGAAAATCTGTGTAGCAACCTCACTAGGTACCATAAAAAGCAAGACTTTGTTAACAACAGGATGTGACAGTGAATTTTGATAACTCAACCATATATACTTACACAGATATAGAGTCTTCCAGCAGCCACCCTCTTTACCCTAACCCTAACCCTCCCTGGTTATGGACCTGATTGACTTTGAGGGATTGTATTCAATCATGGCCTGGATCTCATCAACAAATTCAGAAGTTCTTTTCTTATCAGAGTGATTTTCTCGAGCTGCTGTACCTTTATAATCACCATTAAACTCATCCAACTCTTTCCAAATCCTCTTCACTGTCCTCAGATTGACACCCAAACACTCTGAAATGTTTGTATTGGAGCTTTTAGTGTAAATGCCAAGCAGTACAGTATGCTGTTTCCAAATTTCTGGCAGGGTGAATTGCATCATGGTGCTCTTTTTCTCACAGATGGCCTGACCCTGCTATACTGCGCAGTCAACAAAATCAAAAACAAACAATGCATAAGCACAGTTAAAAATATAAAATGGCAACATTGCACCCTGTATATCATAAAACTTGGTCTTTCTACATTTAACTGTCAGTCAGCTTCTTTAGGGCTTTATTTGCCTTTCGTAAGTGGATCGCAACTCACCTTATCACACTTTTTAGTTTATCAAATATTCATTTGCATAAGTTTTTGAATTTATTAGAATGTTGAATACAGGTCCTTGAAAACAGTGCCTGAAGGAAACTACTCACTACTTCAAACTACTAGGCAACAAAACTTCCCCCATTTTAACTAAAACCAGAATTAATAAAAAATTTTCAAATATTCTTGTTACAGATAGTAATAAAATTCCTTGTAATCATTGTCTATCAAAATTAATCTGAAGGCATCTTAATATTATTGCATACTGTTTATATGTTCACAATAAATTCATAAAATTGAATTGAATATACCTTAATAGACAGCTTCTTAGGAAGATTTTAGAAATGTTTTCAAATCAAAACTCGTTACAGTCATCAAATGTTGGATCATGCTTCAGTAATTTTAAACAAATACTTTTTAAAACATATTTTGATATGAAGGAAAGTTACTGATGAATATTTCATATTTATTTTTATTATTTATTTTTTAAGAATCTTGCCATTATATTTATGCATCAATTCTGTATCAGCAAAAAGTTTGTTTTGCTGATGCCAAAATATAAAAGAAAACCTTATACCATATTGATATGAGTGCATGTTGAATCTTTGTATTGAGGTCCTCCATGTTTCCACTAATGTAAATTTAAACATTGTATAAACTCTGAGAATTTTTTATTATCTCAAATCATAAATACTTTAAAATTAGATGCAATTAAGCATTTTTTAATATTATTAGCAATTCTTAAATTCTTGATAGTTATCTAAAATTAAATTAATTATCACTTTGAAAATGAAACACTTCAAAAATCATGTTCATAACCTACAGACATGTGAAGGTTATGCATATAGAATTTTGGCACACATATAGACTGAATATCCAAAGCATCATGACCACTTGCTTACCACAAAACAATTCTTATCCAATGAAACATGAACTCTCATTTCTAAATACATATATTGTCACTTCATCTAAAGTGTCTATAGTCAAGATGTACCTACCAATATTGCAATTAAACTGTCAAAGATTAAACATTACTTAAAATATTAAAACCAGTAAAAATATGATACTTGATATACTATGTATGCAATTTCTAGTTTGTGTTTATGAGGGACTGCTTATGATTATATCTATGGCAAGCTGGTTATAAATAATATTTTTCATTTTTATTATTTTGGTAATTTATTTATTTTGCACAAAGTTATTTCTGCAATTTGTTCTGGTATACAGAATCTTGCCTGAAAACACTTTCACCAAATTACGGCTTATGATTACAGCTATGTAAATTTCAGCTTGCAAAATAAGTAATATTTTGATAAGTATTTTGAGAGCAATATTTTGCATAACCTCAAAGTTTGTTTTTGTCATGAAATGTCATTAGGATGGATTATTTTTTTTTAACTAAATCCACTCTAAAAGATCATTTTTGATTGTATTGTAACAGTTGTCATATCAAAGGTGGTTTGTAAATTTTCATATTTCCTAGTTGAGGGTTATAGTAATCAAATAAAAAATTTACTTGACAATAATCAACAATATAGTAAATAGCCAACAAGCAAAAAAATATTTAAGTACTGAAAATTATTTTCACTAACTTAGTTATGATGTTAGTTAATTTAATATGTGGCTTATACAGAAATGAAAGTTCCTACAGGACTGTGTTTTCATCTATATGTGCGTGTGTGTTTTTTATTGTGACAGTGAACAGTGGATACTTTATATAGAGCACAAGAAATTATTGGATTAATGAAATGAACCACTACTAACTTGTATCAAAAGTGAATCTTCATCTAAAGAAAGTCCTCTACTATGAGCTACTGCAAGAAAACCACACAACTGATTCAAACAAGTACAGTCAATGAAATGTATCCAGAGAAAGGACTTAATATTTCATCAGGATAGCATGAGACTACCAATCATACAAAAATCATTACAGGTTGACTGAGAAGTTTTATTACATGTGTCCCGTTCACCAAATATTGCACTTTCAGATTACCATTTATTCCAGTCTTTAGAGACATCTGTTGGTTAAAAGGTTTCCTATCTCATGGAAGAGTGCAAAAGGCACTTAGAACAATTCTTTGCTGTAAAAGATTTTGAAGGATATAATTATAAAGTAGTTTGAAGGATGATAGCAAATAATGGAACAGAATGGCAAATATGATTTCAATAAAGTTAATGATGAAAATAAATTTCTCTTATTTTTTTAACTAATTTCAAACATTTTGGTCACAGAAGATCCTTTATGATTTGAAGAAACCTGAATCACTTAATCATTTTCTTTTGTCTGTTATATTCATGAACATCTATCAAATTGATTTTTATAAAAACGTAAAAGATGGCATTTCTTAACACCTTCAGAAGCAATGTTTTTTTCCTTTCGACTGTTGTGCCCCAAGTACAGAAAAATGAGGAATCCTAAAAAACTGAATAGCATTTCTCAAATCAGGTATTAATCACAGCAGAGAGCAAAATGAATACAAAGTACAAATTTCAAAAATTAATTGGAGCTGATTGTGCTAATATATCCAAAATTCTGGGCAAATAGCATTTTAGTAAAAAAAAGGTTGTCACTTTTTCACTCGGTCACAATTCGAGATTTTCCCTATTCTCATTTATAGACTGGTAGTGTTAAATAAAGGCATTTACTAGAAGGTTTATATAAATCCTGGTTGATATGTAGCATTTAAAAAAAACTTTAATTTACTGAAAAAAGGAACAAAAGAAAAAATGAAAATGTCAGATCATAACTGGCTAGCAGAATTGTAAAAAATTACTCCTCTAAAGAGATGGATTCATATTAACTAAGCATGACACATACTGTGGGATTGTGAAATGTCTGATAAATAGTTATAAGTTGAAAAATACCTAAAAAAATTTTTCTTTTTACATTGCTTTGTTTTTAAATAGGTTACAGATTGTTTAAAGTCTTTTAAAGTATCTTCAGCTAAAATGTAAGACGTCTTAAAATTACTCAAAACTGACCGAAATAACTTAATTCTCAAGAAAATAATTGAGAATCTCTTCAAAACAGTCTGCATTTTAAAATAAACTATAGAGAAATAACCATGTGAACCACTGACATTGCTCAAAAGTCATTTCTGCAAGTGATTTTAATTCTATTTATAAATCAGATTGGATAATGTTTATTTTCAGTTTTCATCTTTATCTTCCAGTGAACTGCCAAAGTGACTACCAAGGAAACAGTAAAAAAATTTCAGTTCATGACTTTTTCAAAAAGCAATAACAAACCAACTATTTTGCTATGTCATACATCAAAACAATAAAATGCTGAATTGCATTTTTTGGTAAAGGCGAATACAAAATGCATATCATAGGTGTTTTTTTTTTTTGTTTTTTTCTCCATTTTGTCATTCATTTACCAGCTAAATACCACACATTCACCCGAATACATAAAAATGTTGTTCAGGATTATTTAACCTTATCACTTTTGTAAATGAAATGGATTATTGTAAATACGTACAGGATGGCAGACGATATTAAATTATTAAAAATTACATAAAGTAAATTATTATATCTTCTGGTTTTGGTGTGTGTTAACCAAGATTAGAAATTCTACAATTCAGCCAAATATGACATACAACTTCAATGACTTAACCCAGAATAAAGATATAACATATGACAAGATATGATTAGTGCAGCAAAAGACAAATTTTCATCTTCCACAAGTATACATCATCATTCAATTTGTATTGTCAAATGTGTAATAAAAAAAATACTGTCTAAAAAACAATCAATAAAAAAAATGAGACTCTACCTGCATTTTCATAAACAAAAAAATAGATTAAAAATTATCAAGTTATTTTATATAGCAAAAGATACAAAGGTAAAAATGATTCAACATAAAAGTTAGGATAAAACAACATGAAAAAAGGTTCAAATAACTGACAACAAATTCCAATAAAATGGTTTGCAAAAACAAACAATTTATATACTGTTAAAGACAAAAAATGTAGTGAAAGAAACCATTGTATAGACCTAAAGAAAAATTATCTACAACTAATAAATCTAGAAAAGCAAAAGGAAACATTTGACAGAAAAATAGGTAGAAAGGCCCAAGTACCATATTAGTGGTAATTATGAGGTAATTCCTAAAAACTGGCTGTCTGTAGTCTCAATATTGAACTTTGGTTAACTGGTAAGGTTTACATTGCAGCCATAAGAGTTTCTAAATTAAGTATTCTCTTCAGTAATACAGGAATAAAAGTGAAGGGTAGAAAAATGCCTAACTGAATTCAAGTTTATAACCAGTCTACTTATTGAAAAAAGTGAGTGAGTATTTGGAAAATAAAATAAAGACTTTTTCCTTAAAGGTTAAAAAGGATTTTTTAACCTTGTAAGCTCAAACAAATTAATAGCTTACATCAATAATGAAATCCAATATGTTGGGTTTAGTCATTGATGTAAGCTGTTAGTAAAATTGTTAAGAACAGCTTAATATCTTAATGCAGACATTCTGGAAATAATGAACCTTTTAGTTGAGAAATGTTATATTTCTGATAGCATTAAATGTCTGTCATTCATTTTAAATTTTGTAATCTGAAAGTTCTGATTTTCCAAAAATCTTACAAATATTATCTAACAATAATTATTTTGAAATGCAACGTTCTTTTTGTCGCAAGAATAAATTTTGCAGTCATGAAATTTAAGTTTGAAAATTTGTTTTTGCTTTTTAATATTTTGATTTTCTAAATAAAAATGGTTTGTGCTTTTACTTTTCAATCTTGAATGAAAAACATTTACATATGAAATGATAGTTATTTTTCTTTGCAAAAAATATTTAATATTGTTTTAAATAAGCATCATTTTAATTTTAAATTTTGGATGTGGATCCTTGTAAGAAATTCTGAAGAATAAACTAAGCAACTAACTGAGAAAAAAAAATGCATAACTAAATTAAAAAAATGAATGACAAATATTATAATGCGAATTTGGAACAAGGCAATTTTTTTTTTTTAAGCATGATTTTTTAAAATCTACATTTGGCTCTCTACATTTCTAAGTTAGTGGAAGAAGCAACTTCAGATCGCAATCCGGAAGTTCCCAGAAGGCCTTGCGCCTTTGCTCAGCGCACACATTCATAATATCCAACATGGCGTCTGCTTGTGTTCTGCAATGGGCTCCAGATTCTCTTTACAATACAGCCGTGTCGGCCACTGTGGCCAACTACAGCATGTTCCGAAAAGATATACGGAATCTTCCTGAAAGTGTACAGTTTGATATATTTTATAAGGTAAGTGTACCACCTAGCAAAAGAATTCATTTTGTTATTTTCTCAACTCCGGTTTTGCTGGTGTATAACAACTTCATAACAATCTCATTCATTGGAGAGTTGCCTTGTTCAGTGTTTTCTCCTCCCACGAATTGAGTTTCTATTAAGTTTCTGTGCTTATACTTTCAATATTTATTTTCAGTCCTTTTATTCGTTTTTCCTGACATTTGAATAATTGTAGAGAATGTAATTTGTTTACGATGTAATTTATTCCTTTAATAGCGACGAATGCTTCCGATCTGACACGATTCGCTCCTCCTCCACCGCAGTTCACTTAACCAGTTTTCTCGTTGAACTCGCTTCTTTAAACTTTGCTCATTTTACTTTAGTTTCATTCCTTTTCTAATCAAATAGGCATCTAATTATCAGGACATTAGTATCTTATTATTTGTTTTAAGGAAGTGTTTTTGTTCTTTTCTTTATGTAAAAAAAAAATGATCAGTAGAAATTTTGAGAATGGCGATCTTAGAACTGGTTATAAAGTCGGGGATTTTTTAAAACAAATTTTCTCTAATAGGTTATTATTAGATTTGATTTTGAAGTTAATAAAACAAATATAACAAGTTAAAATTTGTTCACTCCTCTTCTAAGAAGACAGTTTTTTTAAAAAAAACTCTAATTAAGTGACAACAGTTTGTTTTTGTTTTCAGTTTTTATTATTTTCTGAGAGGGAAAAAAGCTTTCCTTTTTCCAGTCACCATATTTATTTACTTTGTTTTCCTAGCGACCAGCGATATTACATGTCCGGTCGTTTTCCGATTGACAGAATAACAACAACAGGGGTTTTATTTGACTTGATCCCAAAAATATGAAAAGATAGAATACCGTATGAAGTCCTAAAAAGTAGTTGACTGGAGCTTTCAGCTTTTCTTATTTGACGACAGCATCATTGTTACCAAACACATCAAAAACATAAAACCCGAACTCGCATGTTTAATTACAAATTAATAATGAAATCATTTTAAAATTAAAACTTCATTCTATATTTAATATAAAAATAACGAATTAATTGGCGTTCAATGTTTTTCAATACTAAAAAATTCGCAAATATGGTTTTTCGTTTTTTTTTTTTTTTTGTTTTTTTTTTACACCCTTCATCCGTTTTCATGTTTGTCATATTTTTGGATTAAAAACATTCTTACTTTTGAATTTTTTATTCTCTCATTTTCTGTTTATTATTTTAAATAATTCTTCACAAATTTGCTATCATTTTTTATTTTTTATTATCAACAATCAATATGCACCAACTAAGTTATTGTGTCTTTGATAAAACTTCTCTTGACTTCAAGTAAATATTTCCCCAGATCTCAAATAATCAATAATTCGTTTTTCTTGAATAAAATGAATTTGTTTACCTTTTCTTTTACTCACGAGTTTTTAAAAACTGATAATTTCGCGCATATAGTTTTATTGTTGAACCGTAATAAAACGATTTTCTCCATCAGAACCGTTTGTTGAAAGTAAACTTAGACAAAAAAAACATTGTTTTAAAAAATATCTATTATTAATTAGTATTATTATATTATCTTTTACCTTTTCTGTCGCAGATTTTGTTTTTGTGACGCAAAAAACCTTTTGGAGATTTTAATGATCAAAAACTTCTTAAAACATTGTTTTGTTTGTCATAGAAACTTTGATTCGTAACTAACTTGTTTTATTTTTCAATTCATTATTAAACTGAATATGAATGTCAAAGAAATGAAAATGATATTGTTTTTAGGACTGTTTAAGCAAACTGCAAAAGGTTTTAAAAACATGTTCAGTTATCCATCTTATTCTTAACTCTTTTAAAGTTTAATTTTAAAATTATTAACCTTTTCACTGCCATCGTTACTTTAAAACAAAAATGAAACTTTTCTCTTGAATTTTGTCTATTTTTACATAGACTGACAACGTAAAAAACTAATTTTGAGTTGAACTTGTTATTGGTCACGCAAGCAAGATTCATGTTTTTTATTTCTTCTGTTATTGGGATCAAATGAATGTTGGTGTGAAATGCGATGCTCGCATGCTTTCTTTGAATTAATATTTATTTAGGCTTAAATGTTCTCATAAATTTATTAATCTTTTTTTTTAAAGAAAGTGGATGCTGCTTGATACGTCATCCTCTTTCTTATTTCCTGTGTTAAAAGATCATTTCATACAAACAGGAGGGCTTTTTTAAGTGACTTAAAAGGTGTGGACAAAACTTCATTTAGTTGATTTGTGCTGTACACTAAGAATAAAAATACTTTAAAGAATTGAAAAAATGCATAAGCATTCAAATTTTCAGTATGCTCTTCACATAAAAATACTCCAATTTTGAAATAAAGAAATGTCATATTTATCAATTGGTATAATTCAATCTTTTTTTAAGAAATGATTGCAAATATCTTGCATTATTCAAGTTTGAATGAAAAGAAGCAGAAAAAATGGAATGTTGTTTACTTTGTAGTAGGGTAGAAGTTAGGGTAAAAAAGACATACAAGAAAGGGTTGTAAGTGTAGGAAATGCAGAGGAAGGAGGAGATTTGAGAATAAGGAAGGCAAGAGATCTTATGAGAAGCAGAGGAGATTCAAACTACCAAGCCCCACTTACTTTGCATTGATACACCCTCTCTCAGCTTCTTTTTTATTTTAACTTCCAAACTATTTTGGCAATATGGAGTCTTGAATGGTGAGACCAGATAGAGATGTGATACCACCATTTAGTGAAGAAGGTGATACATATAATATGTGGATAAGGTGAAATTGGTTGCCAAGCTTCAAAAAGTGACAGACATTGTTAGTTTCTTTCCACTTTTTCTTCAAAATGAGTGATGAGGACCAGTTAGATGAGGATGTGATAGACCAGACTGAAGAAAGCATTCACTGAAGGGTCCTTTGAAGCTTATAAAAATTCAAGAGAGTGAAATGGACTGGGGAATCAGTGGACATCTACACTAATAATATTAAAAGTATGTAGAGCAAGGATAAAAATAGAGGCAATTATTGTTCATCACATCATCAATGGCATCAACATTGTTGTTGGAATAGATGTGATCAATAAGATGGGAGGTGTGACTGTAAAAAATGGTGAGGTGAAGTTTGGAGAAGTACATTGTGCTGCAGCTGCCTAAGTTCTGATCTTTTGCAATATTGAGGATAAGGGCTTCAAGCAGAGTTTGATGGAAAGAAATGGACTTTGGAATGGAATTAAATAGGAGAGTCTCCAGTATTAAAAAACAAGGTGGAGTACTACAAGAATTTCCTGAAAGAAGAAATAAGGAGTAAAGTTTGAGAGGGAAGTAGAAAGATATATTATGGACGGTATTCTCTTACTGTGGAAGGGTGAAATGAAAGGAGTATTACTGTTGATGGTAGTGGTCCAAGCTATTAAAGGAAAAGTCAGGCCTTTTGAGAATTGAACCATTATGTAGAATGCCATACTGGGAATGACATAATCAATGTGTGTGATGAAAAGATGGGAAAGTGGAGACAGTTGGTGGGAGTAACTACGATCGTGGACCTTAAGTTGGCCTACCTGCAGTTACAGGTTGCAGAGAAATTAAGCAGTACCAGTTGGTGTGCTATAAGGGGAAAGCATACTGCCTGCTTCAGTTGGGGTTCAGACCCAATGCTGCGCCAAAAGTTATGGCAGTGGTCCTAAAAACTGCTGATGAAGAATGATAAGACAAAAGAAGTCACTGATTTGTACAATGATGACATCATGATAGATGTAACAAAAGTATTGGCAGAGGAAGGAATTTGGATTGACAGCAAAGCCAACAGAACCCTTAGAAGGTGGTGTAGTACTGGGACTTAAACTGAAGATAGGAAAAGTTGGTGAACTAGTGTTCAGAAGAGGCAACAAGGTCCCACAGGAGAGATGAGTAGTCTGTGGAAAGTTGTTGGACACTATCCCATTGCTGGATGTCTGCAACCAGTATGCAGCTACATGAAAAGAAGAGCAAGCTGAATAGACTGGGAATTTAGTTGAAACTGTCACTATGATACAGGTGATCTTAGCTGAGCCAAAGAAAGAGGATCCTGTGACAAAGACTTAGCACATTCGTAAAATGAAAACAGAAGTAGTGTGGTGCAATGCTAGCAGTATTGCTACAGGCTCCGTCATTGAAATTGGTGGCAGAATGGCTGAGAAAAAGGGTTGACTATAACCACATCAATGTGGTTGAATGAAATGCTGTGCTAAAAGGCATTAGTTTGGCTTTAAAGTGGGAGTTAAAAGAGGTGAAAGTAAGGACTGATTCAGCTACAGTATTAAGTTGTGCAAACTCTACTGTAGAGCAGAAGAATATGGAGAAAAAGGTGCTGGAGAAATGATAGTAAAGCGAAGATTATGAATACTGGGACAGTTGATATATGAATTTGGATTATGAATGAAAGCTTTTGTGCCTTCAGAAAGAAATAAGGCAGATACACTAATGTGAGTAAACAAAAAGTTGTTGGTCATCAAAGAGGAGGAAGAAACCCTATTATGTTGTCTAGGGACCAGGAGAACTAGAAGAGTTGCATGGTATGCATCATATGAGAGTGGACAGTTGACCCACTCATAAAAAGAGAGGAAGTCCAGAGAGTAGTCAGGAATTGCATCAGATGTTAATTGATTGACCCTGCCCTGAAAATGCATGATCCTGGTGAGATTGAAACTACAAACAATTGGATGAGGTTAGATGCCAATATCACATACTATCACGTGGTTGTGTACTTGTCGATGTTTGAATGTAGACCTGGATGGCTGGCGATATGGAGGGAACTGCATGCGGAAATGGCAGCTGTGGTTACAGAAGAACTGGAGAAGGTGATTCTTAAGTGAGGTCCAGTAGTGGAGGTGGTAATGGGAATGAATATGGTGAAGATAGAAATTAAATGGTATCGACACAAAGACTGCAGAGAGAGCACAAAATGCCAACCTGGGCCTGAGACTGTTGTGAGAAATGATTTTTTATAATCATTGAAGCAACATGCTAGACAGAGAGGGGAAAAAAAGGGACATGAGAAAGGTTGTAAAAGACAGAAGTAGGAGGAGATTTGAGAATAAGGACGAGAGAGATCCTGGGAGAAGCAGAGGAGTTTCGAATTACCAAAACCCACTTTGCGTTGTTACATCCATTCCTGGCTTCTTTCTTATTTTAAGCTTTCAAACCACAATTACAGAGCAAAAAACAGTAATCCAGTGTATCTAAATCAGGAGGCCACAGCTAGAAAATGGAATGATTGTTAAAACTTTTGGCTAGTTGCTCCTGGATCATGTGAGTCTCGTGCGGTGGGGTGCAGAATCCTGCTGGAGCACATGCAGCTATACATCTTGATCTCGGACTAGCACCTCGATATAGGCTGTAGTATTGATGCAAGAAGAAATGGGGTGACATGACATCCACCCCCATGGTCATCATAGACAATGTGAATTTGATATGCATCACTTTAGGTACCTATATGGGGTCCATGCAGAAACATGTTCCTCCTCCAATTTACTTAATCACTTTCAAGAAGCTGGCTATCTCCAAGTAAATGTAGCTGGCAGCTAGTGCCATGAGTGTTGCCTACCTTTTTCAGTTTGGAAGATGCTATGTTGATGTTGTTGATACATCTGGAAAAGAAATAAGTATGCAAAGTCTGGCTTTATGTAAAATAGGTTATGGACATTTAATATAAAGTTTTCATTGATTTCAAACACTTAAATTGGTTTTCACCAGAAATTAATATTTAATAATGCTCCAGTGTAAAGTTTTACTCTAAAACTGCAAAAATGTTAGATATGTTTTGTTGTGATTTATTAAAAAGGTGTTCTGTCTCTTTGTGAAGAACTTGGTTAGGTTAAGCAAAATCCCTTTAAATATTTCTTGAACAGATATGAAATCAGTTTTGTTTTGAGCACTTAACAAATTCATAGACTTTTATTGGATTCCACATACTGAAAATCTGAAATTGTTTGTAATGAATGCAATTTATTGTTATATATTTTTTTTGTTAGGCTTAAACATTGTAACAATAACAAAGAAAGAAGCTGAGGAACTTGTACAAGCAAATCAGTGTATAACAATGATAATTCTTCATCTCAACAATTCAAACAAAAATTACAATATATATGTATTTTTCTTAGAAAAATTAGAAAATCTGTTATGGTAACATGAAGTATGATTGGCATCATTTGAAGCAAGTGTTGACTTACCATATAACAATGGAATTGTGTATGTGTACAAGATGTTAATATTAAGTGATGAGGAGAAATTTATTAATTAGGGTTGTTGAGTCTTTTGACAAAAATAAAATTATTGACCTAAATTTTCAGAGACATCTGCTCAAATTGGTGAAAAAAATGTTACTCTCCATAGATATTTATACGGTCATCAGGATAGGGGGTTCCTTGCAGCACCAACTATATAGATTACCTAAGAGTAAGACCCATAAGGGAAATGTTCCAATTCAACCTATTTTGTTGAGGATTGGGTCAGTCCAGCATAAACTGGCTGCTTTATTACAACCTGTGTTGAATAAGTATTTGAAATACAGTATCAAGAACTTGTTTACTTTATTTGCTAATTATATACAAAATTGTTCTTTTTTTAACTTTGACAAATTTTTGTTCTTTTGACATCAATAAATTTACTTGTGTTCTGCTCCAGGAAAAAATAGAAATATGTGCTGATGCTCTATATTATGGTCATCTTTTTCCCTACACCCCAATTCTGGAAACTGATTTGAGTTTAAGTTTGCTACCATGTCGGCCAACTTAATTTTTGGTAATGGATAATCCTTCAGGTTTTGTTAACAAACATTGTTTTCCAATGCTAGCAGATTAACTACTATGTATCTATGTTGATGACACCTTTTATGTGTTTAATAGCAAGTTGGAGGTGGATGTATTTCATGTAGTTTTGGATGGTTTGCATCCAGCTCTCCATTTCACTTGTTCTGCTTTATTGTTTTTTGTTAATACACATTAGAGTTGGTCGGTTTGTCAATTTATGTTTCTGTATCGATTTCCGTTTTTTTCACTTGATACTGCAGATTTTGATTTGGTTTTTCAGTTTTTAATTTAGTATTTTTGCTTTCTAAGGAAGCCATTCATTTTCTTGTGTAATGATAGCATTTCCAGTCGATATCTGATTTTATATGAGATTGATAAATTTGCAACTTAGTTCATTCAAGTCACAAATTCATGAGTATATCTGGTCCAATCTTAAAAATAGTAATATGACTGGAAAGAAAATAATCTTTCTAAATATGTAATTTGTATGAGCTTTTATTCATTGAATTATTTTTTACAGCAAATTAAAATGGTATTTTGTTTTGAACAGCCAAAAATTCAAAATATGATTTTTTTTTTTTTTTTTTTTTTTTTTTTTTTTTTCAGAGACTAAATATTACACATTCTTGAAATTGTACAGGTAGCAAATTCCTTCAAAAATTATAAAGCAAGGTAAAAAAAGAAAAAAAAAGAAAAAAGTAACTGATAGTAATAAATGCGTGGTAAAAGAACTTTCAAATTATTGACACTGACTAGTGGCTGAAAAAGAATAATTTTTACTTTGAGTTTTAAAAAAGTGACTTGCATTTTTGAAAATATACATAAAACATTAAAACTTACTTTATTTTTTTAATAATTTTAGGTGTATTTGCTAGATAAAAATAATTTTACTACACTAGATACTCGCATATCTGGAAATACACACATTTTAAAGTGAAATTAAGAACTATTTTAATTATTCTTAATATCTACTTTAGGTGCATTCCATCGATAAACAAATTTATTTATAAAAAAAAAAACTCCTCATTTATTTTTCTTGTTTTTGAATGCTTTTTTAAAGGTATGACTTTTAGGTTTTTTGTGATTGGCACACTGGCTTACTAGAAAACAATTACCCTTGCCTTACAAAAAATCCGACTTCATAAAATTTAACATTAAGACGAAACTGGCAACTATTTTTTTATTTTACTTACTATTTTGTTGTTAATTTAATTTTTCCGCAATTTTTTTTTTTGAAAACTGAAACAAATAGATTTCCGACATCATTTGTTTAAAAAAGAAATGAAGAAGAAAAAAAGGAAATCTCACATTTATTTCCTAAAACTAGACAAATGTTTTTAACATATTTCTGTTCAATCTTTTTCTATGTTGATAAAATTTAATTTTATTAACAGCTGAAAATCTTTTTCAATAGTGTTTATTTGGATATGGTAACTCAGTACTGATTGCACTTAAAAATCCGAACGATTTCGGTTTCGTAAAAATTTTCAATGCAGCTTCATGGTGTGAAGATGCAACTGAAAAAAGACTGTTTTTCAGTTAAACTGCCTATCTCTAATACACATTGTATTTTTCTTTTTGTGTGTCTAAATATTTTAGACCAGAACACAAGTGCCTCATTGTGTTGTTTTCTGTTGCATTAAAATCTGAATCACCATAGAATTTTCTGTTTCTTCTAAAGCAACTTTTGGTTTTACAGTTTTTGATTTCTTAAAGCAGCGCCACAGTACATTGGAATATTTTCCAGTCTCTAAAACTTGATTCTCATTTATATGAATGGGACTTAACAATGGAAAATTCTATCAAGCAAATCGGTTTTTCATGCTTTTTTTGAATTATACATTATAAGAATACATTTTGTATGTTAAACATTATGAAGTAATTTGTAAACTTTATTACAACTCTCATCACATCTTTATCACTTGATAATTCATTTATTAACTAGATCACCTTTAATTAACTCTTAGTCTTATATTCATATGCAAAGGCTTAACAAAGAGTTTCAAGCCTTTTTGTTTCTTAATTCATTTATGAAAAGGAAAAAAGAATGAGGACCAAAAATTCTAATCAGAATCTTTTATCATTCTTTTCTCCTTTTACTTTCCCTGTTTACCAATTTAAAACTGTTCTTTTTTTCTTGATTGTAGACCACAACATAAATAAGATTTTGTTTATTACACCTTTTGTTAATTTGGGATTCTTCTATTATCTGCCTTTAAATCCCACTTTAGTCAACAAAGTTGTTTTCCTTTTCTTGTTTATTCACCAATTGATTCAACATTTTCAATTTAATGGAAATGTGCACAATTTAAGGTTACTTGTGATTCATTTATTTTTTGATTTAAAGTTTTTTAACACTTCAATTTAATCTTAGAATAATCCTTTCATTTTATTTTCTATACAAGCTTTCTCTTTGTAAAATATGGAACAATTGTTGTATAAGTCATAGGAAGCATGTTGACAATACATACTAAGAATTTT
>OZ010596.1:379355-441855 GCA_963932145.1 Acanthosepion lycidas
CAATATTTGTTTTTCTTTTTTTTTCTTTTTTCTTTTTTTTTTTTTCTTTTTTTTTTTTTTTTTCCTTTTTAAGCAAGGGTAATAAAAATATGTAGACATGTGTAAAATAAAGACCACTGGAATTGTAAATCAAAAAACCGAGAATCAGGGTTGGTAATAAAGTAGGGATTGTTCACCTAAAGTCAGTTTTTAGGCTTTAAGGTAATTTAGTCATAGAATTCATGGCTTGGATTAAAGTTTATTAAACTTTTGAATAAATTGTCAACTATACCATATTTATTAACAAATTGGTAAAATATGAAAGAAATCATCGCATAAAATATCTCTATTTGTATCTTTGGACAACACATTTTTGAGAGAAAAATATAGCTCTCTCCAGAAATTAGTTTATGAAGTGGCTTTTAAAAAGCCAAAAAATGAAACCCCTTATATTTAAAATAATTAAAAATATGGCAATTCTTTTCTGGTACGCCAGTCAACTGTTATTGGGGTTTTGCAAATAAATTTCTTATAAACTAGGAATAATCATTGAGTTATTTTTCCCCTAAATAAATATATTTTTATCTTGCCAATACACCTAAAATTAAATATTAAATAAAACTAATTAAAAGCTTTTAATTTCATTTTTAGAATGTGTAAATTCCCAAATCTGCAAGTATCACCTGTTCTATTTTTAGATACACATTTTAAAACTGAAATTAAAAACTATTTTAATCATTTTAATATAATCTTACTTAAGTGTATTTGCCAGATAGAACCATAAAGATATTTGTAAAAATAAAATGAATTAATTTTCCTTGTTTCGAAGAATTTTATAGGCAGAACACCCACTGAACACTAGTGGCTAAAAAAGAATAATTTTTACTTTGGGTTTAAAAAAATGACTTTGAGTTGAAAATATACACATTTTAAAACTGAGATTAAAACTTACTTTATTTTTTTAATATCTAATTTTAGGTGTAATTGCTAGATAAAAACAATTTTATTTGTAGAAAACAAACAATTTTACACTAGAGACTCGCATATCTGGAAATATATACATTTTAAAAGTGAAATTAAGAACTATTTTAATTATTCTTAATATTTAATTTAGGTGCATTTTCTAGATAAAAAATTATAGTTATTCTTAAAAAAAATCTTCATTCATTTTTCTTGTTTACAACAACTTTATTTTGTGATTGGCATAACACTGGCTTCTTACTAGAAAGAAAGCAATTACAAAAATTTTAATATTAAGATGAAACTGGCAACTATTTTTTTATTTTTACTTGTTATTTTGTTGTTAACTTAATTTTACTGCAAAAAATTTTTTTTTTTGTCAAAAACTGAAACAAATAGATTTCAGGCATCATATCGTATTTCCTTTTTTTTTCTTATTTATTTCTTTTGTAAACAAATAGATTTTACATTTATTTCCTAAAACTAATCAATTAAATGTTTTTAACATGTTTTTGTTCAATCTTTTTCTCTTACAATGGCATAAATGTTGATAAAATTTAATTTTATTAATAACTGAAAGTCTGTTTTTAATAGTGTTTCTTTGGATATGGTCACTCAGTAGTGATAGCACTTAAAAAAACATGAAAAAATAAAAAAATGATTTCAGTTTCATAAAAAAAATTTGATGCAGTTTCATGGTGTGAATATGAAACTGAAAATAGTTGGTTGGGCCCAGAGCACTTGTAGCAAATGAATGCCTTGCATGAATCAACAGGGATTGCCTTTGAATCTGAATGTGTTTGGCCAGTAGATGCAGTGACTGATTCCCTGCATCTTTCCTCGTCAGTCAATATGACCCGTGCTCAGGTTAGAAGCTGCTCCACAGTCATAGTGTCCATCCTGGATGAAACACGAAGAAGTTGCCTCACATGTTGTGGCAACCCTGAAACAAATGCACACGTCATCCATTGTTCAGGTAACAATCCCTCAACCAGCCAAGCTAAGTGATGCAGTTCAGACAGAAACTCGTCCACCGTCTCATCCAGGTGAAGTCACCGAGTCACAAATTGATCGTATGCATTGAATGCGTGCATGTTTAATCTGCTCTACGTCTGTTTTCTGTTACTTACTGAGCTGCCTGTATACAGCAAGAGCACTACCTTGAATTCGCAATGGTAGGGCACACTTGATCTTGTCCACAGCGGAGAGTTCACAAACCAACTCAACATTTTCTATCCACTCAATAATTGGCATATCAGTTGTGGTGCCACTAAATTCCGGAATCAGACGGATATCAAAGGCCTTGCCATCCATCATGAGAAGTGTGATATTTGCTGAAATAGCTTGTGTGATTTAGATGAAAATTGGGTGGTAGAAAAAATAAATTTCCACTCAAATCTGTTTCTGCTGACAGCTAACGTGGAAACAGGAACAATGCTTCACTTGGGACTGTTTCCTGCACACTATCATTCTTTCTCTGGAACACAGGTATAACCTTGACCAGTCTCAAAGAACAAAACTGCCCTGAAACAAAAAATCAGCTCTTTTTATCCTTCCTCAGTCTTGGGCAAGAAACCAAGATCTCTTGCTTGTGTTAGTCTCATTCTCGCTGATAACACATGTGCTGTGTCACTTCAATATTGATTTGCCGGAGTTCACCTTGCACGTCTATGATGTCTGCAAGCACATGTACAGACAATTCGCCTTCTTGCTTTGACAAGGTATGTCTCCACTACAGCAACCCTGAAATAGCGCCTGATGTTCCATCACACATTGCTTGAAGAGTTTCCGAGTGAAATGCCACACCATTGTCCAGCAAGACTTCCTCCACTGGTCCTCACTCTAAAAAGATCTCATTGTGCATTTCCACAGTGATGATTGCAGTTTAATATTGGATCTCTTTCCAAATCACAATTTGTCCAGGACCACAATGAACCATTGTAAAGTACAACTTTCCTCTGTTGTGTGTCACATTTATAGCCAGTCTCATCCATATGCTGGTCACCTGGATCTCCCTTAGCTTGTGTGTTCTGTGAAAGGTCAACCAATTGACACCAAGTGATTAGTTTGACTACTTACTGCACAGCTTGTTTGGTGACTTCCAGGTCAATCCTATGAACCGGATACAATATTCTCTCAATGCCCATGTGATGCAGGCAATGCAACTCCTTCAAGTCCTTGTACCCTAACATAAGTTCAGTCTAAATTTGGTTATTAACTCTTTCGGTGTCCCCAACCATTGCCAGATAATCATTTCCACAGTACCCTTTGTATGGATCTTCTTTTTTTTTTGTAATCACATAACCTATCCAGCTTAGAACAGTTGCTGAATTGGTCCTGATTTTCACATCTTTTAGACTCAAATTCAAAGGCAGATTAACACCCTTTATCATGGCAACCAATTCCATTATGATATGGTTGTAATCATTCTTCTTTCTCAGCCAGGCTGTCTTCAACTATAATTCCATTAATTTCTAGACTCACAATCATAGCAATAATTACAATCATTTTGATTTACTTTATTAAAAAATAATTAAAAACAAGTGTGTTTTATTGAATTATTTTTTGTATGTTAATTTACTTTATTAAAAATAAATTTCTGTACAATTTACTTTATTAAAAATAATTAAAACCAAAAAACTTAGTTCATATTTTACATAATGTCTTTCAAATGCCTTTTCCTTATTTGAAGAAAAATATTCACTAATTATGGTTTTAATCTTTATAAATTACTTTTATTCAATTATAAAAAAAAGTTATGTTTTTCTGGTGCTGAGTTGTCTTGGCACTCATTTGGCAATGTTCAGTTGTCCCTTCCTAGCAATGATTCTGGGGACTTTATCAAGCGAAATTTGCCATGGTGCAATAGCACTGCTGTCTCATCCACCAAAATGTCATCAGTATATGAATCCATAGCATTTTCTGTGCTATCTATATTTTCTAGTACTATCTTAAGTATAATTTCCATGACTTTTGGTGAAACATTTAGTCCAAACCCTAGGCAGGTCAGACAAGTCTTTCCTTTAAACTGAGCCAACTGGTATTTCTATAATTTCCTTGCCACATGTATCTGAAGATATGCAGCTTTTAGGTCCACAATGGAAGAAGCTCCTGTCTTTCAGCTCCACTTGTGTATTGTTCCACCATACTCATTTGTCATCTCCCCATATTAGTGATATGACACATACTCATTCAATTCACTATAGTCCAACACTGGCCTGACCTTATTTTTTGTTGGCTGAACCACTGCCATTAGCAGCAACACTCCAGTTGTTGCATCTTCTGTACATGGAGTAAGAATTCTCTGTTCAGTCAACCTCTCCACCTTTTGTTCTAATTTTGCTCTCTTTTCTTCCTGCCATCAAAACTTGTAACATGTCACTACTCTTAAGCACCAGAGACCCTGCTGTCCAGTTCCACTCAACTGTCCATCTCTTAGCATTGAAATCTGCACAGAACTTTTTATTTTCAATTCTACAAGTGCTCCTTTTACTGTTTTTACCATCCATAACTTGTTATCACATATTTATCACCAAACTCCACAATACCATCTTTATTAATGGTAACTCCTCCAAGATGAATGATTACATCCATTGCCAAAACAGCGTCAATACCTGTAATCAGACGGTTATTTATGATGGCCTTAGAATTTAGTTGCCAGCCTTGTATTTCCAACACCACAGTGCAAGTTCCTCTGCATCTCACTTCTCTCCTGTCAACTGCCTTTATATTGCTCCTTCCATTCCAGCTATCCACCAGATTGGATAGTATTAGTGTGATAGTACAACAAGTATCGACAAAGGCATTTATTCTTCCCTCTAGCAATATATCTATTATTGGCTGTGATTTGTGACTTGCCACTGCTGGAATGAAGGGGTATTCACTGTCACAGTGGCTCCTCTCAGTCTGTTTCCCTGTGGACATTTTGCAATATCCTCTGTCATCCAAACCGGGTTGGTTTAGATCTTGGCAAGTCTTTACAGTATGTGCAGCACTGGCCACTAAATGTTTTGAATGGTTTTGCCTATCCCTCAAATTCTGTTGGCTCCTCCCTCTATCTAGCTTGATCCTGTCTTGCAATCACTGCCATCTCAAGCTCTTGTTTTGTTGGCTGTCAGCACCCTAGCAGAAAATTCACTAATATCCATTTCATTTATCCCAGGCAACTGCTGGAGGGCTACTGATATGCTCCCTGGGATTGACAAATGTCAATTTCGCAATCTTATCAAACCCTCTTCCAACGAGTCCTGCCAATCCCCGCTCCATTTAATCTGTCTCAGCTTTCCATGTGCAACAAACAGTCCTTCTGAAAATGCCTTTTTCAGCACATGCTCTGTATCCTGCTGATGCCATGTTGATACTTGTATCATTAAAAAATAAGAAAATGACAAACCCACTAACAATCAAACTATTGAACTCAATCAATAAAACAAAACCATAATATTCTGCTGGGTACTGAGTCATGCTGGCATCCAGAGAAATGACAGAGCTGATACAGTAGCAAAGAAATCACTGGAACTAAGACAATCAAACAGCAAAATAACCATGCACAGACTACAAACAAACCATCAATAAATACATGGAAAAAAAGGTGGCAAGAGCTTTGAAACTCTTGCCCAAACAATAAATTACATAAAATAAAACCAACCATAGAAAAATGGTAGAGCTACACACTCTCCAGAAAAGAGGAGTTAATACTACCAGACTCAATATAGGACACACATCTATCATGCACTTATACCTATTAAAGGAGGAGGAAGCCCCAATTTTTAAAGTACATAGTAAGCCATATACTGACAACATGTAAGATCCTGAAACTAGCCCGAATCAAATATTACCAAACAAATAACCTGGAAGAACTCTTTACCAGGGTCAATCCGGACAACATTTCTTAAATTATTAAAAGAAACATACCTGTTTACCAAAATCTGAAAAAAAAAAAAGTTAACTTTTTACGTAAGTACAGTTTATAATTACAAAACTAACTACAGCTTATGACACGACTATAATGTTAAAAAAAAAATTAATTTCACTACAAAATAATAATACACAAATATAAAATCCCAATTCTACTTGTTTTGGCATTGTCTGACTCGCCAGGAGTTGGTATGCCTGTAAACAAAACAAACTTCTAATAAATATTTGTTATAAATGGTCATATCTTTCTTTATGCATATCTTGCTAGGCTTATTTTCATATCAGAAAAGTTGCCTTTTGTTTACAGTATATCCTCGAATTTTATCCTATTGTCAAAATTAATATTCTATAGCTTAGCCTAAACTGGTCATTGGTTTGGTAATTTTTTGTTTTGTTTTTTTTTCTTTTTAAACATCTTTCAAAAATTTCAGAATTGCTTTTTATTGCTGTGCAGCAATCAGATTGGTATTAATGTTGATTTGTATTTTACAATCCAATGATAAGATATGTATTTTATAAGCTTCATTTTCAACTCTCAGGGTTTAAGTATTTGAATTGTTTGTAAAAAGCTAGAATTTGTTCTCAATATTATTTAAATATATACTTTCTCTCAAACTTGGATTAATAATTATAGTAATAGTGTGACACTATTTAGCTATGGTAATTGGCTAACTAATTAACCATAGAATTAAAAACAGGAAAGACTTAAGGCGAGAAAGAGCTATATCGAAAGATAGACTGAGCAACGTTAAAAAGATTTTATTTTATTTACAAAGAAAGATACTTTTTGCACAAGGCAGAAAATCTGTAAGAAAAAGCGAGATATGAGATTCTGTCAAAACTGATTAATGTCATGGTAAGGGAATGACGTACCAAGGGAAACAGAATTCAGAAAGAAAAATTCCTGGGTCCAACGAAGAGAAATCGTCTGGTATGTGCTAGAATTCTGGCATGAGAAAGAAAATCATAAAGGAAATTATTATTACTATTGCTTATTCAAACTGTTGACGTCAGACACAGCATTGTCAAAAATGGGCATCTGGTGATAAGAGGATTTTAAGTCATGAGAAAAATAAAGAATTTGATTCTCAGGTAAAACATGGACCACCCAGTTAAAAGTTGACTTAGCAGAGAAACCAGATGTCAGGTTTTGACGGTGATTGATGAGTTGGTAGAGAGACCTGACTAAGTGAATTTTGGGTGTCCCCAAAAGAAAGATGTGATAAGAATTATTTGGCAATCTGGGGTTTGTGAAAAAGTGTTTTGGCTGAAGAAAAAAAGGATTTTGTAAACAAAATTCTGGATAATAATTTCAAGAGGACCAGTCGAGCCACACCTACATTGCCGAGAAATCATTGGTCAAGTGGTAGCATGGGTGATAGGCAGAGGTGAATGTATGAGAAAGACGGAGAAGTTGTTAACACCCACTGAGGGGATTGGTATGAGATGCCAATGTGAGTGAGGAAGAGTCTAGGAGGATAACTCTTCTCCGACCTTTCCTCACAGACGAGGGAGAAACCTCCGAAATGGAAAGTGATTAATCTTCCAAAAATGGAAAGTAATTAATTTTCCTGGCCTAAGAACAAAGAGAATTCTTGTTGGGAATCGAGAATTATCGAGGAACCAAACCACGTCAGACTCCACACTGGGTTTTTGTCAGTACCCATATAAACGAACGTCCCTTGGCAGTTTAGCGGTTGATTCGCAGTTGGAGTCAGAGTTCAAGGTGTTGCCTCGCAGTAGCTGACCGAGAAATTCCATGTCCTTCCAACTTCAACTTCCTACCAAAAGCAAGTTATATTGACGAACGACTTAAGATACCAAAACTCGCTTAAGAAACGCAAAAGTGTCACAAATCCATAGAAACGGGCTGGGAGAGAAACACACTCCTGTATATAACAGATGGATAAAGATAATTTGTTATTTTTCAACATATTTGAACCTCTTGAGTTTTGTTTTATTGCCTCTTTTACTTATACTTGTGCAATATCACCTTCAACCCGGATTCAGCTTGCACTATGGCCCGACGCCTGATTGATTTCATCTACCTAAGATCAAAGTCACAACATGGGTAGGTTAGACTTGAGATCAAAGTAGTTACTTCGGTAACCAGATGGAAGTAAGCTGGGAACGACAAAGCTGGTATCGAACCGGGAACGACAGATCGACTGGGACACAGGCTGGTGGCAGCGACAAGGAGTCAACCCCAAACACTGGTGGAAGAAACCTTACAGCTTTACATCGCAACTGGGAGTTGACCACGGGCTGACAGCGCAGTGTCACATATTGGCATCACGACCAGAGGGCATCACATATTGGCGCTGCGACCACCAGTGGGTGTCACAATGCTAATGATATTGCACTGCTTTGTAAAGAAAAATTATCATCTCTTGAAATAAACAAAATGATTTTTAGCATTGTTTTGCATTTAATCTAGTTTCACAATTGGTGAAATTAAGAAAAAGGCTTTTATTCAGGACCCATTTTAAATATAAAATGAACAATGATTAAGAGCAACAGTGTATTCTAACTAGTCCTTGCCTTCAGTATCTGTCTATATTTCTGAGGTGAGTTATTATGTACACTATTTACATTATTCAAACTATTGTCCTCATCTTTGTTGCCATATTTATTACAACATTTCGGCCATTGTACACTCCGGCCTTCTTCAGCTGGTTGAAATGTCGAACTGAACCCTTTATTTCGCTCACTGGAGTAGACTGTTCTAGTTCCACATGCCATGTTTTATTGGATGTCAGTTATCAGTTATCTCCTGTTAATTCTCCTCTCCAAGTTCTCCACTACATTAACCAGGTGTTGAGCTCACACTCTTTGGGTCCTGTAACTGGATCTAACCAACGCCTTTATCCACTGTGCCATGTGTCCTTGAGTGGAAGAAGGCCAGAGGGTACACAGGGCTGTACGGACAAATTTACCTTTAGTTGACCTTTGACAACTTAATATTTTCATTTACTAGCCAAATCCATGTAATGCTATTTCACTCTAATGTTATGAATAAAACAATTCCAGGTGAAGTTTTGTTTTATTTTCTAATTCTCTAAGACAATACAGACGAAATTTATGGGAGGAAATTTAGAAATTTCAAGAACAATTACATTCAGTGGTACTGTAACCTGGCAAATATCACTTAGAATAATTCAGTCAACTGACAAATACATGTTTGAAGATCTCATCAGTTTCAATATTAGTTACTAAACTTGAAACAACAACCTCATAAAGACATTACATTCACTTCAATTGTTACCTGGCAAACTTTGAAAGGTGGCATTTAGAAATATTCAGTAAACTTACTGACAAAATTTAAATGCAAATTTGAAGTCTTCAAGATCTCATCAGTTTTAATATTACTAAACAACCTCAAACAAAAAGATCATAACAACAACCTCAAACAAAAAGATCATAAATACATCAAATATATTGAGTCTAGAAACTGTAGAACTGTTTACAGTTACCTGGCAAATATCACTCAGGATAATTCAGTCAACTGACAAATGCAAGTTTGAAGATTGCATCAGTTTCAATATTATTAAACTTGAAACAACAACAACCACCTCATAAAAACATTACATTCACTTCAACTGTTACCTGGCAAAGGTGTCATTTAGAAATATTCAGTCATGATTTGCAGTTATTGTAACACTCTTAACAAAAGTAACCTTACTTTCAATTTCCATATCCAGTTGGTAAATGTCACTCAGAAATATTAACTATAGTAATGCTGATCTAAGATCTTAAAGTGGGACTGGAAAGGGAAATGCCCAGATGGTCTGGCAAACACATACTGTGTCTTTGTGTTACTGACATTGAACTTATTTCTATCTGTTTCAAACTGAAATTTTATCTTTTAAAATTTATAACTCCATTTGCCAAATATTGAATTGCATTTACCTTTTTATTCCAATTTCCAGTCCCACTTTAACACTTGCTCAATTTAAATTGTCAAATCAATAGCTTGTGACTAAATCTTTTTGTTTTCAAACAGTACTGCTTTGTCCTTACACTTTCGATCAACAGACACAATGTTAGCTGGCCAGTCACACTGTCCTGGCCCCCCAGCAATCCTTCTCCTGTTGTTTGCCATCTACTTGTCAATGGATTTCTCTGGGTTGAATTCAGCCAGATCTGGACCTTCAGAAGAAAGAAAGATTAAGTTTGACAGTCTCTGTACAGACAAGCTGCTCCGTATGTCGCTCTTTATTCCCTTCTGTGCAGAAAAGGCTCTCTCACACTCTGTGGAGCTGATTGGAAGAGTGAGCATTATTCTCACAAGATGAAGTACATTGCAGAAGTCAGTCTTGTATGGGTCCTTGGTCAGTAGGATTTGCCACAGATCTGAATAAGACTTGTCCCTGAAAGTATTTGCAACAAAGAATTTCATGTGTCTCCATTCCGTCTGAACAACTTCCATATTGCATCCTGCAGCCACAAGAGGTTTTCCAAACCAGTCACAAATAATGTCTATTTCATGATTTCCAAAATGGACAAGTTCCCTTTTGCATTCTGGCCATGTGTCATGATTGGACACCTTAATGAAACTTTTCACCACACCTTGAGCGTCTACACTTTTATTTGTTCCCAACAGATTTTGAAACCTTGACTCTAGTTCTTTGATTGTAATGTCAACTGTAAACTCAACATGCTTCTTTAGTTTTTCTTCAGGAGTCCTGTTTATGAGGCCAGTCATTTCAACTCCTTGAAATTTGGGATTACCCTGCAAATTTTCAGACTGTTCTTCAATACACAGGATAAACTTTTCATACATTCCCCCAGGAATGTATTCCTCCTTCATACTTGAAACAGTTTCCATACAATCCTTAATTGATGCAACTGCTACAGGAAGAATGAAACTGTTTGTCTGTAGTTTTAGACTGAGCAAAGCTAGCTCGCCAAAATACGAAATGGCAAAATGCAGTGAATACAAGATCCTTCAATTGCTTGTTTATTTTCTTACCTCTACCAGCAATGTCTGCATTTGATGATGTTGCTGCAAGATTTTCCATATGAGTGTAGACTGCTGCATATTGACCATGATCCTCAGCCAAATGACCATCTTTCTTTCCTTGGAGAAAGACTCTCATTGCCCTGTCTACATGGGGAATCCATCTGGTACCCTTCACTGGTGCTGGTGAGTAGATTCTTGCTTCAAGTTCTTCTCCAATGATCTTGAGTTCTCTCTTGCTCTTTGGACTGAAGTGGTAAGTCTTCTATATCAAATGTAGACAGTCATTGACAGACTGCATAATAGGAGTCTGTTTTTGTAGTTTCAATAGGGCTAACTCAAGCCTATATGCCATACAGTGAAAGTCTATGAGATGGGGAAATTCCTGCCTTAACAGTGACACAACACAATACCATTCCACTGTCCTGTATTCACATTTGCCCCATCTGCACTAAACTCAACAATTCTCGATGATTTCAGCATCACTGATCAACACTTTTGAAAGAGCAGATTTAGTAGCAGAGATAATGCCTTTAGCATGGCCATGTTCAACAGCAATAACTTCAACAAGTTTATTTTCTGCTTTGCCATTCAACACTGTTCTCACATAAACTGCTTCATTTTCTGAATTTGATGACAGGACGAGGATGTTAACAGGTGACCAACTGACCAATAATTTGATGAACAGGGTACCTGAATATCCAGTGTCCATTCCCATCTGACAGGAATGCCTGTATGGCTGCAAGATTACCCTGAGAAGGAACTTTGTTCCACATAACTCACTACAAAGTCAGAAACTACTTGTCACTCATTCACTGTGAGCCTACACAGTTTGCTATTTGGTGTCACATGAAATGGCAAGACACAGCAAGTATCATCAACCACTTAAAGGCCATATTCTGTGAGTGTGGCGCACTGAGATACTCATTCACAATGATACAGCATCTTGCAGTAAGCTCTTCAGGGACTTCTAAATGAATAGGGAGTTTACTTCCAGTTCCACTGTTGACACATACATCAAAGTGTAAAACGAATTACAAGAAAACTGTGTTCCATAATGGAAGTAGTTTATTGGTACAATGTCACCCCCACCAAAATGATGTGTCGCCTTGACTACCCCTGCCAATATGATCCATTGGTACCAAGTTCGACTAAAAGGAATTAATGCAATACCCAGGCTGAGACTGAACAGCATCATATTGGCTACAAAGTGAGAGATCATGTTTGGGTAAAGGTCACTAATGGACAGTGCACATAAACTTTAAACATGACTGTGGCAGAAATGAAATGCAGACAATGCTGCCAACCACTACTGATAATGCTACCCGCCCTCGTTGGTCAAAGAGATGACATTTAGTGTGCTGTCTCTGCAGAAAGAATGCAAATGGCAATGTGGACCCCAGGATGTTTGATTATAAAGAAAGTAAGAATCTACCAGCTTCCTCATGAAATAGTTGAGACAGTAAATGATTCGTTTTGATAGCCAATCACTAATATTTTGGATTCCATAAAAGCAAGCACATTTTCCAGGAAGAAGCAGTGTGGTCAGTGCACTATTCTGAATGTATGTCATTGCTGTGCATTCCCGAGGATTTCTATCCATGTTATCCAGTGTTGTCTGAAATTTGTTCTAACCTTGTTTGAATTTCTGGTGTTCCCATCTAGAAGTTTTGTTTGTGCCATGTTCTTCATAAACCAGTGTTTGATTCTGGTGCTGCTGGTTTTTCCATCCCTCCTCTTTGTTGGCAGATACCCAACCAGATATCTTGTCTAGTTCTTAATTTTAGTACTGCTCACTTATTGCGTGCCCTCTTTCCATTACTTGGCCCAAAGATTGAACTCACAATTACCATATCACTAAATTTACAAATCAACACTTTAATCCATTCGGCTATTGTCCGATCATAGAATTCTCTGTAAAGAACATGGTGCCTTAAACTTAACCTGCTTGCTGATGAATGCTGCTGATGTTTATCATGCTTAACTGCTTACTGAAGCTCTTCTCTTTTGTTACAGGTTCTGCTGCTGTTGAATACTTGCAGTCATTTGCCTTTCTTTATTTATTAGTGACTCCCATATAGTTATTTCTATGTTAAGCCTGTTAAGGTGGTCCTCATAGCTAAACATATGTAAAAATATATAAAAAGTGATTACTTTTTCATGTTACCAACAATGTTGAGGTGAAAAATTCAACTGCTTGCAAACTCAATATCATTTTTTATTAGGTGAAGTAATATGCATATGTGGCAAAATGATTCATGCAAATCAGCCATGTGTACACATTCTAACTTCTTTTAATATGCTACCTGTTAAAAAATGTAAGCAAGATGTAGCTGCGTTTTTGCTGACTAGATAAGTCACTATTCAATTCTTTGCTTCAAAAAACTAATTTAGAACACATGTTTATCAGGTTTAAAACCTTTTCACTAAGATATAGAATTTTCCTCATTTCTTGTTTCAATTATTGATTTATCTCATATTTTTAATTTTTTCCTTTTTCTCCAGCTCTACATTAAAGGAAGTTTATGTATACTTGGTACAGATTTGGCAGAAATTGATAATTTTGCTAGAATTTTAAAAGTTCTTGACAAAAGGTAAGTTTTGACTTTCTTTTGTCTTTATTGTGAATTGTTGATATACATTTAGAATAAGATAGTTTATTTATAAACTATAAATTTAGCTACTTTAAAGCTATATTTTTTTTAGCTACGAATTTTTACATACAAAAATCAACTTAAAGTTGTAAGTTTCTAAAGTTTTCTTTTGTAGATTTGCAATTATTAGCAACTACAAAAGAATAATTCCTCTGAATTGATATTTTTATATGTAAATGTTTTCCAAATCTGTATTAACTATTGAAATAGATAAAAAAAAAAAAATGATTGAATATAAAAAGCATTTTTCTCTGATAGAATTGATTTCATCTTAATCTTAGAAATTCAAGTTTTGATCGTATTATTAGTTTTCATTTTCTTTTTAAGCATTTCATTATTAGAGCCAAAATGTTTAGATTTCTTTTCCACCAAAGTGCTATATTTACTTTTAATAAAAAGAAAATATTTTTGGTCATGATGTGAAAAATGTTCAATCCCACCCATCCCATGGCAGTAATTGTTTATTGTTATTCAAGTTTGTCTACCACCACTATTTGAGCTGAACATTTTTACCATCATGACCAAAAATATTTTTACTGCCACTTAAAATTTATTTCAGATATATATTTTTTTTATTATGTTTAAGTAAATTAATTGCATATGGAAATATTGTTCAGCATTTCTTTTTTCAATTAGCTTGACTTATAAGGGGGTGCTGAAAGATTCTTGGCACCCCTTTGTACATCAATGCCGCATCTCAAAATGACTAATATAACCATACTAGTTCAAATTATTTTCAATGGTTCCTTTGAATACTGATTATGCTGGCTATCTGATACGTTTTGTACTGTTTTATTATTCTCAGTCAATGTCTTTATCAACTGGTTTTCTTACCTGTGGAGTATTGTTCAATGAAAAAATCTCCATCTTAAAACTTCACAAAATACTTTTGAAAATATATTAAAATTGACTTCTGAACATGGTTTGTTTATATTTTGAAAATGTTAAAATATGTAAAATTTCTGATAGATAGTTATAAAAAAATTGATAATTTCACAATCACTGTCATTCACCCAGTATAGGTCATTAATTTCCAAGTAATTTTGTGTTTGGTATGCATTCTTAGAGAGACTGTTTTGGAAAAAAAGTTCATTATTAGCTCAGAATTAATTCATAAATATGTTAATATATTCTAAGATATTTATTTTAGTTACAAATTATTGCTGTCTTTACAGAAAAATATTTTTTAGTTCCCTGCATTAAATATTTTTTTGTCAGACAGCAACAGTTAGGAATAAAACTAAATCTGTTGTTAAAATAGCTTCAGGTGGAATAATTTGGTGTTGGTTATAACAGGTATTGATGCAGTTAAATTTGATGCTCTCCAAATAAACAAAATGATTCCAAATAAGGTGGCATAATGAATAATCAAATTCATTGATGATAGAAAATATATAATGATATTTTGTTCTGTTTTGTCATAAACTCCAGTTGTCATATTACAATAGGTATAATATTTCTTTCTATCATGTTACTGAAGTATACCGAAAAATCAAGGTTAATTTTTTGAGTGTATAGGTATTATATGAAGTGATAAAGCATTTTTATTAAGACCTTGTTAATGATACAAGACAGTCTGCACATCATTAAAATGTTACATTTCACTGCTGTTTGGTGATGATCACACTTAATTTTGTTTATGGCTTTTTTACCACCCATTACTGCATATTAACCTTTAGATAAATGTCACATAAATGGCCCTCCTCTAACTGAAATATATTCTTATAAAATGAAAGTTCAAGAAACTTGCATTTTGAATTTTTTTCATGTAATTATTAATTATAAAATCAATAACTTTTTGCAAAATTAAAAATGCTTGTAAATATGTAGTCAAGATTTTTATATGATGTATGATTTATTACCTGTATTTTTTATTAAGACTTGATTATTTCAAGGCAAAACCTGTACAAACGTATTTTTTAAAATGTTACAATATCTGTCATATGAATTGATGGATAATTTATAATAAACTATTTTCATGAAATTAAGACAACTTTTGTGCTATCTGTCACTGTAAAATTTGATGTTGTAGAAATGTTCAGTGAATAAATTTTAATTTTACCTTCTCTATATGAAAATATGAATTCTAAAATGTGAAAACTAATTTTGAGTGTACATGTATACATACACATATACTAAGAAATGTATAATAGCTATTTTAAAACCCTTTTAACTAAAGAATTTAAATTATTTGGCTTTTGCAAATTGTAAATAACCTTTAGATGCTTCAAAGAAGTTGAAACATTTATCTTTATTCATCTAAACATGGTTTTGTTAAAGACACTTAAATAAGGAATGCAATATTTATACACAGAATGACGAGAGAGAGAGTACAGTAAAGATTCAAAAAGATAGAATATCAAAATTGTTTGATAAAGTATGACAGAACTGTTGGAAACACTTGGGAAGGATATTAGAATTATCCATAACTTATACTGGGAACAAACCATTTGCATCTGAATAGAAAATGAATTCAGTAAATACACAAAATAGAAAGGGGTGTAAGACAAGGATATATCTTCTCATCATACTTACTCAACCTTTACAGTAAAACAATCCTGAGAGAATTAGTTCTACCAGGATTCATTATTGGTGACCACAATCTTAACAACATTAGATATGCAGATGACACAATAGCAGACACACAAAGGAAACTACAAGAATTCTTAAAGAAGGTAGTAAAGGAAAGCAAGAAAAAAGACTAAACATCAATTGTAAGAAGATAGTTGTCAACAAAAGGAGCATCCCAACATATGAAATACAAATTAGAGATACCAAAATCAAGCAAGTACAAAAATGTAAATATCTAGAAAATGTTTTAACAGAGGGTGGAAAATGTGTCATCAAAGGCACATTAGAATAATGAAAGATTGCTTCCTAAAGCTAACAAAGTATTAAGAAACGGGAAAATTTGTTAGAAACAAAGAAAAGGGTACTGATCAGTTATATAATATTGTTCCTCCTTGTATGGCAT
This sequence comes from Acanthosepion lycidas, assembly GCA_963932145.1. Classification (NCBI taxonomy): domain Eukaryota; kingdom Metazoa; phylum Mollusca; class Cephalopoda; order Sepiida; family Sepiidae; genus Acanthosepion; species Acanthosepion lycidas. The sequence goes on from OZ010596.1 coordinate 395,800, forward strand.
TGAATACTGGACAATCTCCTTACTGATAAAACAGAGACTTGAGGAAACAGAAATGTGGTTGTACAGAAGGATGCTGAGAATACCATGGACTGAACATGTGAGCAACAACAGTTTTAAAGAAAATGGAAACACACTTAGCATCAGAGAGGAGCAATTGAAATTTCTAGGGTACATAATGAGGAAGTTGACTGACATGTGATTTTATCAATGAATGCTAAGAATACCATGGACAGAACATGTGTGCATGTTTGTGAATTGATGACAAAATGGAGACAAACAGAGATAGTAAAAGTCAGAAGTTACATAACAACAAAAGACAAAAAATTGTGGAGAGCCATGATTGCCTACAAGGAATTGGCATGTAAAAGAAAAATGCCCAAAAGACTTCAAGAAATGAAAAGCCAATGAGAAAAAAAAACAAATTAAATATTTTTAGCAACCAAGCAAAACAAATGTATATGGAATAATATTTAATAAATTTCTGAACTGTTTTATTTATTGTAGAGGATTTTATTTCTACAGAAATTAATGACCTGAGATTTATCTTTAATACGTATCAGATTTTAACTATAAAGATTTTTTTTTAATTTTTACATGTGATCTTTTATCAGCTACTGTCACTGAAAAATGATTGTTAATCTTTGTGATGTAATGTGATTGTCTTGTAGATGTCTATTGCATATTTGTTTCCAAGCCCTCATTGACCATGGGACAAGAGTGAATGAAATCCTTGCTGATGAATTTTGTCAACGCAATCATCCATCAGCTCATAGCTGTGAAAGTGACAGGAACAAAGCAATTCAGCTGGGAACTTCTCTTGGTAAGCATCATCTCCTCCAGATCTTGCAACTTTTATATCAACATGGCTTCTTTATGCAAACAAGTATATAATAAACCAGTCATGATTCATTCACTCCATTTTTCCCCTCTGCAGCTGTAAAACTTCCAATGTCAAGGCTATGTGGGGAAGGAGGACATTTTTCAAAAAGAAAATAGCAATTTTATTGGCCTATTTTATGTCTATCAGAGAAATTTAGACTTGCAATGAGATAGAGTTGGTCAGTTTGGCAATTTATGTTTCAGTATTGGTTTCCAGTTTTTATTCCTGTAATGATAGCATTTCCAGTCGATGTCTGATTTCATTTGAGATTGATAAATTTGCAACTTAGTCCATTCAACTCATGTATTTATGGTCCAATATTAAAAATATATTCATATGGCTGGAAAGAAAAGAAAATAATCTTTCTAAATATGTTTATTTTTTATTTTATTTTTTTTTTTTTTTTTTACAGTGAGTTAAAACAGTATTTTGCTTTGAACAGCCGAAAATGCAGAATATGGTTTTTATTTCCCAGACTAAATTTTACATGTTATTTTGTTTTGCAAAATCAATATGACTAATCTTTATCAATATTCTTGAAATTGTACACTCAACTAGATGACACCTTAAACTACAACATGGAAATTAGTTTATGGTGTGGCCAAAAAATGAAACCCCTAAATTTTAAAATAATTAAATATACTACAATTCTTTCCTGGTACGTCAGTCAACTGTTATTGGGGTTTTGCAAATAAATTTATTCTAAACAAGGAAAATCAATGAGTCACTTTTTTCCCCCTAAATAAATTTGTTTTTTCTAGTGAATATACACCTAAAATTAAATATTAAAAATAATTAAAAGCTTTTAATTTTATTTTTAGAATTTGTATATTTCCAAATCAGCAAGTACCACCTGTTCTTTTTTAGATACACATTTTAAAACTGAAATTAAAAAAGTATTTTAATCATTTCAAATATATAATTAAGTGTATTTGCTAGATGAAACAATAAAGATATTTGTAAAAACAAAATGAATTAATTTTCCTTGTTTAGAAGAATTTTATAGGCAGAAGAACAGTAAAACACCAACCAAACAATAGTGACTAAAAAAGAATAATTCTTACTTTGTGTTTTAAAAAAATAACTTGCAGCTTTGAAAATATACACATTTTGAAACTGAGATTAAAACTTACTTTATTTTTTTAATATCTAATTTTAGGTGTATATTTGCTAGAAAAAAACAAAATTTTATTTGTAGAAAACAAACAATTTTTTTTTTACACAAGAGAATTGCATATCTTAAAAGTGAAATTAAGAACTATTTTAATTATTCTTAATATCTGATTTAGGTGCATTTCCTAGATAAAAAAAACAAATTTATAAAAAAAATCTTCATTCATTTTAGCCAGGTATTGGACTCACACTCTTTGGGTCCTGTCACCTTTATCCACTGTGCCAAGTGTCCTCAAGGACACATGGTACAGTGTATAAAGGCGTTAGTTAGATCCAGTGACAGGACCCAAAGAGTGTGAGTTCAATACCTGGCTAAGCCAGTGGAGAACTTCCAGAGGGAAATTAACAGGAGATAACTGATATCCATTAAACATGGCATGTGGAACTAGAACAGTCTACCCCAGTGAGCGAAATATAGGATTCAGTCCAACATTCCAACCACCTGAAGAAGGCCGGAGCATACAATGGCTGAAACGTTGTAATAAATATAGCGACAAAGATGAGGACAATAGTCCGAATAATGTACATAATATCTCATCTCAGAAATATAGACAGATATACCAATTATGACAAAATTTCTAAAATTCACACTGATATGGCAGCTATCATATTAAAATCAAAATCAAAATCAGTCTTTCTGAATATAATAAAAACAAAATACTCCTAATGCTAACAGCAAAAAAAAAAACAAAAATGGTTTAGGTTACCCATTTTTTTTAAAATGCAGTTATCAAAGAAACAATTCATATAACCTAATTCTTATGTAAATCATTTTAGTATTTTTTCTTTCTCAACTGATATTTTCTCAATCTGCAATTGACATGCCTCTGAAATTCATTCTCCTTTACTTAAATCTTGGTACTTTTTTTTTTTTTTTTTTTTTTTTTTCAGCGGGTTTTTTCAATGAGGCAGGCTGGTTCTTCAGCAGTGAGAAAGTTTATCACACATGTCGGTTGTTATGTGAAGAAGACAAAAGTTATGGGGGTTTGTGTAAATTATTAGAATGCAATGTTAGGTGAGTAACATTTTGAATTTCTTACAATTGTGAAGTAAATGTGCACTTTATGTGAGTGTCTATCATCCAAATTAATTAAAAAATAATTAATAGCCTATGGTATTTTCCTATATTTTGGCATCTTGGAGTTTTGTAAAATTGGATTTTGTCTCATAGATATAAAAAAAATTTTTTTTTTGCTCTCTCTAGATTACTTCATGTCCAGAATTGCAGTTGTAAATATAAAGAAGCTAACCAGACATACAAAGAGGCCTTCAGGATATTAACCTTACTTGAAGAAGCCCAAGTTCCTGTGAACAAAGCAATGTTGTATGGCGAGTGCTGTGGCCTCTTATTTGCTGAAAGCCAATATGAACAGGTTGGTTTGGTTGTTTTCATCAATGTTAAGATTTTTAAAAATCCAAACTTTTTTACTTTCATTGTCAATAAAATGAAAATGAAATGCATAAGATAGTTATAACATACCAATTAAAAAGAAATCAAACAATTAAAATAATTTAAATGTGACATAAACCATTTGTAATATTTCTTAAATATTTTTCTTTTTAAATGTGTAATTTTTATTTTATTTTTTGTAGTAATTTAGTGAAAAGCTGAATGTAAAAGTATCTTTACCAATATATTTCATTATCTATGCAACTTGTGAAATCTAGCCAAATAGAAAATATATAAGACAATTTAGAAAAATTTAGAATGACATTTTTTGCCAGAAATCTGCTATTAAAAGGAGCATTTTATTTGAACAAACCAAAATCTACATTACAAAAAATGAAATTCTACTAATTTTGTTTTGTACAGATATATTAGTGAGGTGACATATACATTTGTGTGTGTGTGTGTGTGGGGGGGGGGGTGCAAATATTCGTACACATACCAAATTTTTAATTTATTGTATTCCCAACTAATGAATAAACATACTTTTCATATAATTAACTGCACACAGATGCATAATAACTAAGTATGCAGAGAAAACAGAAAAAATTTAATTTAATAGAAATAATCCCATTTATCCATTTTAATGGGTGAAAAAAGTATTCATATTCAAAGAATACATAATCTTCATTTAATACTTTGTAGAATAGCCATTACTCACTTCTACAGCAACCAACCTCTTCTTGTAGTTCTCAATTAATAATTTGCAAATTTTAGTTGGTATTTTGTTCCATTCTTCTTCGCATATGGTCTTCAGATCCAGGATGTTTATTGGAGCTCTTGATTGGATTTGAATTATCAAATAATGCCACAAATTCTCGATTGGGTTTAAAATCTGGGGACTGACTTGGCCATTTCAGGATATTTACATTATTTTCAGCAATCCATTTCTTCTTAGATTTTGCAGTGTTCTTAAAATCATTATCTTGTTGGAAGGTCCAATCAGAAGGAAGTGCAAGATTTTCAACCGGAATCATTAAATTTGCTTCCAAAATATTTTGATATGCTGCAGCATTCATTCTACCATCTATTATTGATATGTTGCCAGTACCTTTTGCAGAAAAACATCCCCAAACCATGATGCTGTCACCACCAGATTTCACTGTTGGACCTGTCTTCTTTAGTTTGAAGGCAACGCCATCTTTCCTCCATACATGTTTTCTAGAATTACATCCAAACAACTCAATTTTGGTTTTGTCAGTCAATAATACTTTTTCCCAATATGATTTTTCCTTATCCTTATGTTCACAAACAAATTTCAACCTGGTATCTCTGTCTTTTCAATAGGAGTGGAATTTTCCAAGGGGAGTGTGAATTTCATTGCTTATTGTCTATTTAGTGACACAGATTCCTGATGAAAGCAAATCATCCTGCAACTCTTGATGAGTAACCATTGGATTTTGTTTAATTCGACACATTAATTTCCTCACAAAATCTTCAAGAAATCTTCCATGGAGCACCTGTTTTTCTTTGGTTTTCAACAGTTTTGAGATTTTTATACCTTGCAGTGATTGAACTAATGGTAGTAAATGGAATATTCAAAATGTCCAAGATTTTCCTGTAACTTTTACCTTCCTTCCAGAGCTTAACAATCAGTTTTTTGGGGGTTTTTTAGTCATTTCTTTATCTCTTCTTGCACGAATATCAATTACAAAATGTTCTGTTTGTATTTTTTAGGGTACAAATAACTACTGATGACATTACTGAAACATTCTAGAATATTCCACCTGAATAATCTAGAGTATTAAAGCAATTTAAAAGTTTTAAAATCTGAAATTTGCATTGTACAAATACTTTTTTTACCCATTAAAATGGATAAATTTCTATTAGATCAAAATTTTTTTCTATGCATACGAGAACTGCTGCCTTGTATGCAATCAGAACTCTACTGTACACATCTTGTAATTTGTTTTAACCATTCAAAGTTAAAAGTATCCAAATAACAATTTGTTGGTACTTCACCTACTCTGAACTGCAGTTGATGTTGAGACTTGCTTGTATTCATTGATTCACTTAAAAATGTTTGCACTTTTTGATGGCATGGACTGTTTTTTTAAAATATTCTTTAATAAGATTGTTTGAATAAAGTTCTTTGCTGTAATCAAAACCTATGAGCACTGTCTACGTTTTTTGCTCTAAATCAGTTCCATTCAGTAATTTAAAAATTAATACACATTGTGGTAACATCATACTATATTTTTTTAGTTGTACAGGTTTTCAAATTCCTTTACATAATTTTCCATTGAGATTTCACTTGAGAACAAGAATTTGAAAAACTGTACAACTAAAAAATCTCAATCAGTATATAATTCATATGCTTTTTTATTGTTGTTTTCCTGGAATGTGATTAATATTTTCCCTCAATCATTTTGTTTAGCTATTCCACTTTTAAGTTAAAAAATATTGCATTTCAGATGTTTCTTTCATTTTCTGTTAAGGGAAAAGCAACTACTGGACTTTGCTTTTTCTTTTCTAATTCAGTGACAATTTTTATTTCATCAATGAATTGATTTTAGGATTTTAATTCTAAAAACACTGGCAGAGTTTCACAGTATCTGCTTGATATCATTTTGATTACAAATTTTAATAGACACTGTTGAGAAAATTATAAAAAGTTACTAAGAGTCAATAAAGAGATTTAATTAATCTCTCGGATCACAGTAATGAAGTCCAAAAAATTCACAAAACAAGGAAATCTGGAGATTTCTCTCTGGATTTCTTTTTCTTAAAATAATTTTTCAGGAAAGTGGGTTTCTCAAGTCCAGTAGCTGTAATCATTCTTTCCAGTATTGATGAGAGGTTTCTTCCCAACCTTTTGTTTGAAGTAGTGTAGAACATCAATGTCTTGATTATGTCATTATTTTTCTTCAAATTACATGTGACATCCATTTTAGTTGTTGCTGCTGTTCATAGCCATCAAGTCATGGGGTTTCTATTATTTAGTACAGTTCTTTGTGATTCTATATTCCAGCTCACAAGGTTTGAAAAAGGATAGTCTTCACCAAGACCCACAGGCTTCACTCTCTCAAAGTCATTTTTAACCATTGATCTTAGGTAGTAGCTATATACAGCAGATAGTTTAGATATTTTTGAACAGGTTTGGCACCATGCATGACATTCATATGCAAGTTTCAATCTGATGAGGCTATTTAAGAACATGACTGGTTTTCAGGTTAATGTTTTGGCTTTGTAACAATTTGCAGTATTGAGTGAAACTATATCTAGTACAGCCAATTCTATGTTCAATTTCCTTTTTTCCTTGTACTAAATTTGTTATAACTAATCCATACATCAAGATATTAGAAGTGTTTAGTATTTACCAATTCCATATCCTGAATTTCTATGATGGATTCAGGGTCAGTGCCGTCTCTGCTTTCATTCCAATTCCAGATCATCGTTTCTGTTTCTTGGAACACTTGGTAGAGGATGCTGATTTTCTGTTCAATATAATTCTCATACCAACTATGAATACCTATATCATCAGCATAGCCCCCCAATGGGAAGGAAAGCAGGATCAATGTCTTCAATTAGCAAATTCGTTTTAGGATGTGGTATGGAATGCTTAAATGATAAAAGATCTATAGAGTTTCTTAAAGCTGGCGAGAAACCTAAGAAAAAGTATACAGCAAATACTTTGTCATTGGCAACAATCTGAGAATTAAGGGACAACTTAGGAACAAGACTAAAATTCTCTGACCACATTGTTCAAACATCATTACACCCAGATATAGTATTCAACTCAGATAATATAAAGAAAGTAATAATGTAAGAATTGATAGCATCTTGGGAAGAGCATGAAGAAGAAACAAAAATATGATGAGTTACTAACAAGTTGTAAAAACAATGGATGGAAAGCAAGCTGTCTGCCATTTGGAGTGGGTGCAAGAAGTTTTGCTGCAAGGTCTTGTGCAAACCCCGAACTAATATTGGCTTAGTAGGTGCTAACAAAAAGAAGGCGATTCAAACCACAACTAATACAGCAGAAAGGACAGCAAAATGGATATGGATTAAATGTGATAGTTCTTGGACTCCAATGCAACAAAATAGTTTAAAATAATGGGGCAGAGGGAGATGTGTAAATAATATAAACATAGGTTTAATGTGGAAATAATATAAATATCATTTTAAATGTTTAAATACACTATTTGAATTGTACAGGTACAGTCTATGAACACTTCATGTCAGTTTGTAAAGTGTGTTATTTGTAATTCTGTAGTTGTTTTTTTTATGCTATAATCAATTTTATACATGGTAATTTTTAATTTATTATTTATCTTTTAGCAGTTTTAAGTGTGATATACATCACAAGGCATTTTGTCTTCCATTTGTAGTTATATTTATTTTTTAAACGGTTATAAACATAAAATAGATTTTTTTTTCTATTTTTTCCTTTTGTAATTTAGCCTATTTACATGATTATTTCGCAATTTTGTACATTTTTATTGCCAATGATAACATATCCATAGTGTATTTAATTAGTCTGTTTTTATCATCATTTTATATCGTTAGCATGTGATAAATTTTATTTTTTCATCGGTTTTGAACTATATATATCATAAGACGTTTTGTCTTTCATATTTAATTATTACTATTATTTTTCTTTTAATAGTTATAAGCATGAAATATAATTTTGAAAAAATTGATTCCTTTTGTAATTTAATCTATTTACAAGCATATTTTGTAGTTTATTGTATTTTAACCATCTTCATGATTTGTAATATTTAATTAGTCTATTTTAATGAATATTGTTGTGTAATTTATTCTTTGCATTATTTGTGTACAGTTAAGACACAACATGTTAATGGAGACCAAATAATTATTCAAAAACTTGAGAATATGTCCATTTAAAAGTTAACTGACCTGTAATAATGTTAAGAATCAGGTGAAACGATATTTATAAAAATGTGAAAGTAAGGTTGAGTTTAGCCCCCTCCTACTAATAGTTGACTTCAAATGATATCATGTTTAGAAGTAGTTTTAAGTTATAGAATTTTATGTTAGAAATTAACAAATCAAAACTGTAAATTTTTAGAGTAAGGCACCAAACCTTACTTGGGAAATAACATAAAAGGCTAAGTTTAAGAACATTAAATTACCTCCTCAGTTATCCACTGAAGCTGCTATCCATTAAAAAAAAGAAAGAAAAGAACCCAGTAGTCCTGTGGACCATTTAAAAGTCAGTTCGCACAGTTTATTGGTTGTTGAAAACATCCAATTGGGTGTGCAGAAAACATGGTCTATTTTCATCCAATTTATTAAATAGGCCAGAGTCTCTGCTAGCATTTGATTGCAAGGAGGAATCAGGGATTGATCTCCCCTGATTGGGTCAGCTTGGTGATGGGGTGTATGATGTTGAAAAACCCAAAACTCCCTGATGAACCAAGTCAATTTACATTACTGATGACTCTCTCTGGCACCTATTTAAGAACATGTAATAGACGTGACAGTGACTTACCAGGAGAAAAATGAATTTGCTGCCTCGTGTGTCAAACCATTCTTTGAGAGTTGGTTGCGTGTGCGTACACCTACTGCCATTTTTATGCAGCAGGCTTATTTGCATAAGAGAACAACGCTACCTGTTAAAAACCAGGCGAGTGGACGTGGGGGACCACTGCTCTTCTAGGCTTTGGTGAGACTACACGTATTGCTAAAAAAAAACGACATCAATTTCTGGACACCTGATAAGCTATTTCGGCCGATATGGACAGCCGGTTTGATTTAAAAATTATTCCTGAGATTGACGGGACTGGATCTGTGGTTGAATGGCTTGAGAAGTTGGAATTGGTGTGTGACCTATCGGGAGTGAAGCGGCTTGATCATGTCATCAGCTCTTCGCCTAACCAGGGGAGCATTCACGGTTTACCAGCAACTATCTACAGAAGAGAAATCGGACGTCGCTCGAATCAAGGGAGCATTGATGACAGCATTTGCCCCTGATAAATTGACGGCGTACAAACAATTCGATGCACGTGTATTGCGTCCGGGTGAGACCGTAGATGTCTATTTGGCAGATCTACAGAAGCTGTCCATCCTTTTTGGAGGAGTGCCAGACAGTGCAATGACATGCGTGTTCGTGCGGGGGCTTCCTGGTCCTGTGAAAAGGCTCCTGCGGTCCTCGGCCAGGGCAGATGATATGTCTCTCGAGGAGTTATTGGCCCGAGCTTGAGCAATCATAAAGGACGAGACAGCAGAGAGGGAACTAGTCATCGCTGCGGTGCAGCCCTCCCAGACTCCTTGATCTTCCCCAGACATGGGCCCACTTGTCACATGCTATGAATGTAAAGGGCCCAATCACTTCGCGAGGGACTGCGTGAAGAGGCGAAGGGCAACTAACGCGCGTTGCTATCGATGCAACAAGATCGGTCATCTGGCCAAAAATTGTCCAGGAAACAGAGGTGGGGACGAGACTTCAGTGCCGGTCCACTCCCCAAGCAGCAAATAAACTCAGTGCTACCATCATTACTGTGTGTGTTGACGGCACACCATGCTTGGCTCTCCTTGACTCTGGGTGCTCATGGTCAATTTTTGAGCGCGAGTTTATGTCGGTCTTGGTTGAAGCTGGTATGGTGGTATCTACATTAACCAGAGCTACGCAGACTTGCTGTGGAAGGGGCACCGTCAGAATTCGCACAGCAACCGGTAATACTGCTACAATCGATGTGCTGGTTATGCAAGGAAAGCCCCTGGATTTCGACCTGTTGCTTGGCATCGACGCCATTAAGGCACTCGGTGGAGTTTGCATCACGCAGCATGGAAGCGTGGAGTTTGAAAAACCACTGTCTGTCTGTGCAGCAATTCGTATCAACGAAGCCGATTTCAGTGTGAAATTCAATGAACGGCAGGGAGTTTGGGTCACAGCCTGGAATTGGTTGGCAGGTCATGCACCAGGGAAACTTCAGAATTGGATCTCTGAATATCCAGTATCCAGTGAGGTGAGAGAGGAGTACAAGCATGAATTGCAAACATGGATGGACAATGGTTGGTTGGTGCCGTATAGTGACTAGAAGTTTGGCTCTCCCAAGGGACTGATACCACTGATAGCCGTGCTGCAGACCAACAAGCATAGGGTGCGTCCTGTGATGGACTATCGGGAACTGAATACCTATGTTGAAACATTCACAGGCGCCGCGGATGTTTGCGCAGAAAAACTGCAAGACTGGAGACACCAGGGTGCGAACATGTCCATTCTTGACCTCAGGAAAGCATACCTACAGATCTGTTAAAAAATCTCTGTGGCCATACCAAACAGTTATGTTTAAAGGGAAGCGATATTGTTTGACCAGGCTGGGGTTCGGCCTGAATGTGGCGCCCCTGATAATGCGAGCTGTGCTCAAGGCTGTGTTAGCACAGAATGAAACTATAAATAGAGCAACGTTGGCATATATTGACGATATATATATATCAACGAGGATGACACGGAGAGGTATTTTCTCCATGTGTGGCTGGCTAGTGGGACACTTCCCCGTGTGGGGATGGCTGCGAGTGGCGACAGGCTTCATCAAACTTCGAGCCACTGCCGTAACACAAAACTGGGACAACAAAATTTGTGATGCTCTCCTGGAATGTATGATAACGGACACCCTCGCCAGGGCACAGCAACTGGATCCTGCACAGGGAGAATGGTGCATGAATACGAAGGAGCTAGACGTGTGGGTGGACATGAGTTCGCTGGCTGTAGGAGTGGCGCTCCAGGCTAAGGGAGCCATCATCAAGGACGCATGCTGGCTACGGCCAATAAAAAACACCCAGCATATCAATGTTGCTGAACTGGATGCCGTGCTGAAGGGAATCAACCTCGCGCTAAAATGGCAGGCTATGGTATTACACATGAATACAGACTCCCTCTGCGTGTACCATTGGGTGACTAATGCCCTTACGGGAAAGTCTTGGCTGAACACCAAGGCCGCTAGCGAGATGCTCATAAGGCGACGACTTGAAACACTACCTTCTCTTGTTAAAGAGTGCAACCTTTCGGTTAACATAGTGCTAGTTAGATCCAACCAGAACCGAGCTGACTTGCTGAATAGAGTTCCCCAGAGGTGGTTTAACAATGTGAAGGAACTCGAACCTGTTCAACCAGTATGTGCTTTTGCCATAGGGAACCCGAGCCCTGCTCAGTTAACTGAGATTCATCGACACAGCGGGCACCCTGGAGTTAAACGTACACTATATTTTGCACATAGGATCAAACTGCCCATGTCGAAAGTAGCAGTGAGATTGGTCGTTCGTAGTTGTGAACAGTGTCAGTCAATAGATCCAGATTCCGTGCGATGGCAGAAGGGAGAGCTCAGTGTGCGTGAAACTTGGAGCCATCTAGGCATAGACATCACGCAATACAATGGTCGCCATTTTTTGACTCTGATCAATTGCGGCCCCAAACGGTTTTTGATCTGGCGGCCGCTAGTTCAGCAAGACGCTGCACATGTAATCCAGCAATTGGAGTTGGTGTTTTTCGAACGTAGTGCCCTAGTGGAGATCCTGGCTGATAATGACACTGCATTCCACAGTCAGCAATTCAAACAATTCACGGAAGAATGGGGCGTCCGATTCCGACCGCGCTGCGCGTACAAACCATCTGGAAATGGTATTGTAGAGAGGTGTCATTGGACAATCAAACGGATTGCTGCGTGAAAGAGCTGCCCTATTATGGAGGCCATGTATTGGTATAACATCACAACCGGGGATGACGTGTCTGCCTCTTTTGCGCCTGCCAATCTGCTGCATTCGTACAAAATTCGAATAAAAGTAATTGACGTTGTGCCCCCGCCTAACCAGGCGACTTTGACTCGGTATAAAGAAGGAGACACAGTCTGGGTAAAAAATCACGTCAAAATTTGTGAAAGGTTGTGTCACGGGGATAAACAGTCCACAGTTGGTAGTCGTTGACGGGATACTGCGGCACGTAGGAGATGTACGTCCACAGCTCACTTCATTGTTACCAGCGGATGATGGCGGTGACACAACATCAGGGAGTCATGAATAGCAAGAACCAAGCTCCAGTGCAAGCAGCAGCGACACTCCATCTGAGAGCGAGGAAGAACTATACTTGACCTTTATTGATCTCCCGGAATATGATTCAGACCAGGACACATCTGATGATTCAGCCGGGGAGGAAGACATGGTTATACGTAAGAGACGTGACAGTGATTTACCAGGAGCAAAATGAATTCACTGCCTCATGTGTCAAACCATTCTCTGAGAGTCGGTCGTACGCCTACTGCCATTTTTATGCAGCAGGCTTATTTGCATAAGAGAACAACACTACCTGTTAAAAACCAGGTGGGTGAACGTGGGGAACCATTGCTCTTCTAGGCTTCGGTGCGACTAGACGTATTGCTGAAAGAAAGCGACATCAATTTCTGGACACCTGACAGAACATATATATTTAAATTAAAAAAAAAAATGATTAGGGCCCATCTCTTCACATTTATGCTTGTAAATGCATAGGGTATAAGAAAAGATTAAATAGACTGGGACTTTCATTTCCTCCTTGTACTCCTGATGAGGTTTGAAATGTTTCTGTATTGGCGTCCTCATTATACATGTAAGATTTTTTGGACTGATAAAGTTCCTCTATTTAGATTGATGCATTCAATGAATTTTGAGCTTGGAAGGCAGTTTCTAATGGAAGATGAAAATAAAACATTCTTTTTAACTATAATGAAGGTTATGGCAATTCTTTTTAAAGCTTTATTAAACTCTAAAAGGACTAAGTTCTGATACCACTTGAAAAGTATTTTGTAATATTTATTTCATAGACCCATGTTCGATATATACTTTTGAGCATGCCTCGAACTTCCTTGTAAAGTGAAGCAATTCATGTTTACAATGAAAGCAATATAAATGACTTGAGGATTGAAGAAGAATTGTAGCAATTTGAGATTTTGCACACATGTCTAATAGTCTCTTGGCTTTTAAATGTCACTTGCTTTTGGACGATTTTCTTTTTTAATGAATGTGAAATAATTGTTTTGTTTTCCTTTTCTACAAATTGCTTGAATAAGTTATTTTTCTTTCTGAACTGAAGTTATGTTTTTCATTCAGGCTTATGAATATTGTAATTTAGCAGTTGAACAACTTTCACCAAATTTACCTCCAAGAGTAAGTATCTACCCTTACTTTTTATAATAGATTACAGTTTTGTTTTTAAGAATTTCAAAAATTAATTAATTTTTTATAATTTTTATTCTTATAATAAATGAAAAGTTAAAATTAATTTTTAGATTGTTCATTTTGTGCTTAAAGTGGCTGTGAAGAAAAAATGTTTGTTCATCTTCAGATTTGTTTTGAAAGCTTCAATTATTTGTTCTGAAAAATTTGCTTAATCTTTTTTTAAACTTTTATCTCAGTGACTTATGGAACTAATTTGTCAGAACTTTCTTGTTTCCCCTTTATGTGCTACTTCAAGGTGCTGCTTTGGTTTCAATCTTGTTTGGTATAGCACATAAGGTTGAACTGAGGCCTCTTTTCATTTAGTGACCTTTTGACTTTCCATTTGTGTAGATATGGATGAATTTATTGATTGAAAGAAAAGAGAAATAAGGAAAATATTTTAATTAATTGATTTAAAATAATTTCTTTTTGTCTGTTCTGATTCAAATCTTGCAAATTGACATGATTACCCAATTGGTTCTGCCTTTTTTTTTTTTTTTGAGATTTCTACTAATTTTTTTACAGACAATTGTTGATGTTCTCCGACAGTGTTCAAAGGTAAGCCAAGCTTCTTAATTGTCTTTTATCAAGGTAAACTTTATATCAGGTACTACATTTAACATTTGTTTCTTTAAAGAAATTTCAAAAGAATAATGATAAACTTATGTTAACATTTCTAAATTCCTTTAATAATTGAACTTTTTCAGAATCTCTTAAAATACTTTGAATATTATGACTTAATTCTCTCATTTTGCATAAAAAATTGTTTTCTTTATTGAAAGAAGTAATATGATGTTTTGGTATTTGTGTTTAAGTAAATGTTAATTTTCTGTGAAGAATCCAAAATTTTAAAGGATAAAAATTTAGGAAATTTAGCTCACAATATTGTTTCTCTTTTTCATTTTACGTTTTTGACTGCCATGATTTATTTTTTCTCTTCATCCTGTGTGACTTTCTTTGATGTTGTGAAGGCCTGTGTGGTCAAAAGAGAATTTAAAAAAGCTGATCAATTAATAAAAAGTGCTGTCCACTATGCTCGGTAAGTATGGATTACAAATTTCTTCTATTCCATCCTCGCCCATCTTTTAATTTCAAACAAAGTTAGAAAGCTTTTGAGGTTAAAAAGAAAAACACAATTCTAATTGTTTTACTGATTTTTTAAAATATTTTAAGAACTTCCCATCTCAAAATATAACCTTATTATTTCTTGAATTAATTGAAGAATAAATCTTGTAAACTTTTTTAATAAATCTTCTTTAACAGATTTTATGATAAACTGAAAATTCTTATATATCTTATAATACTCCAGTCAAATTGTAATATATAGGGAAAAACGTTAAGTATTGGATTTACTTTTTGCTTAATCAGCATCTGGATTTAATCATTTGATTGAATATTCTTTATTTGGTCAAAAGGCACGCAAGAAAAAAGTAATTTTCCATTTTCTCTATTTCTTTTCAGAGAACATTTTGGAAAACGGCATCCCAAATATGCTGATACTTTACAGGATTATGGTTTTTACTTATTAAATGTAGATTCCGTTGCAGCATCTGTGAAAGTATATCAGGTAATCTATATTCTCCCTCTCCCAGAATTATTGTCTCAACTTGAAATACTGTTTAAGCTGTAGCTGTTATCATTCTCCACTCTCTCTTTACAGATGGCATTGGATATTCGCCAAGCTGTGTTTGGAGGAAATAACTTTCATGTAGCTATTGCTAATGAAGATCTTGCCTATGCTTCATATGTGCATGAATACAGTTCAGGACATTTCAGAAATGCACAGTAAGCATTTTACTTTTTTTCTTTTTTTTAATAACATTTCTTTCAAGTTTCACTTCAAAACCAAGTTCTTTTTTTCAACTTGGTTTCTTGGCTAGGACCTAGGATACAACAACTGTATCTTCAGCAGAGGAGTAAGACACCCTACATCAAAGAGACCACCTTTGACAGTGGATGATGGCATGTATTAGAGGATAAAATCCTGGTGGTTAAAGGCTAACAGTCACATTAAGTTGAAACACCAGTTTCCATATGATCACCGAAGTTAAGCAACATTGAGCCTGGTCACTAGTAAGATGAGTGACTGCTGGGGGAATACTAGGTGATATAAGCTTGGATGTAGAGGTAGTATAATGGGTTAATTCATAGGACTTGTATCAAAAAAAACATTATTTAAAAAAAAAAAAAAAAAAAATTCTTATAATCTAAATATATTTTCTGGCTTTAAATAACCTGCAGAAAACAAATCAATCAAATCAAAGCATACTAGATCAGATGGCAATACCTCCTGTAAAGGGAGACACAAGTTTGAATCTTACTAGAGAGTACATTTTCTAAGTTTTCTCAAGTATGCAGACCAGTAAACAAAATAAATACAATTTGAAATAAAACAGAGCATCTACCCAAATACAGAGATCCACTAAAAATAACATTTGAAGTAATAAAAATGTTGGATTAAAAAAACAAAATCCATTAATTCTTATATATATATATATATATATGTGTGTGTGTATGTATATATATATATATATATATATATATATATATGATTGATATGGACTCCCCCGTTGTTTTCAACATATGAGTGTCTTTCAGTTCAGTTTTTATGCTTGTTTCATATGAGACAACAATCCTGCACAGGACTTTCAAACAAATCCACACAAAGGGCATACTGAAAGGTTGACCGTCATATGGGCTGATGTATTAGCCTGAGATTTAGTGTTAATTCCCTCAGATGGTTGAGAATTCTTTTCAAAGTTAGTTATGTCAAGGTAGCAGGTATTTCTCCAGTTTGCTCGGTTTTCATCAGCAAGTTTGAACTCTTCTATAGAGATGTTTGCAGCAATTAAATTGTATTTAAGTTTATCCTTGAAGTGTAACCAAGGACAGCTTACATTATACATGAGGATTTTTGATCATCGCTCATTCTGATGACATGACCATCCCATCTGAACTGTGATTGCATCAGAAAGGATTCAATACCACCAACACCACATTTGATGAAAAGATATATAAGGAATTAATGGATTTTATTTTTTTAATCCAACATTTTTATTACTTCAAATGTTGTTTATATATTACATATATATATAAAATTTTTCACTTCACAAGTAAAAAATTTAATTTTCAGATGAATACAACAATTTGGGGTAAATTGTCACCATTTTAGATTTTTGATTTTGCACATACATGTTATTTGTTTTTTACTTTGTTTTTGACTTTGTTGACTGCACAATATAGTAGGGTCTGTTGGGCACCATTTGTGAGAAAAAGAACACTATGATACAATTCACTGTCAGAAATTTGGAAACTGCATGCTGTACTGCTTGGCATTCATGCTGGAAGCTCCACTATGAACATTTCAGAGTGTGTGGGTGTCAATCTGAGGACAGTGCAGAAGATCCAGAAAGAGTTGGATGAGTCTAATGGTGATTATGAAGGTGTTTGAAGTGATCACTAGTGATGGTGACATTACGCCTCTTTCATCTTCCCACAGGGACTAAGACTCAACACAGAGGCCTACATCAAGTACTTTGAGGGGGTAGTACTGCTCTGGATCAAGAGGTTGACTGCTGGAAGACTTTATGTCTAGCAACAGGACCCTGCACCATGCTGCACAAGCAAGGGAACCCAGTCATGGCTGTCAGATAATTTCTGAGACCACATCACCCTATACATCTGGCCAGCTAACTCACCAGACTGCAACCCCCTTGATTATTATGTGTGGGACACAGTTGAGCAAAAGCTCCAGCAAAAATCCTTGTAACACCAAAGATGAACTGAAGGCAAGGATTATGGCAGCATTCAGCACTTAAATGAGGAGACTGTCCAGAAGAGTTGCAGGATATTCCAAAATCATCTTGAAGCCAATGGCGATTTTATTGAATAAATTTGCTCTTTAGTATTTCAAGATATTTTTGTGTAATTTTGGTAAATATATCTGTTAATATGTGATGTCAGCTTTATTTTCATTTTTGCATAAATTAAACGACAATTTACTCATCGCACCCTGCATATGCATACATACACACACAAATTTGTAATAAAATACTACAAAAACAGTAAACAAAGTCCTAACTTGTACTACTTTATGATCCACCGTTATAAAGTCTGAATTTTTTTATTAACTATATTTTAGAAAAAAGTATTCAGGTAGGTGGCCAAATGGCTAGAACATTCACTTTCCTGCCATAAGATTCAGGTTCAAAGTTTTGCACAAACCATGCAACATGCACATTTTCTTAACATCTTCAGTTGAAAAGGGAAGATTTTTTGATCATGCAAAAAGCACAATTTTTCATGCAAATCCACCAGTGATGAAGTTTGAGAACTTACAGATGCATAAAATCAAGAGAGATTTTTCACTTTAGTGTACTTTCTGTTATAAATGATACTGATCTAACATCTGTATGTAATATAAAACGTGACTTCAATTATGGCCAGAGCTTCCTTCTCAACAGTGTTATATCCTTTTTCACTCTCTTAGTGTTTTCAACGTAAATGCAACAGGCCTTTCATTTTGACTTAATACTGCAGATATAGCATAGTCTGAAGCATCACAATCAGCTTCCAAAGGTAATATTTTATCAGTAACCCATAAAGTTGCTTTACATAGTTTCCTCATTCATTGGAAATAATTAACTTTAACTTAAGAGTGTATTTTATCCAAAAAATCAGGTATCCATTTTGCATAATATGCCAGCATTCCCCTGAACTTATTAAGCATTTCCATATCTTCGGGAAGTTGCATTTCTTGTAATGGCTTCATCCATTCTGGATCAGGCTTAATAATACCATTTCCTACACAATATCCCAAAGTAAGTATTCAGTATTGTAATTTTTTTTTTTATGTAGTTTTAAAATTATTTAAAGTTAAGTTTCTTTTCTTTACAATGTTTATAAATTCTTCTACATTCTTATGCACTTCTGTCTCACATTCCATTATCAAAATAAAGAAACATATATTTATTTTCTTGGATGAAATTTTCCAATTTTTATTCAACCAATTTTTTTAGTACAATTTCAATTAAACAAGCAGTAATAGCAAAAGATCAATATTTACAATTGAATAAGTATTTTAGGTACCATCATAACTAATTCTAAAGTAAAATTCAGACAGTAACACTTGTTTTTCACAATAATATCACAGCAACTACATGAAATAGATCAATTTACAATTGTCATTATATATGTTATGTTGTACCTATAGAATATAATGGGTATGACCCAATACTTGTAAATACAATGGAATACCCTGTATGTTGGCTCACTGGAATTCACTTCTAAGTGTGCTTGTCAAACTCTCTGCCTCCAAGCAGGGAGGAACCCAGACAAGGCTATACTGAAGGGCAGAGTCTCATCTTGGCTGGTAGACAGCTACCCGACCCTGTTTTTACAGGGTCTATGGGGAATTTTTGCCCAAGTATATGGGCGTGGTTTACCCCACAATAATTTGGCCTTGTGCCACATGATTCACTTCTAGCAGTTGATTACTCACTACCCACTGCTGACAAATCTTGTATGTTGTTTCTGTTATAAATATTATCGTTCATTTACAGCTTTTGTTTTGGTTATTCATATTCAGTAACCTTTTCCTAGGTTACAACATTTTGGCAATGAGGATTTGAACTCATGCAGGGATACCCCAATGGATTATATTATTTGATTGTCATAGACAGTTTTTCCAAGTGACCATGACTCCAGCAGAAATTAAGTTTGCACGGAAAATTAGATCAGTTTTTGACAAACTGCTACCCAGTAAGAAAAAACATGATCATGCAGTACAAAAAGCTGTTGATCAAAAGGTTTTTTACTGGATGTATCAGACAAATAAAACATATTGGGAAGTCAGAACTATCATCCAAAGAATTGGCAGGATGGTATATCTAGTCAAATGACCAGGAATGGTGCACAAAAGGCACTATAATCAAATAAAAAGTAGGTATTCAACTGAAGAGAACAATACTCCAGATGAGGTTGAACCTATGGAGGTTCTTTTTTATATATTTGATGTACCCATCCCTCAGAATGCTCCTGAGATAGAAATCCAAAAAAGAGATAGTAAGAGAAAAAAAATGAATATGGAAATGATCGAAATCAACCCAAAAAGAAAAAAAAAATATTGACTCTGTACAGAGTAAATCCAAAAGGTGGAGAGTGTTATACCATACCTATGGATTATAATGGGTATGTCCCAATCCTTATAAATACAGTGGAATATACTGTATGTTGATTCACTGTGGTTTTCCACAGTGTGCTCGTCAAACTCTCTGCCTCCGGATAGAGAGGAACCCAGACAAGGCTATGCCGAAGAGCAGAATCTCATCTGGGGTGGTGGACCCAACCCCGTTTTTACGGGGTATACGGGGAATTTTTGACCGGTCCTATGGGCTCGGAAACCCCACAATAAACTTGGCCTTGTGCCACATCCAACTGTGTGGGGCAGTAGGTGAATATCTTCACTGTGGAATTCACTTCCCAGTGTGCTTGTCAAACTCTCTGCCTCTGGGCAGAGAGGAACCCAGACAAGGCTATGTCGAAGAGCAAAGCCTCATCTGGGGAGGTAGACAGCTACCCAATACTGTGTAAACGGGGTCTATGGGGAATTTTTGCCTGAGCCTACGAGCTTGGTTCGCCCCACATTAAATTCGGCCTTGTGCCACATCTGACCGAGTGGGGAGGTTAGTGAATATCTTCAATGTGGAATTCACTGGCATTCACTTCTAGCAGTGGATTACTTACTACACGCCACTGGCGAATCTTGTATGTTGTTTCTGTTATAAATATTGTTCATTTCCAAACTTTCATTTTGGTTATTCTTATTCAGTAACCTTTTCCTAGGTTACAACAATATAACAGCATATTCTTAGCACACATGACTAGATATTAACATATATGGTTAAATTAAAATTATAATACAGCAAGTATAATTATTTGGAATGTCCAAACGAATCTTAAATAATTAATATTACATATATTGAATCTTTACCCAATACCTAAATGTTCATATGAAACATTTTAAGAGAAAAGGAAGAGGTAAACACAAAACACAATGCTTTATACAATAACAAAAACAATTAAGCTGCTTGAGCTGCAATTAGTGCATCCATATTCAAAAATAACAAAATACTACACAGCCTAATCAATCTGAATACAAACATGCAATTAATTTTGGTATCCAAGAACGAGAAACCTCCAATGTTAATGGCATGTTAGGAACCATATACAATAAAACATAAACTGATAAATTGCATTGACTTTAACCAAGTTCATTTAAAGTATTATCAAACAACTAACCTAATTTTTCAACAGTGTTGGGCCAAACAGTATATTACAATTTTCAAAAGAAATCAAGTTATGTACAAAAATATAATTCCAACAAATATAAAACAAAATACCTGTATATTGATATACCTTCTTCTTAAAAAAAAAAAAAAAAAAAATCACATAAAAAATATCCTACTTAATTACAAACTCTTGAAAAACTTTTTAGTCTTACTAGAAACACTTTGAACCTCTTCAAATAGTTCATTTATCTTTTATCCTTCTCTTTTGCAGGAACCATGCTGAAAAGGCCATTGAAATTTTATCACGGATTTTACCCAATGATCACTTACTTTTATCTTCATCAAAACGAGTAAAAGGTAAAAATGTTACTTTTTCTTTTAAAAATTGAGTTTTAGATTAAAAACACTTTAGAATGTTTCTTGAATAAAATAAATATCTTTTAAAAATAACTACAAGAATCACTAAAAAATTCTAACTATAATGTCCTTGATAAGTTAAACAAAAGAGAACATAGACTTGCCAAGGACACCGAGTTGCATTTGCTACTCTTTATCTGTATCGGATAGACACTTCTTCTCCTCTTGTTGCTATCATTAGTCTCAGTTCTTTATTCTTTATTACCTCAGTAGATTTACAAACATTGAAAACTCTCTCTTCAAAAAATTCAAGTGGCATTGATCTTATTGCCCACAACACCTTCAAATTTGGTTAAAAATATTTTGAAGTTTGGATATTTTTTTTTCTTTACAGCTTTGATTCTTGAGGAAATTGCTATTGACAATGAAGACAAGAGTGTACGAGAACCATTATTGCGTGAAGCCAGAGAACTGCATGTCCAATCCCTGACACTTGCCATCAATGCATTTGGAGAGAGCAACGTGCAGACAGCCAAACATTATGGCAACTTGGGCCGTCTTTATCAATCAATGCATGAATTTAAGGTAAGAATTTCAAATCAAACATGACTAAAATTTGTTCAATCAGTTTCTTTAAATTATTAACCTGTCCATCTGTACAAAGATGAGATTTCATTAGTAATAATAAACAATTTCCTTGCAGTTTCCTGCTTTTATAGTATGTATATTTTCTATTGGATTTTGCAGACCAGAAATTACAATCTGATATGAAACCAAGAAATTGATAAACATTTGTATTCTCAAGTAAAAGGGCTAATTAATAAAATCACTTTTCATCTTCTATGAAAATACACTACAAAAATTGTGCTTTCTTTTCCTTGGTTACATAAAATGCAATGTATTTACAAGACATTTTCATTTATTTCCTCCAACATTAAAAATAAAACACTAAAATAAACTTAAGATATCTGGTTGGTGAGGGAGAATAAAAAAAAATTCACTTTTAAATACATGGAAAATTTAGATGTTATAGCATTTTGTGAATCTCTTTAGACTACTCTTTGTTAGATCTTCAACTACATAATCTGAATATGTTTCAAATGCATCTTTCTTACCATAAATCAAATTATATTTCACATATGACAAGTTGATATCTTTGTTAAAATGAAAAATAATTGGTCTCAACATGTAAACATTTTTGTTTTGTATTGTTTGGTTGTTACCTCATAATTCCCAAATAGATAAGTATGAGGTACTAAAAATATTGTTCACCATTTTATTAACAATGTAAGTAACCAATAAAACATTACATAAACTTAGAACGAGTGGTTGTCATTAGAGAAGTGATGCTGCTGATTAATACTTAAAAATATCTTTTCTTCCTCATTGTATATTTATTTAACAAGTGTATGAATGGATGTTAGTCATGGTACATCTGGTATCTGACATGTTTAAAGCCCTGATGCCTTTCTCTATCAAGAGCAATAACTTACCTAGATCATGTCTGCTAGGAAAGGGACTTTATGTAAATCCCTACAGTAATAAGTAAATTTACGTTTTTAGTTTTTACATTTTTCTAATTTCTCTTATTACAGCAAGCTGAAGCTCATCATTTGAAGGCCATTGAAATTAAGGAAAGATTATTGGGACCAGAAGATTATGAAGTGGCTCTGTCAGTTGGCCATCTTGCATCATTGTATAATTATGATATGGAATATCATACTGAGGCAGAAAGTTTATACAAAAGATCTATTGAAATTGGTGAGTTTTCTTTCAATTCTCTTATTTACATTTAAGTTTTTAGAATTTGAACTTTGTCTAGTCCTAAGTCAAGCATATTTTTAAAGCATTAACAGTAGCCAAATCTTCATATATTAAAAAACTAGCAGTATAACCCGTCTTTGGCCAGGTCTTTCATTACTGGGAATTTTTGCCATTCAGTTGGAGCAGTTTAAGTTTAAAGTCAGCCCAAAAAAAGATTTTTGATTTTTTGCCTTCATGGTTGTAATTTTTTCCAGTCAATTTGGACTCAAAATTTGCACTGAAAAATTCTCTATCAAACAAAAAAAAATATTTTCAGCGAAATCTGATGAAAACTGTAGAAATGCATAAATAACATCCGATCACACATACGCACACACATTTTGAGAATTATAGATATTCCTGAATCTATTCATTTTTACTTAATACTTTTTTTTTTTTACATGAATTCAAAGCTTCCTGTAATGATGTCTCATTTTTCACATGGTTTTGTTTATTCTTGATGTTTAATTCATTTTCATATTACCCAAGATATTTACTCTTTATTTTATTGGGTTTTTCCTCGATTGATATAAAAATCCAGTGAATTTTTAAGAACCCTTCAAATATTTAACAGCAACACAATTGTCTTATTTATTGTGAAAGAAAAAGGCAGGGCATATGATTTTTACTGATTCTTTCTACATTATTGTTACTCTTTACATGATTTTTTTCCTCCTATTTTAGGCAAAAAATTGTTTGGTGCTGGATACAGTGGACTTGAGTATGATTATCGGGGATTGTTACACTTGTACCACAGTCGACGAGATATGGAGAATATGATGGAGTACAGCCACATTTTGCAGGACTGGAATAGGATTCGTGATCGAACGAATGCTGTGGAAGTTAAGCCTTTAGACTTTTCACTGGACTTCTCAATACAAGATCTTCATAAAAATCTCTTCAATTCAGATATAAACGTTACCCGGTGAGTGGGGGGGGAGGGAAAAAGAAGGACAACAACTTGTGCATGTATGGTGCATGTTTGTGTGTGAGTGTGTGTTCAACCATTCTTATTTCTCTCTCAATCCTTATGACTGCATTCAACTTTGTGGCATTCCCCTTATCTACTCTCTCACACACACACACACACACCCCTGAATATAAACTTTTGTCCAAGTTTTACCTTTTTTCTGCTAAGATAGAAATCCCTTTGATAGAAACTACAAACTTTTCATGATTCACCTGTAATGAATAAGCATAACACTGCCGGGGAGGAGAATTACTTTGCTTTCTCTTTTCTCACAAACAGAATAATGGCTGCAGTATTATAATTATTATTTAAAACCATTTCTCCTTTGTCAAGATTGTTGACTGACAGAGTGAAATCTTCTCATCAACAAATCCTGTTTTCTTACCCTCTCCCTCATTTTTCATGAAGATTGAATTTCAATTCCCCTCCCTAAGTGGGCAGGAAGGAGAGACTCGGAATTGATTCAAACTGCTTTCCCATTTCCTTTTTCTGAAAAGAAATCACTTTTTTATCTAGAGTACTACAAATTTTAGCTATGCAGTGGATAAGAAATTTTCACTTTTGGTTTTTTGGTTTTTCTTTTAGCTTTGCTTAAATCTTTCTCTTTGGCCTTTATCATGATTTGGATAAGTTATGTGCATTCCCCCCCTGCAAAAGACAAGATGCATAAATTGAACATTTTGTCTTTCAATAGGAAAGGTAAAAACAACAAAACTTTGCATTTGGTTTTTTTTTTTTTTTTTTTTTTTTGTAAGTACATTGTAAATGTAAAAATAAATTATTTTTTTTATTTATTTATAAATCTTTCCTTTAACAATGACTAAAAACTTGAAAATATTTAAAATTTTGTTTAACAGAATTTCATCTGCTGACAAATTTGCACCTGTTGCGTTGTATGATTCACTACAATCAAAACAATTTGGGAAGACGGATGTTCTATCTTTTTTACAGAAAATTTTCTCTTTCTTGACTTCTTTGAGAGATATTAGTAAAACAGAAAAAATTCATTGTGAAATTTCTTTGCAACAAGTGATGACAGCCTTTCTTTGACTTCTGATTTTGATTAATGCTGTTCCATTGAATTTCTCTTCAGGCAGGTCTCTCCTCCTCATCCCACTAAATGTCTGCTTTGTTCATACATTTCTGCTGCATACCTCCTCAAATGTTCTGCTTCAGATACAGCAGGTGGAATTGGAAGGCTTTTCCTGTCGAGCAATCAGTTGGTTTACAATCAAAATGATGGAAAGTATCATGGTTTCTCCTGGTGAACATTTTGACTTAGGTTTAAAAAAAAGATTTATAATATATATGAACTTGGACAATTTTTTTTTCTCTCTCCAACTGGGTTTATGGTATTTGTAAAATCAACAATACTGAAGTGGTATCTTTCCTATGAATCTAAGAATGATTATTTTTAGTCTCATAGCTAATATTTCCATTGAAACAATGTCAAGTGATTTTCCTGCCAAAACTAACCTGTTTGAGTGATTTAGTTTGTGTTTTTTTTTTTTTTTTTTTTTTTGTGAAAGACATTAGCAAAAATTTTTTTTTTTTTATGAATTGAATTCTGCTGGGAAAAATATCTTCTCAATATATCAAATTTGACAAAATGTCTTAAAGAAAAATGTTTTAATCTATGCCATTAAATTTAGATCATGTATCAGCATTTCTATAATCTCTTCATGTTTGACTTTGTAAATTTTGAAGTGAAAATCTTTAGCAAAACTTTTCCTTGTTTAAACAAGACGCTTCAATGAGCATTAACACTGAAATAACTTGGTTTCAAATTTCCTCAATTATTTTATTCATTTAGAATCACAAAATAAGCAACTTTCTTTATATGTTAATAAAGTCTAGTCCTTTTTTAAAAAAAAGTAATTTTCTTAGACAACAATCTTTTCCTTTTCTAAAGTGTAATAGGTTTTTTTTTTTTGTTTTTTAGTCATAAATAGTTTTATTTTCATACTATCCTCAAGAAATTTTGGTTACTCTGATAAAAAATACTTGGCTGTTTGAAACTTATCTTCAGGGATTTGTCTTTTTTTATAGATTATTAGAATCTTTAAATGAAGCAACCTTTTTAGATTTAGGAAAAATAATTTATAAATTTTCTTATTTCTTTTTATAGTATATGTTTAAACATTTGCCTAATTTCCATTGTTGTATATAATATAGAAATTATTTTGTACCTTTTTTTTTTTTATTATTCTTTTTGCTTTAAGGAAATTCAATTGTAATGCAATTTATTTTTTAAAACTTTGTTTGGTTGCTTCTTTCTCCAGCTGCAGTTTTCCCCAGTTCTGTAATGCTTCAATTTCCAAAGTTTTCTTGGCATTTGCAGCCCTTGAAGCTTAAACAGAAGATAAATTATTTTGAGAATTTTAATTTTTTTCTTTCCCATTTTGTGTTAATGAAATTTATAAGCCAACAGTAATTTTAAGAAAATTCATCAACAGATACAATGATAATAGTTCAATCCTGTTAATCTTGACCCTCACCCCACTTTTTGAGTGAATTTTAACTATTTTCTAAAATTCTTTAACTCAATTCCAAATAAGTCCAGTTGTGTTTTGTGGCTATGGTTATCAGTGTTTGTTGGTTGTATGGCACTCACCAAATAGCAGAAAATTCTTGTAGAAAAGAAGCGATTCTCTAGCTTTTGGCTGTTATTTCTAAGTGATTGTTTTTTTTTTTTTTTCATTTCCATCAGGTGTTTTACTCCATTCCTTAATGGAAACAAATATTTTCAAGAAAAATTGTTTAAAAAAAAAAAAAAAAAAAAATAAGTTTTTAGAACAGAAAAATTGTTACTGCCTGTCACTAGAAAGTTAAGTTTTGTTTTTTTTTCCCCCCCTGTTAAAATAATGTAAATTTTTTATTTTTTTAAATCACCATAACTTTGATCTCAATCCACTTTTACTGTTAGGAAAGTTTTGTTCCATGTCAATTCTGAGCAGTTCTCATCTGGTCCAGCTGTCTTGTCTGAATGTGATAATTACACTTTGCCCACTGACCTCCCACACCCCACCATTTTTGTTGCATCTTAAAACATCTTGTCAAATCATGAAGACTAATGGTGAAAATAAAGCAGGAGATGCATTTCCTGAATTTGACTTTCAAATATTTCCAATTTAAAAAAAAAAAAATAGGCCATGTAGTGAAATGTTCAACTAGTGTGTTGTATGTACCCAGTTAGAATTATTGTATAAATTTTTCAGTCTCTTGGCCATAGGAAATAGATGCTGAAACTTGTATAGGTAATTTTAAATTCTGGACAGATTTGAGCATAAATTTTTTAAAGTTTGCTGACAATCATATTTCTCTTGGATCTTGAGGCTCCAAATTTCATTGTAGTTTTCCTGTGTTTAAGTCTCTCTTTTCCATCTGTCCAAATTGTGGCAAACAAATGTTTTATCAGATACTGACTTTTTTTGTTTTTACTAATTTTTTATCTAATTTACAAGATGCTAAATGTTTCTAGTATAACCAGATCTCTTCCCCACTCATTAATATCTTTGCAATAAGGAAGTATCTGCATAGAAATGTGTTGCTAATGAAAAATAAACTTTTTACTTTTAGAATTGGCTCACAAGACTTATCGTACAACAGTTTAAAATTATCATAATTCAATCAACTCACTTGACTTGCCATTTTATGAGTTCATGATGAACTGCAAATCTTGAATATTTGTTTTTTAAGTTTAGATATTGCCTTGCTTACTGATTCCCTTTAATCGATCTCACTTATGTGGTTTTAGAAATCTCTCGCTTACCTCCCTTTATGTAAATATTTCCCTCTATGTACAAAAGAGATGAGAGGTTCCAACCCTCTGATACCAATTTCATATCTGCTGGAGATTTCTTTCTGGGGAATTAGTTTTCTATATAAGATCTGTTCAAAATTTACATACCTCAATTTTCTAATCCAGAATTTAATGTGCTTTATTGTCAAAAGTTGATTTTTATGCTGACCTGATGCTCCTTCCATATTAGGCTGTGAGAATTCAATTCATGACTAAGACAGAGGCAACATTCTGTTGCATGTTGAATTCGTTTTTCTCATAAAATTAGTGAAAATAAGCAACCCCCTAGCCTCTCCCAACAAGTTTAACTCTTGTTTTGGGGATTTGTAATAGCTTGTGAGCAAAAACAATTTACTCCTATTAAACCCCCAACCTCGTTTTCCATTCCTCTAATTTTAATAGTATTATTTTTAGGGGTGTTTTCAAAGGCATTTTATAGGCAATACATTCTTTTTTTTATTTTCAACTTGAAAACTTTTTTGCATAGTCACAAATTAAAAAAAAAAAAACATGTCATTTGCATTGGAAGGTTAAAAAGATTTATAAAATTCTCCACACCCATGTGTAATATAAGCATCTTAACATCTGACAGTATAAATACTCCTTATGTCTCTAGCCATTTTTATCTTCTTGACAAAACCTAGTTTAGTGGAAGGGTCATCAGCTCACCAAATCTCTTCTAGTCAATTTTCTTTTGGTTTACTATTGTAATGTGATAGGTAAGAAATTGTAATTAAATGAATGATTCCTGCAAAGTAAGCTCTTTAAATATATTGGACCAGTAGTCAAGACTGACTGGGGCACTGCACTATATAGAACATTTTTTTTCGTGCATGACAGGCAAATAAGAACCAATTGTTGAATAAACACTGACTGAATGATGTGTGCGCATTAATAAAGTCAATTCATCCAACTACACATATTTTGCTCTTATTTGTTAAATTGGTTTGCTTCTCAAAAAAACAAAAAATAAGCTTTCAGCATCAAGTTTTTTTTTATTTATTTATTTACAATCTTTTTCTATTTTTTCTTTTTTAAATATCATGTATCTTGCTGTTATGTCTCTAAGCCATTGCTAAGAAGGTTTAGCAAAAAACTCCCCAATTCTTCATCCTGAAATGAATAAATAAAAATAATGGTAGTTAGATTTCATGAAATAAGATTTTTGTTTTGTAAGTAAATCTGCTCACTTGGCCAAGTTTTTCCTATTTTATGATTACAAACAAATCTACAATGGTTAAAAGGTAACAAACCTGGTGCAACCAAGAAACTGCAATGTCTTTTGTTTCTTCATCCCCAGAGACACGAACAAGAACAGTATCAGAGATGGTAATAGAACCATCAGAAGAATAATGGATGGGATAATCCTTGAGTTTACTGCAAAAAAATAAAAAAAATAATTACAGAATAGAACAATGACAACCACTTTTTGTCCTGATTTTCAATGCCTACAAATGGCTTGACATCAACAATGAAATGTGGAAGTAGAGTTATCAAAAGGAAAAATTTATTTTAACAATTACACCTCTTCAATATTAATCTTGAGAAAACTAAATTGTACTAAAGTGTAGAATTTAAATAATTACTTTGATTTAAGATGAATTTTTGTGATGATAGGTTAATTGGGATGAACCAAGTCACTAGAGTTACTTAACATCTATCAGGGCATAAGACAAAAAGCAGGACAGGGACTTATGTCTAGCAGCAAGGAAAAATATCTCCTAATTCAAGTCTATATCTTGAATAAGGAGTTAATTGTTGATAGCTAAGTTCATTTAACTTTGACTAACAAGATTTGTTTTATTGTTGTTAGAATGGAACTGTATTGGTTTGCAAATCAAGGGAAGGCATATTCTTTCTAGCCATTAATATAAATTTTATCTTGCATTTTTTTGTGTGGATTTAAATATGGAATTGTTCAAGGGAAAAATAATTTGTAACATTGATAGAACAAATATTTGAAATGAGAAACAATAGTAATTCAAACCTTTTAATCTTTTGGTAAAGACGGTCTGCTGTATCTGCTACAGGGCCTTCATCATCCAGGGAGATGGTTGATGTAAAACGAAGCTGATGTTGCCTTAGACCCAAATCACTCATGGCTTCAACTGGATCCACAAGTTGGGTTTTCTATTAACAACAATCAAAATGATTTTACCAATTTTATTAATTCAGTGACCATTACTTATTTTCATAAGAGGGAGAGGGAAAGACTGAAAATTATTTGAACTTCTCAGTCATTTGCTACCAAAAATTATTAGTTTTTACTAAATTATCAACAAAGGTATGAAATTATCTATTTACTAAATTATCAACAAAGGTATGAAATTATCTTTTTTTTTAATATTTTAAATCCATTTTTTAAAAATTGTTTTCATGTTGGTTCAAGAGGTAAAAATTTAAGGAAACTGGATATTTAATTATACAGTGGTCATCATTTCTTTGTAAAGTTCATTTCATGATCAACAAAACAGTGGCCTTTAAACTACTAAACTCAATCCAAAAAACATTTGTTTATAAAGAAAATATGTTTTACTCACATTGGATTTTATGACAAGAGCTCCATTCAAAATTCGAGGACGTTTAGGGTCAGGAATTGATAAGCCTGCCACAAAAATATTCAACATTTATCAAAAATTTCAAATCCCACTTCTTTAGGATTGGATTATTTTTTTCAAAGAAAGAGAAAAATAAAAGCAAATTTATAGAATAAATTCTAAAGAAAAACTTGTAATGTCAATATCAACTAAAACATTACAGTTAAGCAGTCAACGAATGATCTTTTGAAAATTCTAGATACTTCTGTGGCCCAAATTGGTACTAGATCACAAGAACTAAAGTTTACTTTCTAGTGAATTAAAAGTTTTTTTGCCAAATTTACTATGGCTGGAAATGTTAATTTTATCTGACAATCAGCAAATTTAATTTTAAATATGCATGACAAATACTTGAAAAATTGATCAACAGGATTTATTTTTGAATGAAACTTGTCACATTTTACACATTTGTGAGACATGTCAATATGGTGCAATTGTTACTCAAATAGAGAAAAATAGGTATGCCTTTACCAGATAGAGAAGCTTCCCTCTTGAGAAGAGTGACAGAAACATCAAGTGGAACATTGTGAATGGTTCGTATAATGGCTGTTTCACCATTGGCTGGTTTGAAACAATCAATGCCTACACATGCAAAAAAAAAAAAAAAAATTCTATTGAAATAATAACGACACATGGAATTGAAAGTCACAAATGCATGTTTAACATGTTCATTTCTAATGATATATTTTGAGACTAATTGAGTTGAGGGCATTTCTACCCACTACCCTACACACATCAAATGAGGTACCGAAACAACATTTAACTTCCCTGTCTTAAGATTAATTTCAAACTAGGTTTTTCATGTAAGCATCTATGGTCATGCCTTTTACCAAATCTTACATCATCAAGACTTATATTCTATTTAGAGAAACTGTCATTGTTACTGGGTTATACAAGACTGTTGAAAGGTTTTCATCCAGAACCAATTCTCAAAATGTTGCTATCAATTTTTTTTTTTTTTTTTTTTTTTTTTAAATCCCTTCTTGTTTGGGCCAAGAACTTTTCAGTACCTCTTAAAAAATAGGCAGAGAAAATATTTTGTAACGGTTAATCTTTCCTAAAAGAATACCAAAAATTTCATGCTTGAAGAGAATATACAAAAAAGTCCTGGTTATACTTGAATGAGTTTGGGAAACATGCTTATTTTTTTTTTTTACTTATCAAATTAAAATCAAAGCTAAAGTGATTTTTATTTAAAAAAAAAAAAAACTGAAAATTCATCTGCATTTATTGTTTACTTAGCTGAAATGGAGCAAGTTGAAATGAAAAGTCATACCAAATTCTTGTTGAATTTTCTGCTTGAGGAAATCCATTTTGGCAGCTTCCCCATGCACCAACATGACATTACAAGGTTCACACTGAGACACCAGTTGCATGATACCTTTTGCATCTGCATGAGCACTGAATGACATGTATCTCACCTGTAGCTTCACCTCCAACTGCAAAAAAGAAAGATCATCACTGGTGAAATTTCAACAGGTACATTTATTTGCCATCTCTAGTAATTGAGAAAACTATTTAGACTAACTGAAAAAGTTTCAAGAAATGTAAAAAGACAATATAAATACAAAGGAATGACAATTTCCAACTGGGTGCCATATTAGAAAACTGAAAAGGGAAGTAACAATGTTCATTTCTAAATTCCATTCTCACTTTCCATATTCACTAGTCAAGAATTAAATAGCAAAGTTTTTGTCATTCAGATGGTAGAACATACATGAATAAAGTTAGTATTCATAGGAGTAGTTACCTGACAGTCTTCGAATACTCGGACAGTGCAGAAGCAATTTTATCAATCTACTGAAAGGTCAGTTGTAGGCCACCAATACTGGTCAGGAATATACACATTTTCAGATAGCTTCAACCCTTGTATATGCTTCCTTCTTGACTGAAGATTGCTTTACCTCAGCTAATGTTAAAATTCTTTAGGAGTCTACAGTTAGACCACCTAGAGTGAGGATGCAGCAATAACAACATATCTAATTATATTGTTTACACACCGACTATTGTCACCATCTTTGTTTTTCGGCTGTTGTGATAACAACAATGATAACTGGTCACCACAAAAATTCCAATATATTAGGTTGGTGCAAAAATAATGTTTTTTGACATATTTTTAACGTCAAAAAACGACATTATTTCTGCACCAACCTAATAATAAAGCAACACATCTGTTTCTATCTTCTGATCAAGAAACACAACAGCAACCAATGCTGCATTACCTCTCCAAATACTGAAATGTATCAACTGTTTTGTGATCATAGAAATACAATGGACTTCCTTTTGAAGGTAATGTTTACTTGTGAATTTGAGATCCAATGTAAATAACGGAAAAATCATCCCTATTCTGAAAGGGAAGATAGGTTTTTGAGGGACAGGTCAGTCTAGTAAATCTTTGATTCGACCTAAGTCAGGCTTCACCATAATTTCACTTATCAAATCCAGATTATTATTATTATTGTGGCAACAAAATAAACCTGTACAGGTTCTTTTCAAATCAACTCCTTTGAGATACTTTGCCAGTGTGGCACATCAAATACCTCAAAACTTCATTTCACAATTTGTTCCAATGTTCTTTGGAAACTGGCCAGTCATTCCAAAAGCGATTCTACAAAATTGATATAGTGAATCTAAATGCAGCATATATTCTTTCCTCACATTTTGATAGCCATTTTTTTGTTATGTAATCATCAAAAGTGCTGAAGACATGGTGACTAGTAAGCTCATTCACCATGTCTTCAATTCAAGCAAAAGGATATTTATCCAGGACGATGAATTTGTTTATAGTTTGAAAATAGTCAATTATTATTTTTGTGATTTTCAGGAATAATTGCCAGTATTTGAGTTCACCAAGGAGGCCCAAGAAAGGTTACTATCTTCAACATACAAGTGACCTCCAACCAAGTAAATTAAGCATACTGTATCTTCAGGATTTTACTGCTATAGTAAGAAAAACTTCAAAGTTAAATTAGAAAGCATGCTAGATAAGGCACATAGCAGATGGCAAGTGGTGGCAAAAGACATCCAATTGCTATTTCTATAAAAGAATGCGACTTTAATAGCCAAGTCCAAGAATAACATCATTACATATGTTGGCTCTGAGACACAATCTGACAACATATGCCCTGCTGTTCAGCTTTAGCTATACAACATAATGTCTGAGGGTGTTAGAGGAAAATATATGACTAGCTATTATTATTCTTTCTGAGATCAGACTAAAGCTTATACCAACATTCTTGGTTTCTTTAGCATTAATAAAGCTTTCAGAGTTTTTAATATCTATCATTATGTCCATTGGTTTGCCTTGAAGTCTCCCCAACCCAGAATAAAACTGTATAAGTACATGAATTTTATCAATACCTGAAAGTTGGAGCTGGTTTACTAGAGTTCAAGAAACAATAGTCAAGAAGTTTTCAAAATATTTTCTCCAATGTTTACAAATAAATATCTGTAGAATTAGGTGTCAATGGCTCCAAATCCAGATGTTTGGCTTGCAGTACTGCACCATTCCTCTTTTTAAATTTTAGTTTTAATAAATTGAGAGATGTAACTGTTTAGGTTAACTTCTGAAACTTTAAAAACAAACTCCATTTACCCAAGGGAAAAACCATAATTATAATTGCATGGTCAGTGAATTGTGTTTAAAGAACAAATGACAATAAAAATGAAAGAACCAAGTTTCAGTTAATAAGAAATGTTGATTCAAATGAGAATTGCTAACTCACCACTTGTTTATCAAATTCTAATCTTTTGATGCCTCCAAGAACTTTATGACCAATTGTTCCCGCCACACAATAACCAGGCATGATAAGCTGCAAAAGAGTCAATTATTGATTGTAAAGAAAAATAATTCAACTCATGGAAAATGAGAAATATTGAGTAAATAACTCAACCAATTCTCATTTTTACAACTTATAAAGGCAGGAAACACAAAATAGAAATTCAGGCTTCAATTAATTGTCACTTTTCACATGAATGAGATATTTAAAATCTGGCTAATTGGGAGAATTTATGTAAAAAGTGAATTGCCCATAGATTCACATCAATAAGCAAAGATCCTGTTGGATTGTTTTTTGTTTTTTTGTTGTTTTTTTTTTTTTTTTTTTTACAGAAAAGTCTAAATTCTTTGTCCTGTTTTACAAAAACATAACAAAAAATTACCAATTTTTTAAGTGAATTCCAAAATTCCTCTTACCATATTGTTTTCATTTGGTGCCCATTTTCTGAAGATTTGTAGAGAGAGACCAGCATGCAACATTCCTGGAGTTGCAAATACAACCATTGGACCTGGATTATCAATATAAGATCGATCAAATGGCTGAAAAAGAAATTGATTTTTTTTGTAAACAGAAAATGATTCTTACCTAAAAATTGATACTTTTATGGTTACAAAATAACCAAAATTTTACATTTTTCACCCACAAACTACAATTGAAATGTTAAAAATGTTTAGAAAAATAAATATGCTGAAAGTAAGAAAATTAATCAGTTTTGCCTTTTTATATGAAATTTCACAAGTTGAAAAAAAAAAAATAATAATTTGATATTTGGACATCTTGTCAGATTTTGACTTCTAAAATCTGTGTAGTAAGAGAGAAATAATGCAATTTTCTACTGCTATGCTTTTACTTTTATGAACTAAAGTTTTGTCAGCAACTGTTAGTTTGTACCATAAGTGAAACTGGAAGAATTTCACTCTTCTCCTGCCCCAACCAGCCTTAAATAATTAAGTAGAATTTATACTCAACCAGTCAACCAAAGAAAGGTGGATGCTGTTGTGATATTTTACTTTTGCAACTGGACAAACAGCTCTGAGATTAAATAGCTTTTGAATGTGATAAGTCATCCAAATTTTATTGCCCAAAATCTTATTCCAATGATAATGCCCACACTGCCACAGAACATAAATAAAAAAAATTACACTAGGTAACCATTATATAAACACAGCCATCCAGAAGGCTGGGATACCTGGCTTCCCCAGCTGTCTGGAACATTCACACATGATTTGGAACTCAATCCTATCAGCCAAACAAAATAAAACAAATGCATATGATTCAGTTCCTAATGATCTTATTTGATTATCCCTTGAATTATTCAATTTCCTGGGGAAAGGTTGGAGAAATCATAATGAAACATTTCAGAGCAACATTAATGCAGTTCACCATTGTTAACTACACTACCAATTAGCAAGTCCTCAAGGTCAGCACCATGATAGGGTATGTGATTTCACCCCTTTTTTCATTATGTTCATGCAACTCATATTAAAGGGTCAAGTGCAAACAGCAAAGGGAGTGATGACTAACAAATGGTCCTTCTTCCTTCCAGAGTGTTCATGGATGACGTTACCATTCTGGCCCTATTTAAGGTTGGTGCTGATGAACAGCTACAGTACTACTATAAGCTCTTCACATAGGCGAGAATGAAGAAAATCCAAAGCTTATCATTACTCAGAAGCTCTGTCAAAGAGATTCACTTCATGATCCTGACAGTCAAAGAAAAGCTAGTGTGAGAGCCTCGGATGGCTGTATAAAATTCCACTGACTGATCCTTCTCCACAGTGGGACTCTCTACTAATGCCAGAAACCTGCAACTTCCCATCTTCTCATTGGTGGAGGGGTTCTAGGTCACAAAGGTACACCTTCACATGATGATGAGGGACTCGACCAATGAATTCGTCCACAACCAGATATCAAAACTAGCAGTAGAAACTATCCAAGAAGCAGAATCTAGCCTGTGAACCAAGGAGATTATGCATGTCTACAATCACTACAGATGTATGTAATGAAAAGACATGAAACAGAGAAACCTTATTTAGGCTTTATTCAGTGAATATGAATAGTTAGTATAGACAGGACTACTTATAAGCAGGAGCAGTCCATTTTACAATGAAAGGCAGAGAGGAAAAGAAATGTTCACAGAAATATACATGTAGTATCATAAAGTGATAGAAGTGGTCATGGACTTAGTACACAGTGTGAAGCAGCCAACAGTCTGTAACAGCCAGAAAACCCAAGATCTGTTTTCAAAAGGAAGGTGAACACTGTGTAGAAAACCCAAAAAACTCCCAACATGACGCTAGTGAGTGGAGCCCTTGATTGGAGGGTGTTAGTTGATCTTAGAATACCTCTGCAATTTCTGGTAAATATCATTGACAGACATGCCCCAATTTTGTAGTGTGGTCTGATTCAAAGAAGTGTGTCCTAGTAGAATTAATGGTTCCATGGTTAGAGAACAGGGAGGAGCTGCACAAGCAAAAGAAATCAGACTGCATGGAAAAGGGGTAGACATATGTGCTACCTATTGAGATTGGGTGCCGTGGATTCTTTGGATGGTCAATTGTTTCCTTCCTTTTGCCTGAAGCATGCTTTACATCATCTCCAGACCATAACTCAACAGGTATCAGGTTGGATCTGGTCAAGATCCAAAATAAACAAATTTAATTAAAAACCATGCTTGCAACACAATACTACTTCCAATGTGAAACACCTCTGTTTATCTTCCATTCTACATCATTGATAATGGTTGCTATGAGTGCATTGTGTATTGGTTAACAATCAAAAGCAAACACTTAACACAATGTTGTAAATCTGACTTGCAGTTGAAAAAAAAAAAAAAAAAAAAAATCAGAGACTATCACATATGCACAAAAAAAAAAACAAAAAAAACAATACCCTGTCCAGTGACAAAAGCTGCTAGTGGTACAAGGGGTGGCAGTACTACCTTAGCCACTGAAACTGTGTTAGCTCCACTGGTTGGCAGCTGACGAGAGCAGGGTATCACACAGGCTTTCATACATCATATGTGGAAAATAGAAATGAAAACCTTAGGTCTAACTTGTAAACACTTACCCATAAACACTTCCACCCATGTCATCCAACAAAAAACTTACTTTTATATGTTTGAATTCAAACATATTCCTTTGAACAAAAGTTTTCTTAATCTTCTGACTTGTCCATGTGATAAACAATTTGTAGTAATGATTTGCCTAAAACAGAAATAAAAGCAAACATCTAAATTTTGCAAATACACAAACTTAATTCGTAGATAAAAAGCATAAAATATTCACTCAAGTTTTGCTATTCATTTCAAATTAGAACGTTTGGAAACAACTAGAGGAAGAATTCAGGAATTTCATCAATAATGAATTTGACAAATCTTTACCTTTTCTGTCAGTCCAAGGGAGAAATAAATGGGAGCCTTTAAATTCATGCGTTCCCAGTATGTTTCCAACAAAATGCATAATTCCTGGGCTCTGCCAAGTGCAAACACAGGTATCAACACCTTTAAAAAGAATTATAAACGTGAAATTGAATTGAGAAACAAAGGATTTTAAGATGTTCTCAGTGTAAGCAGTCATTTTAGAAACTGCATGTGTAATTAGCAGACTGGATGAACAAATCTTGAAACTTGTAAACCATAAATCAAAGTACCAATCAACAAAGGATGAATTTGAAAAAGATTGATATTAGACATAAAATAATTTCCTAAGCAACTGAAGTGAAAAAATAAAGATCATCATTTAAGGCTTTATTCAACCAAGATAATTTGTTAGCTTCAGTTTACTAACTACAAAATTGCTTTTTAACAATGTGGAATATGTGATACTACTCTACAGTGGTAGGAGTGAAAAGGTATATTACCATATTCTCCTCCTCAAAATATTTCTCATCGCTATAAATCCAAACGGGTTTATAGACAACATGTACACCTATATCTTCTGGGAAACTACAGCTCTATCAGTAAGGTTTGTGGAGTATTACCTGGCTTGATAAAGGTAGTTTTGAAAGGTTTTTCCAGCAAAACTGGATAATCTGACGACATCTACAGGTATCTCTTGCATTTCTTCAACTTCATCTACATGTATCTCTTGGGGTTCGTCATTAATAGAGGTATGAATTGGGGCTAAATGTCTAATAGATACTGTAGTCACTTTGCATTTTGGTGTTGAATGTGCACATAATTTGGTTTTGTTTTAAATAAGTTCCACCTCTTCAACCAAAGGATCCATCTTGTTCATTCAAATATGACACAAAGAGAATGAGTCATGGGTTACATAACCATGAGGGCAGTGAATCTCCAGTTGAGGAACAATGGGAGTAATTAAAAAAAACCTCTCATGTAGTGTCATATTAGTAGCTGTGCAGAGTAATGAATGAATTGAATGAAGGGCTGCAGGCAAAACTGTTTATGAATGTAGAACTGATACACCATGTGATTTCAGAGCCATGGTAATTGTCCTCCATATAATTCCACTGAACTTCTCCACCTGGCCATTTCCTTGAGGATTATAACTCATGGTCCTACTATAGGCAATCCCCTTAAAAATTATAAACCTCAGCAATTCCTTGCTAATAAAATATGACCCCCTTTTCAAGTGGATGTAGGCAGATTTGGTTTATTTTACAGCAGATCAACCTGGATGGGTTATTTAATGCCAACAAAATTTTTATAATAGATTCTTATGAATAGAGTCTATATTCTTTGTAAGGAAACAGTTTGTAGATCTGGTTTCATTGATATACTTTTGTAAAGAGGGTTGTTGTAAAGAGTCTGCTTTCATTGATGTATTCTTTTCCGATACATGGTTTGTAGAGGAATTGATTTTGGCATTCTCATTTGGTTTATAATTTTTGGTAGAGTCCTACTGTTTTGAGAAATGATATTATATCATCCACTTTTTTCTTGAACAGCTCATACATATTGTTTATATTATAGTATTTTTTGTCTTGAGAGGGCAAGATCTGAGCAATCAATTAATATATGTTTAATAGTATATGCTGTTTTACATGCTTGGCATACTGGTTGATCTTTGTTTAGTAAGTACTAGTGGGTTATTTTCATATGGCCAATGCATACACAGGCCAGTACAAATTCTTCCTTACAATATTTTCTGGGATTTGACTTCCACTCTACTAGTTTGGGCTGGATTGCAAAAAGTTTGTGTGAGTTAATGTCCCAGTACTGTTGCTATTCCTTTTGAATGTATTTATTAATAACCTCCTTAAAATCTGTGTAGCTACATTCACATCTAAATCCAACTTGGTTGCTAGATCAGTTTCATTATTACCTTTAATTCTGATGTGGCTAGGAATCCAACATAGTTTGATGTCTTTAATAGTTTGATATTGTGACAGAAAAAATAATTACAGAAAACCAAAGAAAATTTGTGTATGTGAAAATTAATAATGTGGATGTGAAAATGCAACTAGGCTCTAGTAGTGATATCAATGAAACAACACTGAAAGCAAATGGAAAACCTACATGAAAAAGAACTTTGAAAATCGCACATGGTAAGAAATTATTTTTCATTGGTGAAATGATTTGTAACATTTCATTTCGCAACAAGTGTGTAAAAGCTAAGGCTTATGTGTTAAAAAATACTACAAACTTATTTGGTACTGATCGGATAGAATTATTTGAGTTGTGGGATTTATCTCAAAATATTTATTGCAAAAATGTAAGCAAACAAGCTACTAGTTTAAAAAAAAACAATGTGAAAATTTAAAGGAAGAATTGAAAAAATGTTTCCGGATGTTCTATCGGATGAATTAAGTCAAAGTAAAATTTCAAATTAAAAAAGGTCAATGTCATTGTTTGAACTGAAATGTAGTGTAACATACACAATATTGGATCAATTCAATGAAGAATTAGACCAACTTGAAAAAATAAGTGTAATTGAAAAGATTTACCATTCAAAATGGGCAGCACCAACAGTGTATGTAAAGAAAAAAATAATAAAATTCATGTTTGTGCTGACTTTTTGATAGGGTTAAAAGTCCCATAACTAGCCATTGCCAAGTACAGAGGAAATTTTTGCAAATTTTTAGCAAAATATTATCAAATCTTTATACCTAATATGCATAATTTGAGAGCTCCACTGAACAATTTGCTTAAAAAAAAAAAAAAAAAAAAAAAAAAAAAAAGGTGTAAAGTGAAACTGGACTGATAAGTGTCAGAAGGCTTTTGAAGAAATCAAAAAAATACTAACGTCAGGCTTATCATTAGCGCACTTTGATCACGAAAGTCATTGCACATATTTCGTGTTCGCTACTACTGACAAAAAAAAAAAAAAAAAAAAAAAAAAAAAAATACAACCAGATCAAAAAAGAGGCATTTACAATAATATTTGCAGGGAAAAAAAATTTAAGAAATTTATACATGGAAAGAGTTTTCATTTACAGATGGACCACTGTCCTCTATTATCAATTTCTGGTTTGAAAAAAGTAATTCCTACACATACAGTGAGTAGATTACAATGCTGAGGTACCATCCTATTAAATTCCAATTCCAAGATGGAATACAAACCATTCAAAAAATTAGGATATGCTGATGGGTTATCAAGATTGATACCAAAAAAATACTGAACTGTTTGAGGACACTTATTACAGCATTAAAAAGTGAAATAGAAATATATTATGCAATGTAGTACACATACTACCAGTTAACCATGGAAGAAATAAAAGTAAAAACAGAGTAAGACAGGTTTATTTTGCAATAAAAAAAAAAAAAACAGCTAAAAGAAAGTAAGATAGGCAATTTTTAGAACACAATCTAGACTTGAATACTTACTTGCTATGTGACAGAGTACTGATGTTTGCACAAAGAGTAATAATATTTATCAAATTACAAAAGCAGATATTAAATGAATTTCATTGTGGACATCCAAGAATTTCAAGGGTGAAACCTCTTATGAGAAGCTATGTATACTGGACCAAAATGGATCAAGATATTGAAAAAATTAGTAAAAGCCTTCTGAGCCACTGACAGCACTGACAACAAAATCACCTACCACAAAATTACAACCTTGGCCAAAGACAGATACTCTGTGATCAAGACTGCACATTGATTTCACAGGTCCAATAAACAGATCACATTATCTTGTGGTAATGGATAGTTTTACTAAGTGCCATGAAATTTCTAAGTGAAAAAAAACAAAAAAAAAAAAAAACAACTTACATGGTTACAGTGAATTTTTTACACAAACTGTTTGCAGGATATGACATTCTGGATGCCATAGACTTGAATAACAGTACACAATTCATTACTTACGAATTTAAATATTACTACCCTGCCTTAGCACCATGAAAAAGTGAGTGAAGAAGCACTACAAAAGTTCTTGAGGGTATGCTGAATAATGCTAAATTCAATTACACCAGTAGGCTATCACCGGCAGAATTGATGTTCACAAGAAAAATTAAATCTGTGTTCGACAAGTAATTACCAGGTCAAAAAAGAATGAGAATGGATAACAAAAAGGACACAAAATTTTTCAAAATTGGTGAAAAAGTGTTTTACAGAGTATTTAATGGAAAAGAAATGTGGGAAAATGGCATAAGTTCACGAATTGGAAAAATGATATACAGTGGAACCTTGGTTCACAAATTTAATTTGCTCCCGAAGGCCATTTGTGATCTTAAATGTTCATAAACCAAAACTATTTTCCCTATAGAAATCAATGAAAAACAGATTAATCCATTCCTGGAATCCAGATGATTGCTTCTTCAAACTTTTACAATGGTATTTTCTGCACAAGTTCATACACAAAACCAATGAAAGTCATTAAATCTAACAAAATAAAAATAAACACAATATTAATAAATATATATATATTAAACAGATAAAATATAGACAAAAACT
This sequence comes from Acanthosepion lycidas, assembly GCA_963932145.1. Lineage (NCBI taxonomy): Eukaryota > Metazoa > Mollusca > Cephalopoda > Sepiida > Sepiidae > Acanthosepion > Acanthosepion lycidas. The sequence goes on from OZ010596.1 coordinate 437,907, forward strand.
GAATTTAATTTTACTGTACTTGTACAGGGGGAGAGTTGATGGTGTAAGTGAAAAGAGGAAGGAGAAGCAGAGAGATCTTTTTTGTAAGTGTAGTCCCCTTCCATGAAAAGCATCAGGTAACTATATTTTCAGATATGATTTGTTTCTCCATCTCAATTGTGATTCTACTCATTTCTATTTACTACCATCATTATTCTTCTTCTTTGGCCTCATGCTGCCTTATTTAATAATTTATAAAGAAAAATAAAATTTAAGAGAAAGCACAACAAATGCGAGCAGGGATGTGTACGGAGCAAAAGCTACACCGCAAATGACGATCATCCACTGAGACTCCCAGTTTGTCGCTGGCTTTAATGTTCGGCCACTCAAAACACCATTTGTCACCTGAGACTGTTTTTGTCCAGATTTGTTCATAATGAGAGGCGTTCGTGACCCAAGGTTCCACTGTATATAGTGAAAGAATAAAAATGGGAAAACAAAAGACATTGGAATCAATTAAAGAAACAGTTTACTGAAGAAAGGCCCACAAGAAAGGAAGAACCTAAGAAAATACTGTGTGATATTTTTGACATACCAACACCTCAAGAATTTGTTGAACATACAAGTATGATTACCAGAAAATGAAAATGTATGGAAAAACTAGAGGTTGAAGGTTGACCCAAAATGAAAGAAATACAAAGTTCAGTATGTTGGTGAACTCATCAGAAAGAGGAAGTGGGGAGTTGAATACTAAGAGATAAAATAAAATATTTACTAGTGGAGAAAAAAAAAATAAAATCTCAAAAGTAGGGATGTTGTAGAGTAAATAAGACTCCCCCAGTCTCACAAATGAACTAGGCAAGACACCTTAAAGAACTTAACTTGAGTCAAGTGAAATCCATTGGAATCAGTGAAGGAGAATTTCTAATGACATGAGAAGCCTAAGCAAGACACAATATAAACACTAGGAGCAAGTTCCTCCAAATCTAATCTCTCAGGTCTCAATAAACATCACATTTTTTTTTTTTATTCTGTTTGAATAAATTGAAGTGAAAAGTTAAAGAGAAGCCTTTAGTTAAAGTTTTATTCAACCAAAATAATTTCTTGGCTTCTGTTTACTAAACAAACTTCTTTTTAACAATGTGGAATATGCCTTCTACTCAACAGTGGTATGGGTGAAAAGGTATATCACTATAGAAACCTTTGGCAGAGAACAAAACTGGTACACAGAATAATCTTGGCCACCTACCTGTCAAAGCTCATTTTGTCCTGGTACAAAATGATGAACAGACCCATGAAAAAATCTCAATACTACTTGAAATGTCCACTTTGTTTTTTTATTTTTTTAACATAACCACTAATTTGTGATCCTTTGCTATTTAAAGGCCAACATGAATTATTTTAGGTTTGCACAAGAAAATTTTCTACTAATTTTCTTTTAAACAGAGATTAAAGTTACATCATTTTTTTCAAGCATATTCAAGGTTTTTTTTAAAATAATCCCAAATTTCCCCAAAATATTAACTGCCTTGTATATCAAATGTAAATGCTGCTTCTTGTCCAAAAGCAACCAAGAATAGTTCAATACAGAGGCATCTAATATATTTCAAATATCAACTGATTAAAAAAAAAAAAAAAAAAATTACAGTAAATCCTTCAAGAGGATTCTAATTTGTCAACTCATACTAAACTAATCTAATTTTGAGCATTACTCAAAGTTTGTATGGATACCAACTTTGAAATAATTCTTTTTCATCTGAAGTTAAAAGGATAAATAATAAATAGATAAGATAGATTGGATCTCTACACACACACACTTGATCCAGAAGTGGACATGGAATTTTTAAGATTTGATAATGCATCATGTCTATAAGGTTTTAAAATAATAATAATTATTTTTACTTTTTCCTGACAATTGAGATTTTGATATAAGAAACAAATGAAACAGCCACGTTGCACAATTAGATTTTAGAGCCTTTTTTTATTTTTATTTAAAATTCCTTCAAGAAATGCCAAGTTGTCTTGAAATTGACAATTAAAAAACAAAAGGGAAAAGCCCAAGTTTTAATATTATACTGTGACTAACTTACTTTTCCTCCTTTTTCTACGCAACTGTGGACTTTTTTAAGAAAATCTCTTTCACGGCAACGCTTAGAATCCCGAATTGTTGTTGCATATGTTGATTCTGTAATCAGTAGGTCAGGACGACACTTGTCAATCCAAGCAGCTCCTAAATGTCGATCTGGTGTCATGTTATAGTCACCCTGTAAGAAAAAAAAAAAAAATTTCCATATTGTTTTAACTGAAAAAGCAGCAGACAAATTTGTCCAAAAAGTGGACCATTTTAGTGAATTGATTAAAACTTGGCAAACTGACCGTGTAAACAAGAGATTGCTGACCAGATTTGATGTGGAACATCGCTGCCCCCAACACGTGTCCTGCATAGTATGCTTTAATTTCTAAGTCTGAATCCACCTAAAATTAAAAGATAATCACAAAGACCAATAAAAAGTTATTTGAAAACAGAATTATATAAAGAATTAATGTTTCTTTTGTAACAGAAAAACTAAAATGTTTTTTGTTTTTTTTAAATCATCCTAATTATAAAAATAAACAAAAATGCTTACAAATATTTATTATTATTGTGCTTTCCTAGAACAGTTCAATCACCGAAATTAAGCCGAGTCAGGACTTAGAGGTAGGGGGTGCTTGGAAACACCAGTACTGTAAGTAAGCTCCTACAGTCCAAAATAGGTTTCAGTTTTAATTAACCTTCAAAGGGTTTGAGAAACCATGAAAAACAAATTTGTTAAAGTCACATGTGATTCAGTTTGGAGAGGAGTTGCACATAGGAAATATCAACAATGAAGGAAACAAAAAAAAATAAAAAAAAATAAAAAAATAAAATAAGATCAGAATGTTTTACTCAGCTTCACTCCTCCTTAAAATGTAAAAACAAATTCTGAGGTGAATATCTGCAATCACTGGCCAGCCATTACATTTGACCTAAAAGCAATGATTCGGATAATAGAACAATAATCATAACTTCCTCTTTGGATCAGGCTAATTTTAAGAGATATTTTGCTTCTGATCACTTATCTTTTTTACTATTGTTTTCAATTTTTAGGTAAGAGTAATAATAGAAATTAAACATTATCTATTAAATGCTGGCAGTTCTTAACCATTTTTTACATTCCAATTTCCATTTTCATTCTTACACTGTCAGCCAACACCTAATTTCTATATTCATCATCCCCGCCAATAATAGTTTCTGGTAGGGCCTCGCAATACCATAATGAACTGTACAATTATAGCTATACATTTTGACAGTTAAATTAAATAGTTTACATATACTATTTGTGGGTTGTTGATATTTTGCAACATTGATTGTTCACTTTGCATCCCTAGTGAACAATGTCAGATGAAATGAAACAAAACAAATGAATCAAACCTTATTCTGCCAAATCAAAAAAAAATCCTTATTTTTTCCATCACCTACACCAAATATAAAGAGTTTACATTCTAACTTCCCAGAATTTGAATTTCATCTTCAAGAGGTCAAACCAGACTTCATGTTTCTTTCTGGTCTAAATCAATCTATCCAAGTATAAGAATTCACAATCCCTGGCTAATCCTCTTTAATCATTAAACCTCTAAATCATCTTGATCAGATATTTGGAATCTATGTCATGATTGGATTCCCATATGGCAAAGACACCACAAAGATCCCAACTTTCCATTCATGTCCTTTTGTGTGGCCCTTGTTCAAATGTCATTCTATGGTTCTCAGGATGATGGAATTGTGATGTTTGATTAAGTAGCTGAGGGGATTGATATTATCCTGCCTGGCTATCACTCATCTAGTATTCCTACATGTGGCAACTTCAATGTTCATTATGAAAATTGGTTAGTTCACTCAAATAAAACTGATAAAGAAGGTAGATATGGCTTTGATTTCTCAATTGTATAC
>OZ010596.1:455965-565965 GCA_963932145.1 Acanthosepion lycidas
ATATTGCTACAAAACATTTTCCTGTTATAACGTCATTCAAGATATGGATTCTGAAAACATGGCTTCCATCAGTGGCCAATAAATCACTAGTAAATAACAAAAATTATTTGATTCTTTTTATGAACTGCTTATGGTTAGATGAACGATTTCAAATATATTCTTCATAGCGATAATTAGACAGTGAGTAACAGATTGTGTAAATAAATATGATTACTTGTACCCATAATGCTTTTGTAAATGCTAATTCCCTTCAGTGATCATGGCTCTCTATAGATTCCTTTTTCTTTATTATCTGTGAATTTCCATGACTTCTTGAGAAAGGTAGTGGAATGATTTCCCCATTGCCTTCTCCTCAGTTTGGAATTCAGAGTTTTAAACGGGTTGGCACACAAGACTAAAGAGTGCAGACTATCCTGTTATTTAACCCACAGCTGGGAGGAAAAATGGATTCATGCCTTTCCCAAAGTCATTTGTGCAAAAGTGAATGCAATAGACTCAGACAGAATTTTAACTTGGTTTGCTGACTCCACTTTCTGTGCAGTAACAGCTACACTATCCAGAATGTCCATCATACAAAAAAAAAAAAAAGAAAAAAAAAAGAAAAAAAAAAAAGAAAAAAAAAAGAAAAAAAAAAAAGAAAAAAAAAAAGAAAAAAAAAAAAGAAAAAAAAAAAGAAAAAAAAAAGAAAAAAAAGAAAAAAAAAAAAAGAAAAAAAAAAGAAAAAAGATGATTTTAAAAACAGAAAAGAGAAACGTTTCAAGGGGTATTTTTAAGTTTTTCAGATAAAAGTTGGTTGCATCTGTCCTATTTTGGAATGTCAACTCTTGGTATGAAAAAATATAGACTTCTCCTCCTAAACTGTTTTCCAACAGAGCATTTGCACACTTTAATCATCTGTTGAGTTCATGACATTTCAAGAAATTAGATGAATTACACCAGCATTTCCAATTGTAAAACTACATTCCAAGGGACACATTTGTAATATCTTTTTGACACCTCAAATTCTTCAGCTTCCCTTCAAAAGTCTGAGCTGAAGTTTCACAAGCATCCAAGTAACTTACCAATAAAATGGGGCATATAGCTTTAGTTGGGTGAGTCATGAAAATAGGTCCATTAAAGCCAACCATTTCAGACATGTAAGGCAAAGCTCCACAATGATCCAAGTGAAAGTGACTAAAAAAAAATGAAAGACAGATTTTAAGGCATTTAATCTTCAAAATACAATTGTAGTGCAAATGAAATGTCAAATACAATGTCTATAGAAGTTTACACAAATATAAACATATCAAAGTCAGAATAACTTTAAATTTTTTCAACAAAGAAAACAGTTTCTAATTGTTAATAATGTTAGTGTTATATATTTAAAAATGACATGTAAATTGTTTTTCTATTTTTAAAAATCAGAAAAAGCAAATTATGCCAGCAACAAAATCAAAATTTATGGCTTCAGTAAAATTAAACTAAAAATCCAAAACAAAAATTTTTTCTTCTTTTTAATGAAGAGCATAAGTCAAAGTGAGTTTAACAAAAGTAAACAATTTTGAATGAAGAGGTAAAATTTGACACTTGCCTGATGATGACGCAATCCAAATGCTCTGTCAAAGTGCCCGTTCTTGTAATGTAGGTAAAATCTGGGAAACGTCGCTGCAAATTGAAAGTAAAGAGAGTTAAAAGGATATCAGACCTCAATTTTTCATTTTTTAAAATGCTGTAAATGGCTTTCATTACGCTTTATGTCTCGCTTTTTAACAGATTTCACCACACTCTTTAACTCCCAGTAGTCCCTTGCATTTTAGTGGCATTATCACCTTGCTTGGAGGGAATGGATTAAAACAAAAAATCTTGAAGCTTCACTAATATAGCAATCCTGTCCAGTAATTCTATTCATGATACAAACATCAATAGTGGATAATCATGATTTAAAAATTTTATTTCTCATCAGTAACAAAATAAACAAGATTTTGTAGCATTCTTTCAGCTGAAAGTTAAAATATTGAAGAAAGTATTAAAACAGTTGCTAGTTGCATTCATTGAAGAAATCCTGACAAATTCATTTGCTATTAAAAGGAATTCCACATTTGACTTTTCAAAAACAACTCTAACTTACCTCATCATTGAATCCCATGTGCATTCCACAGTCTAACATAATGTTTTTACCACCAATTGTGACCAATATACAACTGCGACCAACATCTGAATTCAGAATTTTTAAACCATTATCACAAAAAAGGAAACAAGTATTTTTTTGCTCTTTAATCTAGTGTTAATTCAATTAAACAACTAAGCAAGGATAATTCAATTAAACAACTAAGTAAGGATAATTCAAATGAAGGATGGTTACTGTCTTGTCACAAGATCCTGGAGATTTACTAAAATAAGCAAAATGTAAAAACCAGACATTTTAGAGAAGATTTATCAAATTGCAAATGATCCTAAAAAAAGATTCTTTTTTGTTTTGTCAAATAAAAAAATTCAATATGAAAACAATACTGAAAATTATTAAAAATCTATGTTTAAATTGGTAAAATTTTAACCACCAAAAATACAAAGCCAAATGTATTTAAAAACAAATTAAGTTTAGATATATATCTGATTTTAATGATGATTAAATTTCATACTTGAAAGCGCTTTCTGACATACCTTGTCCAGCACCTGAAATAATAATAAAAAAAAAATTACAAAAGAATAGCTGATTTTCTGTTCATCATATACTGTCAGTGTGAGACTTTGCATGCACATATGTAATATATACATATACAGTAGGGAAATAAATATTTGTACACTATGAAATTTTTAATTAACATAGTTATAACCTATGAAAAAACTTAAAATCCATACAATATTTCTACACCATTGCATAATGCTGCAATATGCAAAAAATAATTAGAAAACTTTTTTTTATAAATGAAATTTGTTATTTTTTTATAAATGAAATTTATGTTATCTATAAAATTTTGAGGCAAAAAAAGTATTTGTACAAAATATGTCTTTAATATCAAAAGGCTTAAATTTACATAATTCTTGCAAGATTTTGCTAGATTCTTCCAATTATCTTATTACCAGAACAATCTAGAAAATTCCGCAATTCATTTCTTATATATGGTTATCTCTGCACACAAATCATACACAATAATTATCATCATGGAGAAAGACAAGGAACTATCAAATTCACAAAAAGAATTGATCATCAAATATTGGAAGGAAGGCAAAAGCTATAGGAAAACAACAGATATCCAGAATATACCATTTACTACAATTAGTTCCATTATTGCTAAGTATAAAAAGGTGAAAACTGTTGAGAACAAATAGAGATCTCGCACACCATGCAAGATTTCTTCCAGATCAATGAGAAGAATTCAGTGCAAAATTCAAGAAAATCCAATAACTACTGAGAGAAATCTGGGAAGAATTAAAAGCATCAGATATTATTGTTACAAAGCGAACAATAAGCAATGAGCTTCATAGAAGTCAACCAAGATTACATTCTCCAAGAAAAACTATTGCTATTGAAGAAACATAGGGATACCTGCTTAAAATTTGTTTGTGAGTTTAAGAATAAATCTGAATCATTTGGGGAAAGTGTTTTATGGACAGATGAAGCAAAAAATTGAACTATTTGGGCATAATTCAAGGACACATGTTTGGAGAAAAGACAGCACAACCTTTGCACCAAAGAACACAATCCCAATGGTGAAATTTGGTGGTGGCAATATCATGTGCTTAATGAATCAAAAAATGTAAAGTCTGATGCCATTTCTGCATCAGAAATATTTTTTCAAAATTTAATTTAATTTATTTTCCCAACTTATTTTTAGTAAGGAATTTCAAAAAAGAAATAATTAACTATTGGAAAAATAACATGATATTAATCTATTATGAATTTTTTCTTTCTATGTGGCATGTCCTTTTAGGATGTAGGCAATCATGGCTCTCCACCTCCCTCTATCTCTTGCAGCTCTCAACAACTCCCTTCCCTCTACCACCTTTCCCAGACTATGTTCTATCACCCACTTGCTTAAGGCTGCTAGGTATGTCATGCATTGTTTTCCCTCTATTCAACCCACAAGTATCAGATTCTCCAGGCCCTCCTTCCTCATAATGTCTCTCAGGGACTTCAGCTGCCTCTTCCTGATGTTAAGTATAAGCCTCCTCATTTGCATCCTCTCTAAGACCTCATCGTTGCTCACACGCTTGGTCCATGATATCCTTAGTATCCTTCTGTAGAATCACATTTCCGTCACTTTGAGTCTCTTCTTCATCTTTGAGGAAATTGTCCAACATTCACTGCCATAAAGAAGGACAGTAACAGTTCATTATTCTTTTCTTCATTACCAAAGAAATCCTCCTGTCTCACAATACTCTGCCCAGCTTTTGGAATGTGTCCTTGGCCATCCCAATACATCTACAGATCTCAGTGTCACATTTACCATCCTATGTCAGAACGCTTCCCAGATATTTAAACTTCCATGTCTGCTTGATTCCAGTATTTCCCGACCTGCAGGCTCATCCTTTTACTGATGAGCATGCATTCTGTTTTCTTGTAGTTTATGCTTAATCCCTTTTTCACACTCTCCATCACTACCTTCTGTAAGAGATTTTGTAGTTTCTTTTCCATATCTGCTATCAGTACTGTGTCATCTGCATATGTTAAGATTGTTGTTGCCAATGCTAAATCCCGGTAGGGTTTCCAATTTTCTCAGAAATGCCTTGCTGTATTGAACAGGTCGGGTGAGAAGATGCATGCCCCTTTCTATTTTTGTATATTCACTGAACTCGTTCTCCATGCGCATTCATGCTGTTTGCTGCCAGTATAGGTTCTTGATTATTCTAATATCTTTCCCAAATATATCAAGGTTGCTGAGCAGTTCCAGCAGATCCTTGTGGCATACTTTGTCAAAGTCCTTTGCATAGTCTATGAAACATAGATACACGTCCTTCTGCATTTGTATCACTCTTTCTGATAACATTCCAAGTATGAATATCATGTTCCTTGTTCCAGTGTCTTTAATGAACCCGCACTGTTCTCGTCCCATCTCTGACTTGATTCTGCTGCATGCTCTGTTCATCAGAATACGGATGATGAGTTTTGTCACATAGCTCATTAGGCTTATTGTTCGGTGGAGTTCACATTTGTTTGCACCTGTACTTCCCCGTGTGACCCCTTTTATGGCATTTTTTATGGCTTAACAGGCTCGAAAAACGACAAGTATAATTAGGAGGGAAGCATTTTTATTGGTTGAGAAATAGGAACACTTTAAAATATTATTTTATTTTTCAACTTGAACTCGTGCGTTGGGCTTATGAGTAAATGACAATAATGGTCATTTTGTGACAGGGCCTTGTCCTGTTTACATCCGGCTCTCGCTCCTGAGTATGTTAGTTTATTTGCCTGCAAATCAGCCGAGATATGTCTTATTTTATTTTATAACAAGGCTCTCGGTCTGATTTACAGTGAGCGTTATTCATGTATATTTGGGTGATTAATTCATGATAAAATCTCCGAAGCGTGTGGGAAGTTGTCCTAGTGTTGTTCTTATTGGCATTTGTTTTGGTATGGAGTTATTTGATGAATTATGTGTCCCAGATGAATGTGGAGGAGAATGATCCTGGTGACTATTACATGGTGGAGGCAGAAGGATTGTATTAGATGTGTTGGACGTGGAACCAGTCGTCAGATATGTGCACGGTGAATCCAGATTGTATCACCATTATCATTTTGCACCTGACACCTCATATTGTTTGTTTTTATAATGGTATAATTTCCTATCCAGGGCTGATGAGAGGATTGGGCAACAGTTGAGTGTGGTCGGTGAAGTAAAACCTTGTTGCCTACTTGTATTGTGTCCTTGTATGTGAGGCGATTTAAGTTAGTCTCAAGTTTGTGGTCAGCTGCATCGTTGGCCAGGATGATGTGGTGGTGAACCTGCTTTAGCAGGGCATTAATTTGCATTCCATATGCTCCAGGATCGTCACTTGCGATTTCTTTTCTGTGTAGTGGTAGGTAGGCCGATGTTGGGGTGATGGCCAGTAATGGCATAATGCGGGGAGACACCTGTGGCACTGTTGGCTGTGGCATTCATGGACGAAACGACAGATTCTAGAATGTCTGTCCATTCACAGTTCCTGTCTTCACATAACATATAAAGTGCGTTCTTCATTGTGCGACGTCTGTCAATATTTCCTGAGCTTTGCGGGCACCAAGGACAGTGAAGTTCTTGCGTGATTGACATCTGGTTACAGAATTGTCGATAGACTTCTCCAGTGAAGTGTGTGCCTCAATCAGAGGATACTATGCGTGGAATCTCTCTGTGTCGAAGGAAGAACTGGTACAATCCACAGGCAGCGTCAATAGCACGGCTCTCGCGTATGGTATGGCTGTAAAGTGTCGGCTGAAGCTATCCAAGATGGTTAGGATATAGCGTTTTCCCTTTGAGTTGGGCATTGTGACAAAATCTATAAAGACGAGATCAAATGGTCTCTTTCCTTGTTTGCAGTGGCCAATGGGCAAGTGGGTACGCCTACCATAGTTGCCCTTGCACTTAGCACAGGTGTTGCAAGAATCGACATAGGCCTTGATGTCGTGGTTTTTGAATTCCCACCAGTAGCTGGAAAGGAGTTCTTGCATACGGGTAACACCTGAGTGGTTATTGCCCTCATGTACCTGGTAGAGGTATCTGGATCGTAATTTGTATGGTACAACCAATCTCGGAGAGTGTTTACTGTCTCTTATCAAACAGAGGTGCCTGGTTCTAGAAAAAATTGGTGCAAATGTTTTTTGAAAAGCATAGCTCGGGGGTCATCAGGATCGATATGAGGTTTGCTTGGAGTGGGTGACTGGAGGGTGCTGACAATCTTTGCCAGAGCGTCGTCCTTCTGTTGTTCATTTGCGATGCCGAGGTGGTTGCAGATTCTCTCAGTGGGGATGCGAAGAATGCGTTATTGACACGCTTGTGGGTGCGGGCGTTTTGTGGTGTGTGAGTTTTGGGAATGAGCTGTAAACAGTTAAACTCGCCAAGATGGGATGTATACGCGAAGGTCTGAACCACTTACCTTGAATGTACTGCCTGCCGGTGTAGGGTCGTTCGGGGCTTTCGTTTTCTTATGTCCACAACCTCTGCTGAGCATGTTAGCCCATACATTTGATTCGCCTTCAACATATTCTAAGACAAATTTATAACATAAAATTTCTTCTTGCCACCGTCATATTTTGGCATTATTGAACTCTCGTTGGTCCAGATATATCAGCGATCTGTGTGAAGATGACGAAGGGGCAGTTGCAAAGGAAATAATCAAATTTCAATATTGCCTACTTTACTGCATATGCCTCTCGTTCCGTCGTGAACCAGTTCTGTTCCGTGGAGTTGAATGTATGGGAAGCGACCGCAATGATATCTTTCTTCCCGTTGTCGGCTTCTTGCATTAAGATTGCTCCACATGCGACGTCACTGGTGTCGGTGGTGAGTGTGAAAAGTTTGGAGAAATCCGGAAACGAGATGATGGTGGCGAAAAGAGACGGACCTTGATTTCTTTGAAGGCTCTATCGGCATTTTGCGTCCAGATAAACGGTTTATTAACCTTGTTGAGTTCGTGTATGGGACCCATAAGTTTTGAAAACATATCTGACCGGATTTGTCCGTGAAGACATGTCTCTAGGAATTGTCTGATCCACACTAAACAGTCGATAAGGCTTTGTAATTCCTTTTTTGATGTTGGAGGTTTCATTTCCCTGATGGCACGAACGTATTCTGGATCAGCCTTGAATCCTTCGCTTTTTACTATGCATCAGAGGAATTTTGCCTCTGATGCGAGGAAGGAATATTTATCTGGATTCAGCTTGAGTCCGAATTTTCAGAGGGCAGTAAAAAATTGTTAGAGGGAGAGTATGTACTCCCTAAATGTCCTAGCGTGGACCAGGCTGTCGTCAATATAGGAAGAAATGTTGTCACGGGATGTGACCGTGGCTAGGGCTTCCGCTATGCAACGGGAGAAGATTTGTCCGGCAGATGTAAGGCCGAAGGCCAAGCGCGTGTATTGATAGCATTGGTCCTTCCATGTAAATGCTGTTTTGTATCAGTCTCGTTTGTTGATCTCAATTTCCCAGTAGCCGCTGCGTAGATCGAGGGAAGTAAAATATCTATTGCCTTTGCCAATTTTGTTGAACAAGTGGTCGATCCTTGGAATTGGGTAAGGGTCAAGATCGACTAAGACCTTGTCGAGAGTTCTTTTAAAGTTAACGACGACGCAAATTAATCTGTTTTTCTTGCATACGGCAAATACAGGGCTATTGAAGCCTTTGGGGTCGCTGCAGTTTTCAATACCTTCATCGGCCATGCGCTTAATTTCGGTATCAACGTCTGCTTCCAAAGCCTGGGCGATCGGGTGTTGTTTCTGGTTGCGAGACTGGCCGTTGGTTAGTATACGGATAGGTTGGATGAATGTGCCTTTGCTGCTGCTTTCAGCACCGATAATGTCAGCGTAGCAAATGAGTAAGTTTGCAGTCGCCTCTAGTTCGTCTCGGTTCAGGTGGTTTGGTAGCGATAGCCCCGTGCTATGCTTTAGCCAGGTTAGCTTTTGATTCAGTGTCTGGATGTTGGGCTGTAGTTCCATAGTAGGCTGGTTTTGGATCACGTCAGCTTGGGCGCCATATGCTGGATCATTGGTTGGTGATCATGGTGATATGATTGCGGCTGTGTGTGTTGTGTATCCTGAGGAATGTGTGCGTCTGAATTTTAGGGCAGTCAGCATGTCGTTTATGTCAGCCTGAATTTCTTGTATCATAGCTTCGGAAGGCTGTGTTGGTCCTGTTTTCAAGTTGAATAGTAGTGTTTTCTGTTCCTTGATGAGAGCAAATAGTTTGTCTCTGGTGAAGCTCATGTCATCCATATTTCTCTTGATGTATACTTCTGACACCAGTGTTATAGACAAGCGTATGGTTGCAAGAAAGAAATATGACAACAGCAGAAATAGATTTACGTGATTTATTTCAATAGGAACATGTGGGTTGGGACAGCTACCTTGGGGTATAGTTCATAAGCCGGCTGCCGATCTGGGTTGATCTCTCATAGTAGTTCTCACTGGTTGGCGTGGCGCTCCTCCTGCTGACTGCCCAGACTGACCATGACAGATCTCTTCTCTGGCCTCCTGTTGACTGCACTTGTACTTCCCCATGTGGCGTTTTTTATGGCTTAACAGGCTCAAAAAACGACGTGAGTATAATTAGGAGGGAAGCATTTTTATTGGTCGAGAAATAGGAACACTTTAAAATATTATTTTATTTTTCAACCGGAACTCATGCATCGGGCCTATGCGTAAATGACGATAATCGTAATTTTGTGACGGGGCTTTGTCCCGCTCACATCCGGCTCTCACTCTTGAGTATGTTAGTTTATTTGCCTGCAATTTAGCCAAGATATGTCATTTTATTTTATAACAAAATTTATATGATCTTATTTTTATATTAATTTCAGTTATGACATTTTTCCATAAATGAAATATCAAAATTAATAATAAAATGAATGGAAATACAAATAACACAGTCAAATGTAATAAATGTACATAAAATTATAGTATTTTATGTACACTTCTGATAAAATTTCATAAGAAAGGTACCTATAAATTAATTAGATACCTTTCTTATGAAATATGAAATTTAATCTCACTCTTAACAGTCTTATTTTAATTTCTTTATAATATAATTTTCCATAAAGCATCATAAATGTAAAGGTGAAAGATAAGTACGAAAAGAAATTAGAGCACTGAAAGTTTTCCTTAAAAATAACGAGGTAAATAATTTGTTCACTGAAATGTAAATTATTTCACTTTTCTCCTTCCATAGAACAAATTAGCCTAACGGAACCCGTCAATATGTCATTCATGACCTGTCAAGTGACGCGAAAGTTTATGACCTGCTTTGTTTTATTTTCAAATTACATCTTTTCGGTGCAGAAGCTAAGTTAAGCTTTGTTCAAAATATTTTAAATAAACATTATAAATTTCTGATTTCCTTAAAATAAGTTTTGAAAAATCGATAATTGATATTTAAAAGAATTTCAAAGTGAGATTTCCAGTTTTTTTATTAAAAAAAATGGTCAAGTTTGCTGACTAAAAAAAAAAAGAGAAGATTTTTAATGAAAATTTTGGACGTGCGAACGATTAAAAAGATATAAAAAAATACCCCCAAAATACTTTGATCTTTCTTCTTAATAATAATGTAAACATTTAGACGATAAAATTTTGTTTTTATCAAGTTTGGCGTCTTTTTCATCATGCTATGCTCATTTTTAGCGATCTCATTGAGGTACCTAACTTTTACTGATAGTTTTCCTGGACCATGTTCATTGACTCTGCAAAGGTGGTGTAAAAGCCAAATACGTAGTTTTATCATGTGATGCCATTTATACCTAACTGTCATCCTACATTCCAATGGCAGTTGAAACAGATTACTCCTTGTTTCATTAGAGTTTTCCTTCTTATAGAGGGACTACATTCACTATGCCTATGGAGTTCCTTCTACCCCTAGCAACAACAACTTTGCTTGACAGTAGTAGCAGGAATCGAGCAAGAATGATGTTATCTATTAAGTTGTGACTTCATATAAATCTGATTATCCCCTAAAGTTTACCTTTACTACATAGGGATTAAAGTAGGCATAGGGGAGTGGGTAATGTGAATAGGCACCTTTCACCAGTCACCAAAAATAACAGAACCAGTTTAGTGCAGATATTGATTGGATAGGAAGGGAATCAATAGTAGCACTTCCTATGATGGTACAACACGTGAAAAAGTTTCTAAAATATTTGATAAACACTTCCTGATATTTATTTTATTTTCTTCTTCATGCCTTGTATGGTGTCTGGTCTGAGGTGAAATATGTGATAAATCCAAAGATGAAGACAATAGTCCGAATAACAGTCTTCTTGGAGTTTAAAAATTAACTTGGAAGTACGCTTACCATTACTTTTGAGTAACGCTAAAAAAGTGGTATACCCTGGAGAAAAAAGGTCCCCAAATTGATAAAAAAAAATTTTAACGTGTAAAATTTAAATGTTTATGTTAAAATTAAAGAGGGAAGACCAAAGTATTTTTTGAATATTTTTTCAGATTTTTTAATCCTTCCTATAAATTTTAAAAATTTTATTTAAAAATCTCGTTTTTCTTGAATAAAAAAAAATTAGTAAATTCGATTTATCGACCATTTCTGCCCGAATTTGTAATCAAAATTAGTTCAAAAATCAATTAAAATTCAGTTACACTTTTTTTTTTTTTTGTTATCTTAGGAAATTTAGAATGATTAAAGTATACTTCTTAATGTAATTTGAAAGAAACATTACTTACTTTTTTAGCAGAAAATTTTTTAATAGAGATATTTCCAACCGTGGTGCTTGCGTGTGTGCGTGATTGAAGCGTGTTAATTGATGGGCGTCAATATATTGACAACTTACGTCAAGGGAATTTATCGTACGGTAGCGCAGATTTTGCTTTGTTGTTAACTGAATGAATGCAAAGTAATTTCTGAAGTAAAAAGAACTTGCTTCTATCTAGGGAAACAACTCTACCTCACGTGACGTTATTTCAAAGCTGTGCATCCATACTTTCGTTGGAGACGATTTTAAATACAATTTTGGAATATTAAAAAATTATTTTAAAAATACCAACGGTTGTCAGATTTTAATAAGCTTTCAAATTTATGATCTATAAAAAGTAGAGAACATATGTCATTTCCATAAAACTTCATAAAGAAACTTAATTTTAAAATATATAACATTTTATTTTTGTCATAGTGTATTTAAAATAGAAAAAAAGAAAAAATTATTGTAAAAATTCATTTTTCATCAATATTTTTTTTTTTTTTCAGATAAGAATTACATTAGTATATATGTTATTCAGAAAAGTCATAAAAAGTTTTTTAAATTAAAAATACTGTCTTAGTTTTATTGGGTTTTGTATTTTTACAATTGAGGTAAAAGTTTGGACAATTTTGCACATTTTTTTACCAAAAAAATCGATGATTTAGAGAATCTTCAGAGTCTTCTTGTGCATTTATTTTAATTGAAAAAAAAATATCAGGCTTTGAAAATAAATTTTTGAAGTTTTCATAAAATTAAGTTCGAGGGGTGTAACAGATAAAAAAAAATATTTATACCATGACTTTCAAAGAGACAAACATTTCTAAAATAATTTCATTCATTTGTGAATAAGTTCTGAAAGTTTCATTAAAATCCAACAAGTACTTGATTTTTGCAAGATTCTCCAAATCAATGTTTTTTTTCAACTAAAAACAGTGAAAAACAAGTAATAATATTACCTAATTTTTGACCTAAAAAAAAAAAATAAAATAAAAAACAAACAAGATTTTCAACCTAAATTTAAAATATGCTTCAAATGAAAAAAAAAAAATTTTAAATAATTAAAAAATACCTTGGTCTTATTAACATAAACATTTATACGTTACAATTTTTTTTTTTATCAATTTGGGGACCTTTTTTCTCCAGGATATACCACTGTTTTAGCGTTACCTTGGACAAGCCTACTTTTGAGACTCGAATCAGGACAATTTTTTATGTTTACTTTTTCTTGCATAAAGAATTTTCATTACGAATTTTTTTTTTTTTTTTTTTTTTTTTATGCCGCAGGTGGTATAGGGCTGGTATAACGAAAAAATTAAAAACATTGTGATAGTTTATATATCCCTGGAACAGATCCCTGTCAAACCGGGATGAATTGTCAGCTTAGATTTAAGACATGCGACGAATTAAAGACGTTTTTACTTGAATGAGATGACTAGTTTTAACTGGAATCTAGTTACTGAGTAACACTTTGACTTATATCAGAATTAAAAAAGAAAAGAAAAATGCATTAATTCAATTTTTATAAATAATTTTAAAATCATTAGAAAATTTAATATGCCAATGTTTTAAAAAAACACAAATCAAACTTACCAAGAGGCGTAACTTTTATTTCTGTCATTATTCAAGAAAAATATTAAAACTTATTTTCTCTTTACTTCAAAAATTAATTTCTTGTCGTCATGTGTTTACCGGCCGCAGCCATTTGTAATCTGCATTTACTTCCTGTAAGTCGGCACTAATGAAATTGTTAGGAAAAAATATAAAAATGAAACTCTCATTTCTTTTAAAAACAAAATATTTTATTAATTATTTTTAAAATTTAAAAGTCATTACCTGAAAGTTTAATGCAATTTTAACAGTTGTAATTTTCTGTCTTCTTTTGCATTCTCCCATTGTTGGTGTCAACATGGCTACAAGTGAATTCGATTTGAAATATCTGGCCGACTCTTTGGAGAAATGTAAACAAGAAGATGGTACAGTATCGATGGATGACTACCTTGATGCCTATGATCAGATATCCAAGTAGGTATTTATCTTAAATTTAATTATTGACAGCATTTTAAAAAATTCTATAATATTAAAAAAACAAACGGGCGTATCCTCACAGTCACAAAAAAATTATTACTTTTTTTTCTCTTTTTAGCTTAAAACAATTTTTTTTTAAAGTGGAAAAAATTATTTAATTTATTATGTTGTGGTATGTTATTTTTTTACTTCCTTTTAAAGAAGTAAAAAAAAAAAAATGAGGAGATAAACATGAATTTTAAACTTAGAATGAAATCGCCGACCCGGCTAATTGGCAGTCTCGCGTCAATGAAGAAACAATTTCTGATTATGAAAAATATAAAATAATGACATTGAAACATTATTTATTTTGACGAAAAAAGTGTTATTTTC
Organism: Acanthosepion lycidas; assembly: GCA_963932145.1. Classification (NCBI taxonomy): domain Eukaryota; kingdom Metazoa; phylum Mollusca; class Cephalopoda; order Sepiida; family Sepiidae; genus Acanthosepion; species Acanthosepion lycidas. The sequence goes on from OZ010596.1 coordinate 469,711, forward strand.
ATGATTAATCACGTATCATATGCATTTTTTTTTAATTGTCTCAACTTAATTGAAAAAAGCTCTTTTTCTTTTTACCTGAGCTGTAAAAAAAAAAACATTTTTAGTTTATGATTTGTCAAATGTCAGTTCTTATTCAAGAAGCGACAAAAAAAGACAATTATTAAATGGAATGTTATCACGAAAAACCTGGAAATGTAAAGAATCTACGAATAAATCAACAAAAATGTATAGTTTTACTTTACAAAATTGTTTCTTTTAGGTTTGCAAGGATTCTTTTTTTTTTTTTTTAAGTTTTTATTTATTTTTGACTGTTATTTTTTATAGCTAAGAAAAGTAAAAAAAAAAAAATTGTTTAAAACTTTAACATCTATCAAGTTTTATTATTAATTTTCTTTGGTCTACTCTACTCTAACCTACATTATAATTTATTTTTTTTTTTGTAAATAAATAATAAATTTTAATGTTTTTCATGCAAAATATTATTTTCAAAAATAAAGTTATTCATAAATTGAACAACTATCCAAAATTTTGAAATTAGATGATTTTTTTTGGTACATTTTTATTTAATGTTTTCTAATTTAAACAATAGACATGTTGCTAAAAAAAAATGTACACTTTGCTTTGTTTTTACACTACACTACAGGGATAAATAAATTTTATGGTGAATTTTAGCGGCTGGGCACTGAAAATTGTTAAAATTTAACATCAGAACTTAAAGTTAACGTTCTTTTGTTTATTTTTTTTTTTTTTTGTGTGTGTGTTTTTTTTTTTTTTTTTTTTTTTTTAACCATTTTAAAATTATGTTATGTTTTTTGTTAATTTGCTTTAAGCCCCGCGCTAAATATCTAATAAAAATTTCTGGAATTGTTTAGACTAGGTGTAAAAAAATTTACATGCTTTCAATATTTATTTTTTTATCCATATGAATGTAGGAAGTGAAACATTTCGGTACATAACTCCACGCATTGTTTATAAAAATAAATAGTGACGAAAAAGACCCGAAAACTTGTATAAAAACATTTTACATAATCTTTTCTTTACGCTCAATTTATTAGAAGAAAGATTGGAAATTTTGATAAATTATGTTCACTGACTAGAACTGGGGATTTTTGAGTTTGAAACCTTAATGTTTACATATGTGTGTGTGTGTTTTTAAAAAGAAAAACTAATAATTTGCAAGAGAAAATATTTTTAGGCGATAAACACAAATTTTAAAAATCATTTGATTTCAGCAAAATTTTGGATACTTGTTCATTTATTTACAAATAATAAATTTATTTTTGAAAAGAATATTTTTTTGTAAGAGGAACTTGGAGAAAACAATTTTGTTAATTCAATTCAAACCCCCTTTTATTATTTCTTTTTTTTTTATGAAATCATAATAAACATCTTAAAATTAAAACTTGAAACAAAATAAGTTGCAATGCAATGTTTTTTTTTTTTTGTTTTTTTTGTTAATTATTCTAAAGTCTTGTGGGTATCAAAACAAAAGGCTTTTTTTTTTTCTGATACTGAACTATTCAAAGTGGGCAACGAAAGAGTCGAGACAAAAAAAAAAAGTATTGACAGAAAAATAAAATACATCCCAATCTCTGGCCCCCAAATATGCAATAAAGTACACAATATTAATAATAATAGCAAAATAGAAGGTGAATTAAGAAGAAAAGCAGGATAGGTAATTTGAAGATGAGAAAGCAATGTAGCATGAAGGTACAAAAAACACCAAGAAAAAGAATATTGTGAATCTCTAAGAGAGATACTGCCACGGACATTAAAAAATTAAATCCTAAAAAACACATTTTCTTCATGCCTTTGAATTTAAATTTCAGTTCTATAATTTGAAAGATAACGGTTTTAAGTATCCGAATTAAAAGAAAATTTAATTTCCGTATATAAACAAACATTTTAGACATTTTTAAACCATTTTTTTTGTTTGTGTTCGTCACTGCTCGATCCTTGATTGTATACGAAAACAACAAATTGAAAATTCTCTGTAAAATCTGATAATTTGTCCTACAAAGTTTATTAGTAAATTTAAGGATTAATTAGCTGGATTTTCTAAAAGTAATGCTTAACCTTTTAACTTAAAACAAAACGTTTATTTATGCACGCTAGCTTGTGATGTCAAAAGACAAGGTAAGCTAATTCCACCCCTCTCCAAAAATGGGGGGAAAAGTTAAAAAAAAAAAAAAACGTTGAAGAAGTACATAATCTTATGTACTTCTTCAACGTTTTTTTTTTTTTTATAAGATCAACAGTGCAATAACCAAGAATTTACTTATGTTTAAAATTAAATTTTCATTAACCATGTATATAATTTTTTTTTATTCTATACGCTTTTAGTTTTATTAAACTTAGTTTCTTTAAAATGTATAATTTTACATTTACTGATTGAATGGGAGATCTGAAATTAATACCATAATATTCCTCTGGTATTGAATAGTCAGTCAACGTGATAATTTCCTTTTTGTACATCCAGACCAAAAATAATCTGTTGCTAAAAGGAAAAAATAAAATAAGTTATTTTTAAAAAGGTTCTCACTTGAAAATGACATTAAGCTTTACAATTTTAAATCTTCAAACATGTCTTTAAATTGTGATGAACAGCAACATGATTAATTTCAAAATTACACTGAAAAATTACAAGTAATTTTTTTTGTTTTTAAATATTAAGTTTAGATTTTTTTTCTGTTGAATTTGAAACAAAATATGTTTTATTTTATACAAGCACCAATTATCAAAAAACATTTTTTGAGTTTTATTGAACTGTTTTTGGCATGATGCAGCCTGAATTTTTCTGTATGTTCATACTATATTGCATACCAAAACCTTTACTGATTTCTTTTTATATAACTAAAAAATATGAAATATACCCCCCCAATATTTCCCTAAGGTTTTTCTTAATAAAATAACCTATTCAGTAAAATATTCATTCATTAATGAATGTCCTAAAAATTTGGTTTGAACCAGATAATCTCTTGATTTTTGGCAAATACTTTAAAACAGGGTATCAATTTTTTGCTTTAATTACAGGAAAAAAAGTATCCATATTAGTTGTACCTAACAAATACATGCACAACAGATTTGAGAAGGAACTGAAAAAATGTTGGGTTCTTGACAGCTAGAATAAAAATACTGCTGGAATTTCTGGGAAGTGGAGTTAACATTATTAAACTATTGTCCTCATCTATCTGTAAATAGTGTAAATAATGCTAGAAACTAGTTTGTAGCAAAATTGAGTCCTAAAGATATCGGCTAAGAAAAAAAGATTTTGAGTGTGAATGAACGTACCTAGACTGTAAAATGCAGAAATAAAACATACTTATGTTGAATATTACATTCTTTTTTTCACCTTTCAATGCCCATAATTTGCCATGTTTTATGTTAGTACACAAACTCCTGATTTTTATGAGTATTTCTCATTTGTCTAATTTGGGAGAAAATGAAAACTGACTTTTATATGAAAAATATTGATTTGATTCTTTGAAGGTCACAGAATAGAGAAGGTTAGTTTAATTTTATCATTTAAAATATTAAAAAAAATGTTATTGCTTTCTGCATGACTTTTGCTAGTCAGCTATAGAAGAAACAACTTTGTTATAAATAGCATTAAAACATATTGATTCTCTAATAAAAATAATTGTGCTGAAGAAAGCATTCACATAAACTTTGTATGAAATGATTGCATTATTTCATTTTCTAAATTTCCAATAAGCTCATAAAAATAAGATAGTAAAGTGGACAGAAGAAATTTTAAAGAGATTAAAATTACTTAATTTATTAATTCATAATTTGCCTTACAGGTATGTGTTGGAAGAACTGGTGATTTCATTTTGCTTCAAAATTCTTCTTGCTAGTAGCAAGTAATATAAAGAAGTAATTTGAAACTTTCTCTGCTTTAATACAATTAAAGAAAGTTATGCATACACATTAATTAGACACGTCTCTCCTTTGACATAAATAACATATGACAAGGACAGATTTTCAATTGTGAATTATTTACTTCTCTGATTTGTTTAGCAATCTTTGACTTCTACATTTTTAAAGCTCAGATGTTTGTATTCACCTTATAATGAATATGAATTCTGCTGTGTGTGAAATTAAGCTATTAACACATTCTACAGACTAATTAGCTTTTTGTGTGAAATTCTTTCACAGTAAAATGTCTAGTTCCACAGGTCTGAAGACAAATGTACATCTCAGCCACTGAAGATGGTGCAACAGCAAATGAGTTATCATTAGTCCACATATAAATAATGTAAATATTGTCCTCATCTTTATTATTAGCACAAAATTTTGGCTGTTGTGCTCTCCAACCTCCATCAGGTGCTTGTCAATCTAGTTAACCTTCAAGGAATTTTGAACTGAACCCTTTATTTAATCTACATGCGTCGATTGTTCTCATTCTGTTTAACACGTCTAGGGATATCATGTCTAGTTCCTATTTAGTATTGCTTACCCAATTTCTACTGAGTCAAAGTTTGCACTGCTCAGTCCAGGGATTGAACTCGAAATTAATTGCTTTAATCTACTCTGCTGTTGAACTTGGAATGTTAAACCTAATCTGCCTGCTAATGAAACTACTGCTTGTCATGCTTGACTGAATTCACCAGTATTCTCTTCTACTGCTGCAACCTTGCTGTCATCTCTCATTCTTCCTTTGTTAATGGCTATCACATTGTATTTATTTCTATGCTATACCTACTAAGGAGTCCCTCATAGGATATGTGCTGATTTGTTGTTCTCTGTCTGATATTTTTCATTCCATATAGGTTGATGACTGTGCTTTTCCCTTCATACATGATCAACCACGCCTGACTTCATTATTTCACCCTTAATTACAGCTTCTTTATATTCCTCCAACCCTACCTTTAGAGACAGCTGGTTTCACTTTTATATCCTTTGCCACACAACTGCAAGGGTTAGAATCCACACAGCACAGTTCTTGGTTATGTTTTCCTCTGCAGATATTTCTCTGTGGTATTAAACTGCTTCCAAATATTGTCTGATGTTGCATGGCTCACAGATATTCTGAATATTGTTGCAGGCATCAAATGATCCCTAGGCATGATCACTGGAACAAGAACATTCTACTCCCATAGGTTAGATAATGGTTTCAGTTCAAAATTTCCTAAAGCTTACTCAGATCAACAAGCATCTGATGACAGCAAGAGATCACACTGGCCAAAATGTTGTGATGATAACAACAAAGGTTAGCGCAATAGTTTGCATATAAGTAACATAAATTAAAGTCTTCTGTATTTCACAAGTAAATTCAAACTATTTATAGGACTAAAGTTTATAACTGGTATATAAGTTTGTTTGTAAAATTATAACATTTAGGCTTTATATTTGGAAGTCAGTTCTCTACCTCTAAATAAAATCTTTTCCCCAAGGTGATTATGCTCAGTAAACCTAAAGAAACTGATTTTATCTCCTTGCTCTCCCACACACATTTTGATATTTTTTTAAAGTTGACTTCTACATCAAAATATAATAGTTGGGTCATGGGTTTGTTTGGAAAACAAATGAAATTCAAGAATATAAGAAACATTAAAACATGCACATTTCTTTTTAGAGATTTTAGAAGGAAAATGATTTCTTCTATTTTTGGTTCTATGGAAGGAAGAACAGCAAAGTAAAATTTTACAATGCATGTTTGTTGTTTATAATAAATGTTTAATTTGCACTATTGGGAATTGGCAACTGTAATCCTTCATAGTGCAAAATCTCCTCATGACATCTTGCTGGCATAAATCACTAGAATCCCCATTAGTTGCTTTCTGAGAGATTATGTATAGATTAACATGTGTATTCAGACACGTTTTTTTCATACACATTTCCTTAAATATTTTAGACATTGATAATCCAAACATTTTAAGGAATGCAATTTTGGTATATTTGAATGATTTTTGAAATATTTTAATTTGGTTTGTGAACTATTACACCAAATTTCTATGGAGAGGTTATCGAAAGTAGTGTTATGTCTTTGTTACTAGAAATTTATGGCAAAGTATATTTATCCCCAGATCCTTTTGGTTTCTTGTTATGCATTCTGTATCCTTTTCTTTGATTTTATCATTTGTTTCTTGTAGATTCCTGCAACTACTTGGATCCATCTTCACTTTTGTTGTGTCTGATGTAAACGAAAAGATTCAAATTTTACGAGATTACCGTATGGGGCCTGATGCAGACCAGTATGTCACCATTGATAAGATGATGGGACATGAGATTCAGCACCAGTTAACAAAAAAGAGTAAACCATCTGGCTCAAGGACTTTGCTACGTTTACACCGGGCATTTGAATTTGTCATGGACTTTATTCGGGAAATGAGATTTGCCAATGATGATGCAAGAATGTCTGAACTAACAAAAACTTGTTACGACAGAACCCTTGCCAAGTTTCACCCTTGGCTTGTCCGACAAGGTGTCTACCTCGCTGCCTACACATTGCCTAGAATTTCACAGTTTAACGTTAAAATGAAAAGTAAAGAAGATGCCAATTCCCACATGGACAGAGTGCTTCTGTTTTCCAAACCAGTATATGATACGGTGCAGGATCTTTACATCACAAACCAACTTGATACCTTGCCTTAATTAATACGCCTGAAACACTATTGAATATTGTGTTTCATTTACCAAAACATGGATCATTGTTAGTTTTTTTCCAAGAAAGGATGAATCCAGAAATTTATAAGAAAATCCATTGCTGACATATTCCAGTATACTTGGAGCATTCTGATAAAAAAAACTGAACTTACAGAAAATTCAATTATGGTTAATTAATATAACACGTTTGAGTTTTCTATTGGTGCATTTAATTCAGCATTTTTCAAGGATCCTAAGATTCTGGAACATGTCAAGCAATTTTCAAGTTGTTTATTTAAAATATTAAAAAAGTATTCATTCTTATTGGCTGGTGTGAGTGGATTGGACAAATGAGAACAGTTGTAATTATATCTTTATTGTTAAAGATTAAATTAAGTTTAAAATCAATGAAGCAAGACATGCTTTATATTCAATAGAAACTTGGGAAGCTACCGACAGTGATTGGGCTCAACTGGGAAGGTGGTGGGGGGGATATAATCTAACAGTGCAGCAAGGGAAGCAACTCTTAGCTACCTATTCTTGAACAAATGAACAATGCTAATTGATCTATGTGCCAGACAACAGCTCCCCTAACAATGATTGATTTCAATCGTGATCTGACACTCTGTTTCCAGCCTTTATTTACAAAAACAAATTACTTATTTATATTTATTCCAATTGAATTTACAGTCATTGGTTGTATTCCTAACATGTCTACAACATAATTTTTTATTTATTTTTGTCTCTTTGCTTTTTTTTTTTTTTTTTTTTTTTTTTTTTTTAAGAAAATTTATTTATATTCTTTAAATGAAATATTTTTGAGCCTGCACATTTTGCTTTCTTTATTTTTAGTTTTATGTCCAAAATATTTTCTGTTTTAAAATGACTTTTTTCTTACAGTAATTGATTTTCGCTGTTTTTAATTTTTATATAAAACAATGCTCTTGCCCTTATTTGATAAAAAAAAATGTTCAGTCATTTTTATATAAGCAAATTCTTAATGTTAAATTAAAATGTCATCAGAGAGATCATTATTGATTAGTTTAAAAAAATACTTTAAAACATGTTTCTAGTTTCTCTAACAAACTGTTTATTGGCATCCTTTTTTTCTGAGAAGTTCCAAAGAAATTAATATAATCATTATTTTTTTTTTTTTTCTTTGACTTCATCCCCAAGAATTAACAATAATTTAATGGGAGTTTTGTGGCCTAGAATTAAGATGTTTAACCTTGCAGTTCTTAACTGTCATTTACCAAGTGTTTTGTTAATGAACATAAAAAAGATGCTCATCTAAAAGACCTTTATTTACTACCCAACATGAAAATGTTTAGGTCAAAAATGCTCACTTCATTTTAAATGACACCAGAGAGCCAATAAACGAATAGTCGATCATCTTCTAAATTAAAATATATGTCAACACTTGAACGATAAAATAGAGGAAAACCTATTTTAAATGTAATACTTTTACTCTTCAGTAGAAATTTCATTTTTGTTTTCATGTCTTCAGGTTCTCTGGAATTCTAAATACAAGAAAATACAGAAAGAAAACTTGCATTCATTGTTATAATAGAATTTGTATTTATAACAATGGATTTATAAAAAAAGTTACAATATAACTTGGTATCTCTTAAGCTAAAAAGATTTTAAAAAAGTACATGTGTTTGTGCACTAAGTTACTTCAACTTTTAATCAGTGTTAATTTTGGTTCAACAACACTTATGAAAAGAAGACAATTTCCTTTAAGAAAAATAAAACAATTATTCTTAATTACAAAAACTTTAGTTGTAACTTTGGCCAATTTGAAGACCTAAATATGAAGAGTAAAACCTACTGCTGCTTTCTAGATCTATTTTCATTAAGTAAAAATTCATGCTTTACCTCAGATCCTAAAAGGTGACTTTTTACCAGTTTGTGAAAGATCATAGCTCTACTCAAGTAAAAATCCATGAAGTGTAAAACATTTTCTTCAATACTGACCAACAGTTTTGATTATTTTTTAGTTGATAAGAATGAAGAAGTGTTAGAAAGGATCTTGAGAAATGAGGATGGATGATGAAAACCTACAAAATAGAATTAACTGAAAGTGGTACTAATCATTATTGTTGAGCTGCTTACCTTGACTTTCTTTGATCAGGTGGGGGTAAGAAAATAAACAAAAATGGAATTATCACAGTCATGAACAGATTAAGTAGCATTTTTTTAAACATTATTTAATACTATCTCTGTCCAATAATAGTTATAGCATTTGCATATACTAATTGTAACAAGTATTATGGAACAAAGATAATATTTGGATTTCCTACAGAATCCAATGTGTAATGATATTTCCCAAACCTTCCAGAGATCTTGATTGATGTTGACATTTGGAAAAGATAAAAACTTATAATGTTTAGCTTTTGATTTTTTTTTTTTTTTTTTTTTTCCTTCATAAATATGTTACTATGAAAGGAGAAGGTCAGTAGGCATGGCCAATATGTGATATTTCCTCATTTTGGTACTTAGTTAAGAATGCTTGGAGAGTGAACACTATGAAGAAAATATTCTTATGCTTATTTTTATCAGCTTTAAGAACACAATAGAAAAATTAGTTTAAAATGTCAGTGAATCATGAGTTATATTAGAAAGAAATATGAAAACAGCTTCAAATTGTCTGCTAAACAGGTCAATAGGTCATTGTACAGATTATCCAGACCTTTATGTGTGAAATTTTAGCCTTCAAGAACAAAACTCACTGCTCAACGCTGTTTTTTTCTTTTTTATTTGAATGCAAATCATTAATATTGGCATAAAGGCTAGCATACTTATTCTTTTTGTAAGTTTTTGAATTGAAACTTATCTTTTCAAGAAGACTGAAAACTTTCTAAAATTTATAAGTCATATTGCGATGAAAACAATATTCCTTAATTAAAGACTGAAATATATCTAAATAACATAAAATGAAATTTTGCATGATATTTAACAAAATTCTCATACCAGAAATTTTCCTAATCTAACCTGATATTATTTTATTTTTCCTTTGAACTTTGTTGTTGTTATTCTAAATGCATGCTTTCAAAGGGACTTCTATCTACACACATACCTTTTTATTTACTTTTCTATGACTGGGAGCAGAGTTGCTAATCATGAATTATTAAATACTTACAAATATTTAGGTTACGCACTCATTAGTAATTTTTTTTTAATGGCTATCCTTCTATTATACATTTATTATACATCATCTGTGCAGCCTTTTTGATCATCATTTGGTTGACAGTTGCATATGAGATCATTTTATAATTTTCAGGGAATTTCAGTTAAAAAAAAATTCAATAACCAATAAGATGTTGAGCAAAATCTAGTAACCAACCAACAAAAAATAAAATGAAGGCAGATTAAAGATATTCTGAAGCAGCAATTATTTACAGTTGACCAATTTAAAAGTTTTTTTTAATCATTTTCTAATAGCAATCATTCTCTCGGTTAAAAACAAAAGTTTCAATTTACAAATGTCAAAAGACAAAGCTTTTTATTAAATGAAAATAATAATTTTAATAAATACTTTATAAGAAATGGCCACAAAAGTTGGCAGGACAATTCTGTATAATACTTTCCATTTTGATTTAATTTTTGTTAAGACAAACAAGGTATCTGTTTTTAAAAAGAAAAAAAATGCAAATATTCATAAAATGCCCAAAATATGGCAAGCAATGTTGATGAATAATCACCCATAACTGGCCTTATGGCAATCTAAACTCAGTGAATACGTTATAACTAACTTAGACTCTTCTTTGTTAATCAAATATTGATATTCTATAAGTCTTGTTTTTATTTTAAAATGTCTGAAAAGATATATAATCATGAAACAAAAACAGATTAATTTACAGAAAGCAATTCACGATGATTCTCAAAATTCAAAATGCATTTCTATTTTACAGTCATTTAAACATTTACGAGTTATTATGAAGAAGAAATATTTCTCTACTGTTCATCACATGAAATTTTTTTTTTTTTCTTCAACAGAACAATGATGGCTTGATATAACAAAATCTTTGACCTTTTATTTCTTTGCACTCATTTAACCAACCTTGAAAGGTTTACATTTAATAAAACTAGATGTCAATCAGAATGTTATGTCACTAACCATTGGTGGTCATGCAGAAGTTTTATTCTTTTGTTGCAAAACCATCTTGATTTAGTCATCAATATGTCAGTTCCAATTTCACACAAAAATTACATCCAAATTGCATTTCAAGTGATTTAAGGATGCTTTCCCATTGAACTATTTTAATTCTATCCCTAAATCCTTTACATTGTAAAAAAAAAAAAAAAAAAAAAAAAAAAGCACATTTTACTTTTTTTACATTTCCTGTATTTAGCATTCTAATTCTGGTTCCAGTTTCATTCAAGAAATTAAGCTTTTTCCTAAATCATTAATATGTTTGTTTTATTTTTTTTTTTTTTTTTTTTTTTTTTTTTTTCTCCAGCAATAAATTGTATTTTAATGGCTGATAGATTTTTCAAAAATGGTGTTTTTAATTATATAAATTTTTTTCATTATGTGGTGGAATTTAGCAAAAATATAAAGTATTGAAATTTACAATGTACCTAAGAAATTTTGGAACTTTCTTGTAACTTTATTAATTCAATATAAAAAAAGAAAAAAAAAATTATGTTAAGTTGGTCTCACTAAATTAACGACCAAATCATTCCGATTTTTATTTATCCTCTTTCACTCTATGTTTATGAAACTAAAAATTTCTGTGGCTGGTGAGAAAGACAAAGAAAAGTTTTTTGTTGATTGACTGTATTGGTGGTTAATATCCCCCACACACACACAATCCAATTTGGTAGTCTTTCTTTATTAACTCGTGTAGTTTCATTTCTTTCCACTTTCAAAAAGCTACTCCTTTGCTTGCAATTAACAGATTTAGAAACTCGTTTCTATTGTTCATGTTTTTTCTCTCTCATTCATCCATTCAATCAAACTTTCTCATGGTCCTTTACATCTAATTTCAAATGGCCTCCATTTCTAATTTACTACATTACTCTAGAATTATCTCTCTTAATGACTGATTTAAATAAAAAGAAACAGTAATTTCTAAATGACTCCATCTTGTCTCTGGAATTTGTGTGCACTCTTAAGTGTGTTATTATTAAGTAGTCTTTTGATTATGAGATCTTTGTATCATTTAATGTTGCCATCTCAAGACAAATCTTTTCTTCTATTGGCATTATTCTCTTTGGTCTCAATGCAATGAGTCACTTTGTCAAGAAAAGTAATGTCTATTTTTTCAGTCTCAATGATAAAAAGAAAATAATGTTCTGTTTACAATATTGTTTGTCTTGTTTATTCAGGACTTTTAAAAAACAGCCAATCAGATGTTAATATTCAATTAATATATGAAATATAATTTGTCCTTAAAGCAAATAATAGAATTAAATTCTGCAGACAATTATATCTTTTGACTTATACAACCTTCCCTATCATAGTGATTTCATAATGGTCTCTATCTGTGGCTAGAAAATGGTATGCATGTTACAATTAACAGATTATCAAGTCCTTGTTGATTCAGATGAGAATAACTCTAGCAGACAGTAAAAGTAACTATTTTTTTATACTTAATACACAAAAGTATTTAATTTTCTTTTGGAAAAGTTGTAGATCTCTATGATAAAAGGAAAAGTATTTTTTTTAAATAAAATGATTTTTGTCAATCAGTACAAGGAGTTCACATACTGAGTGACCCTGCAAACTTCTGGTTTCCACTTCATTTTTAACCATAAAAAATAAATATTTTTTTAATGTTTTTAAAATTTGACTTTTTTTTCTTTTGTAAAGAAATGTAATATAATAGATTTGTAGTTGTCAAAATTTAATAAGCTGTTCTCGTTTAGCTAATATAGCATTTATGTTGATGTCACATTGAGTTAAAAGGATGCAAGTAAAGAATAATTCCTAAGATGGTGCCATCATCGTAAATGTTGTTGCATACAATTTGTGCTTAAGAGTTTCATGTGTTCCTGTCAGAAATATCAGATTGTTATTTTAGAAATTCCAATTTATAAATAATTTGAATGTTACCCATTATTAAGTAGTAAATAGTAAATGATAATGCTACTAAACAATATATAATTTTTAAGTAACATGAAAGAAACTTTTTATGTGTAAATATTTAGGGATCAACAGCAGTATCCATCATTATGAAGTGTATCTGGGACATTTTGCTCTTTAAGAAACCTGCATTTTGCATGTGTAAAATGTTTTGAAACCTTTCCAAATATATTCAAATTTGTATAATGGAGTTGGTTCTGTATACCTATTTGGCAATAACCTAACTAGTAAACTTTAACTTTTTCCTTACACACACACACACACAAACACAAAACTTCTCATATCTAGCAATATTTTCCTGTTTTATTAACCCATCATAAAAGCTAGCATTAATGATGGATTTATAAAAAAAAAAAAAATCCAGTGTTAATTATAAATTTCTATCTATAACCCATTACTGCCCATTGTTCCAAAAATGGGATGGTGGGCATTAATGGGTTAAACTACTTGGTACAATTTAAGATCATTTTATTTTACCTTGTTCTACTTACAATACACATCTTCACACAAAAGTTGTGCTGAAAAGTTCTCTACCTAATCAATGGATTAAAAAAAAAAAGATTTTTATGACATGGTTAGATTTTGGAAAGTGGATTGAGTTGAGAAATTTTATGCACCTCCCAGTGCTGATGATCTAGTTCATTATTTCCTATCTACCATGGAACTGAGTAAACACACTTAACCTGTTTCATCTGAATTTTGTTATATTTTTCTCTTTATTTTAAATCCTGGGACATGTTATGAAAGATATTTTTTTCAAATTAAGTATGCCAGGGTCAAGGTAAACTTGTAGAATCATACAATAATGACTAAATCTTTATAAAATACAGCCATGTGTCTCAATTGAACTAGAGATTTTATTTACTTTACAATGTATATATCTCCTAAACAAACCTTTTGACAATGCTCTATATGTTTCGAGATATATATATATCTTAGAGCCTCTCTCCAGACTGCTTTGAATTCCGAATTTTCCTTCTAGACTAGTCGCCAGTAGGACAAAATCTGTTCTACTATTTACTTTTAGCTGGTTAGTGGGGGATTCCTACCTTTTCCCAAGGATATTAGTACATTAGTGAATGTAATGAACTTGACTGGAATTCCAACTCAGCTCTTTGATTCCTTAATCTTAATCATATATATATATATATATATATATATATATTAATCATATATATATATATATTAATCATATATATATATATATATTTCCATACAAGTGTATCCTCATATATTCTTCTTTTTTTTTTCCCACCTCACTCTCTCTCTCTCTCTCTCTTCTTTATCTGTCTCTCATACACTCCAAATAGAAATTATCGAACCAGAGACTTAATACATTATCATTGTTGCTGTGGTTTCTGTAGCAGGTTTTTCATGGATTGGAGTTGCCATGCCCATTCATTTTTTTTTTTTTTTTTTTTTTTAATTCAGAGTTGTTCTTATCTTAGAATGGCTGTTAAACAAGGCTAAGGAACTCAGCCTTATTATTTAACCCATATCTATGGGAAATAAGAAATGAGTTCATACCTACCTCAAGGTTATTTGTGCAAAAGTGAACCTAAAAAATTTGACTGAAATTCAAGCTTAGCTTGCTGATTTCTTGTTTCAAACCACTAACGATTAAACCATTTGCATATTCTATATATGCCCATTTTTTCTTATATTGTACAGCCTTGTATAACAAAATGAATTTACATTCCAGTAGTTCCACATACCAAGACATATTTATATACATTTCTTTAATTTTGCTAAATTTGATTTTGTTGCTGTTTGGTTTATAACATCTGCTACTCTATTTAATATCAGGCAATAAACATATGCAAAATGATATAGATTGATGATATACTGGGTTTTGAAAAGAACAATTACTGTTTGATTATCTTCAAAGTTTTTTTTTTTTTTTTTTTTTTTCCAGTGCATATTGACACTGACAGTCTATTCCATTTTGTAACTGTTCCAGATACAAATTCTCATCTGTATGTGACCAATATGTCTTCTGCTCCATATGTTGAAAGCAACTGTAAATTGCATCTTTGGTTTCCAAGAAGGGTACCATGTTTTTTAGTTAAAATAATACCCAGTTGTTTTGTTTGATGTCTACTCAGCATCACCATACTTCTCAAGCTTCAGTTTTCCTCACTTTCCTATAACACAACACATAAATGCATGTACATTTTTAAATACCTCATCATATAATGGCTGTAATCCATTGTTGGTCACTTATCTTGAATAGTTATTGTGATAACTTACTAACAGCATAAATCTTTTTTTTTTTTTTTTTTTTTTTCTGAGATCAACAGAATCACCCATTGCTGTGTAGTCTTTTTCTGTTTGTAAAGAAATGCAATTGGTTAACAGTTTGACTTACCAAACTTCTCAAGTACTTTTGATATATTTTTTATTTTATTTTTTTAGTTAAACAACACTGGTCTTTTACTTCATTTAAAATTAATGCTATGGTGAGAAATACTAGTTTAGCTGTTAGTATTTTCTTTATGTCCTCAAATGATATCCTTTTCCAGCAGTCTTCACTTTATCAGCCTAGATTATTATTATCATTTTTCACTTATTTTGTTTGGTTTAGACATGACAATCTGCTAGGTTTTGTACAAAACCTATTTTTACTTAGGTGATCATGCAACATCCTGTTTTCAGTTCATACAATGATTTAATTTATAAAAAAACTTGTTTCATGTTTGTCCTAAGAACCTTCTGTTTGCTCCTTCCAATCAGTTGGAGCCTGCAAATAAGCTTTTTTCAGACATTTTGTGCTCATCTTATAACATCCATTTGCATTAATACACAGGTTGAGATATTTGCTGTTGGGAAAAAATTTTGTTTGTAATCTTCTATTACTTGAATATAATCCTTGAGTAATAAATCTTGCCATTTTTCAGAAACATCCACAATTTATTTGATGTACAAATATATCTACACCCTATCCACAGTTTTGCTCTCTGGTAAATTGTCCAGTGTGAATGTACTATTCTCTCTGAAGAATTAATTTCATAACATTTACCTAAAATCTGCGAATTAGTTGAGCTTTCTTTTAGCATTGTGTTACATTGCACAAAGCTTTGTAATGACCATCAATGTCAATTAGTTTCTGGTCATTGCATTCAGCATCTGTTACATAATCATTTAAATATTAAGGGTTTTATGTTCCTTTTTGGTGTAACATGAAATATGGCTGTCTTACTTTGCCTAAACACTATCTGGACTGTTAGATCTCAGTTTGAAACTTTTGAGCCTTAGGTTAGAATCCAAGCACATCTCATTTAATGGAAATAATCATTTACAATTATTGGCTCAGTAATCAACTACCTTCTTTGGGATACATTTCACTAGCTTGGTCTTTAAAACCTTTCCTTTATCTGGTTATTGAAAAAAGTATGTAGGTCTATTTTCTTTGTCCTACAAATATTCCATTTTCACATTGTGAGCTTAATTTTATGTCATGTTTGTATTCATAACATACTGAGAAACACTGAAAGATTAGGTTCTCTTTCTCTGACATATGCAGCTTGCTTTGCATGACTATTAATGCACATTATGAATTACTGTACTAATCATCACAACATATGGCCATAACATATTACATTGATAAAAATTATAATTAATCCTTCTGTCTCAAACATTTCTCTCCAATTTATATCTACATTACTATTTTGGTGATGTAATGTGTGGAAATCTCATGCTTTATGGCATTCTTACCAAGTAATAATGGAAACCTCCTTGCTGTGAATTCTGTATGGTTATCAGGCCTCAAATATGTGTCACTCTTTCCTTTTGAAAAAAACCACTTTGTTGGTTTCTGCTCTGAGCGAATTTTCTCCGAGTGCATATGTTACATTTTAGATTTATCAATTTTACACGTTGATTTTCATTTCCTCTACTGTATCCTGCAATTTTGAAACTGTCTTAATTACAGTAACCAAGAAGTGCTGAGTTTGGACATTCACCCATGTCAACTATCATTTCTAAATTCTTGTGCATCACTATAGATCTCTTTAAAGATCATTACTTTATTTGCCATTGCTGTTTTAACAGAAGTATGATGGGATATACAGTCCCCTTTTCAGCATCAGCACCACTCAGTTTTCATTCCTATCTTGTCGATGCACCTCTGCATCACCATTCTTCAGTGCCATACCACTTGTCTGTGTTTTGTCAGCTATTTCTATGCAATGTTTTTCTAGCATGACTTCTTCACCGTTCCAATGTCTTATCCCATTCCCACATAAATTGTTTCAAACCTTTCAGTTTGTAGTCACCTATTTTGAAAGTAAACTATTTTTCTTTTATGTCAGTTGTCTGTTTCACATTGTCTCTTCATTTGTGCCAACAAGCTACATGTTTTGCAATAACTGCATCTCTGTCTCTGCATAACTTAAGACCTGTTCTTGATTTAGGTTCTGTCCTGTCCCATATTTTTTCTGTCATTCTTGAAGTTGAGATAATCACTTTCATTGTTATCATTATTATCAGTCTAGAATATTTCTCATTGTCTTTAAAATTTCTAAACTTGCTTTTGAAGATTGCAAATCACTATTTTGTGTGATATGGATAGAAAAACATTTAAATGTGTCTGGTATATCTTTCCAAACAATTTCAATTAGCAGTGATTAAGTTTTTCATTAACACCAGCATTTCTCAGTACTGCAATGGCTGTTTCAGCCCACTTAAGATTCTTTGTGACACTCATTCTTTAGAAATCTTGTATATATAAATGCAAATAATTTTTCTTTAGCCTCGTGACCTCATAATATTCAATAAAGTTTCTCTTCTACCATTTGCAGTTCCTCTCATAAAGATTTTTGTTATCCAGAAATTGAATTAATTCAGCATAAAATTCTCCATTCTTTTCCACATTCATGTCCTCACCATTTTTGATTGGCTAATTCAATATGACGCCTTTTAATCCCAATATACATAGGTGTCCAAAAAATTTGTTTTGTATAGTTTATAATTTTTCTCATTTCCATCAAAATACTGTCTACTTGATTGGCTTCCTATATTCCTCCTGTGCCTATAAACTGTTTGGATTTGCTATAATTAATATAGGGCATCTGCAGAATTGTGACCAGAATAAAAAAGCAAGATTTTTATTTCTGTTTCTACACACAAAAAGAGAGCACACCCTCATATACAATGGGGAAAATAGGTATTCAATAGACAACACCAAAACCAATTTATTGCATTATTTACAGTCACACATAATGCATATTGTCCTCAAAATGAAACTACAGATGTATTTCATCATTGCAATAGTAAATATGGGCAAAAAAGTATTTAATACCATATATAAAGTAGGATCAAACAGAAAATAATACTTAGTCAAATAGCTTTTGTTTACAACAACAGCCCCCAGTGGTTTCCTTTAAGTACCCATTAACTCTTCTGCTGATATTTTTGCTGACTCTTCATGGCAGATTTTTACTTTGTACAAATTACAAGATTGATAAGCATAGACACAAATTTTTAGTTTGGTTCAAATTCATTGTTCCTCTAAATGATGTGAATTGAGGTTAAATAACTTTATCTCGGTCTCATTATTCCAATAGGTATCTAAATACTCTAGCAAATTCAGATGCACCTCTACATGTGATTCCTTCAGAATCAGTATGTTGGATGATCACAGGCCATGTTGGGGTTAGTTGCTGATAGATTGAAGTATAATTGTTGTTTCTGATGCTTACAGATTTTCCACCAACTCTTTATAATCCTTGGCTTACAGTTATGTCACATTGAAACACCAGTTCCTGTACGACCAGTGAAGTTGAGTAACATTAAGCCTGGTCAGTGCCTCAGTAACTGTTTTGGAATACCATATGCTGTAAGCTTGGATATATGGGTGGTGTAATGGACAATGGCTCAGAATTGTTAATCTGTGGACCGAGTTCCAATTTTAGATGGGTTTGTTATATTCACTTATGTTCAAAAACCCTTTGGAAAGGTATGAGCCCACCTCTTCTCTCCACAACTATGGGTTAATTAGTAAGACTTGTATTATTATCTCAAAAAAAAAAAATTCTTACAATCTGTAAATATTTTCTGGCTTTAAATAACCTGCAAAAGGTTGCTAAGCCATAAAAAAAGTTCAATCTATCAATGAGTTACTTAGAACAAACCACCTAGAAATTTACACTCTCCAGTGATATCAGTTTACTTTTTTTAATGTATACTGAATACCTTTTGCTTCATATTTTTAAAATACATCTTTTATATTACTGAATTTATTAAAATATTTTACTCATATTTACAATTGTAAAGAAGAAATCTATATGTGGTGTAATTTTGAGGTAAATACACTGCATAAAGTTAAATAATACAATAAACTGGTATTAAATAATTATTTTCTGCATTGTATATATTTGCCTATAGTTGCACACTTAACCAAGCATTTACTTGCAACAATATTATACAAAGGGACTTCATTGCTAATTGTAATTAATTTTACTTAGCCTTGTAGCTTTTTGATTTTGCTGCCATTTGATTGTTAAAGAAATTAATGAATATAACAATATTGCAGAAAGTGGACACAATCATAATTTTCATAAAATATCAATTGTCCAATCAAATCTTTCTAAACTTCATTCTCAAAAGTTGGAAAATTAATTGAAAACAAAAACCCAAAAAGACGCTGATCCATTTTCTTGCCAACAAAAAATGATCTTCAATTATTATTATTATTATTATTATTATTATTATTATATCATTTTCCAGGACTTTTTCTTTTTCTTTTTTTTTTTTTTATCCTGATTTTATCAAATTGGTCTTCATTTCTATCAAGCTTAAAGATGTTTTGAATATTCTTTCCCACTGAAACTAGTTTTTCTTTTAAGCTGGACAAACATGATTGAACTTTAATGTTCATATTTTTTAATCTTGTGATTTTGATCATTTTAAACTCACACCAGAAAATAAGTGAACCTGGATTTTTCCATTATGTTGAATATTGATTATTTTACAGCCATTATTATTATTAATGACAGCAATAGGAGGAAAATATTTTATATATTTAAATTTTTTGCTTTGTTAGATTTACCTTCAGGAAAAAAGAAACAACTACACATTCTGTGAGAAAAATGTACTTTTGAACAGAGAATATTTTCCCTACAAGTGTAACAGCTTTTGTTTTGTTACAATGTAAAATCACCTTATTTAAAATGTACATTTTTTTAAATTGTTTATTGATAGAATTTGTTAAATGTACATTTCATCAAAAACATTACATTATTTTTGTTTGAAACTTTATGCAATGATTTCACGAATTAAGAATTTAAAAAAACAAAAAACATAGTAAAATTTACATTTGAAATGAAGCCGAGTAAATCTACAACCTCGCCTAATGGCCATTCTAATTTTGTATTTGTTAAAAACCAAATTATATAAATGTTTTCTAAATCTTCATCTTTACTATGTTTCAATATGTCACTTAATATACAAGATGACAATGATTATGCATTTGTATTTGAATCAATATACTTACTGAAAACAATGAAATATCTAGAAATTTAGAGAATAATGTTTCTGATGTTGTCAAGCAATAATTATCTTTATTTTTTACAAAGATCTGTTTCATCTTTGTAGCTTCATTATTGTATTTTCATAAGTGTCTGCCTTTCATTCATTAAAAAGAAAGAAACCTGTCGATATCTTGTGGTAGGGGAAGTCATGAAAACTAATTTACTGAAATATTGTCAAAATATATTAAAGATACAACATCCTACCAACAGATCACCTCTCAAATTTCCTCAAGTTTTTTATATTGTGCAATACGATATTTTTTATAAAGACAAACATCTAAGCCTATTAAATGTTGAGCATTGTTTGTCAAAAACATTAAAAGAGGACTAAAATTTTGTCTCTTCTTCTTGCATTGATTACACAACTTTTTTACATGTAAACAGATGAACTTTTCTGTAAACTGCAAATCAGTCTGATATATGCATTTTACAATTGTCAACTAAATCTTATACAAGCTTTGTGATGTTTTTAAAGAAAATTATCTTTTCTCAATGGTTTTGCTAAAAATGGCTTTCTTGACGCTCTAGTTTTTAATGTATTTTATCTGATGATAATATAAATAATATTTTTCTAATTTTTTTTTTTTTTTTTTTTTTTAGAAAGGTATCATAGAAAATCCTATGGAAAATAATTTAAAGGATCTTAAGATAAATTTATTTTGTAAAAGTTGTTTTATCTTTTCATTCTGTAACCTAAAAAGAAACTATTTTCAAAAGTTAAAATGCTAAAATCATGGTAATAATTCATTACTATTTCTCATTTTGTTGGTTCAAATGTCTACATCTACATAAATTCACAGGGGCCTTTTGTGTACAACCACAAATTAATATTAGACAAGCTTGAGAAAACGTCATTAAAACTTTGCCCTAAGTAAAAAGATTCATAAATTATTCTTTGAATAAAATAAGGACAAATATTTTTAGACAAAAAAATTTATCTTCTAAACAAAGCATACTCTATTTGCCAAAGGAAAATGTTATTGCTTTCATGCACGACAATTTTGTTGGTCACTCATGTTTATAACATTCAGGTTTAATCACTTTTACTTTTTTCAGTTGTGGAGCTTTTTTGTTTTTTTTTTTTCCCTTACACACACACACACACACACACACACAAATGTATAACTCTAATTTTATCAATCACAAAATGTTCTCATTTTTGGTATCATTTTCCTTTTAAATTTTGCAAAAATAGCTATCAAATAATTGCATCTAAAAAAAAAAAAAAATTCAAGTTCCTTCCCCCTGCACACTATCCTTCATCCCAGCAAAACTAATTTTTTTTTTTTTTTTTTTTTGTAAACTTGTTTTGATATCATCTACCAGCTATATAATATCTGTCTGGAACATATCCAGCCATTTTGAATTTTTTAAGAACTGGTTGTGTGGCCTTGATATAACTTGTCAATGAATTAGGGACCTTGCTTCACATGCATGAGTTTGCATACTGTGTGGCAATCACATTTACAATGTCTGAACAAGTAGATTCTTCTTGTGCAGGGTTTACTAGCAAAAAATTGCCTCATCTGGGTTTTTCAGTTTGAAAATTATCTCGATTTGCTTCTCTATGGCTTCTATCGTTTCTCAATGCTAAAATTGTCATTGAAAACACTGCACGAATTTAAGGAGGCCATGACAATGCAACTGATGGCAATCACTGAAAAGGATTTTGTGGCAGTGTATTTTGAAAAGTGAAAGGGATATTGGGATAAATATGTAAGGTCCCAAAAGTAGCACTTTTGTGGGGATTAAGGCATCATTATCCTATGTCAACTATTCCCCCCCCCCCCTTGTTAATATTAAAGACTGGAGGTTTACTTTTCAGGCAGGCTTATACTGATTTAGTGCAAATAAAATGCAAAAAGACATGCATGACACTTATTCAAATTTTGTCATTGAATTTGGGATGAACTAATAATTTGCTTGTTTTTATATAAAAATATTCAAGAATTTCATTAAAATATATTGAGTCTTCTTTCATAGTAATTTAAAAAAATTATCAGTGATATTTGATTAGGTGATTCTTATAAACTTTGTTAATTTATTTCATTGTTCAATTGGAGTTTGATTTTTAGCTTTAAATTTTACCATTAAATGTCAGTTTGAATTTGTTTTTATTTAGAAATAGAAATTTGTAAATAGATTTTTAATAAACCTTTTGTGGGATTTGGACCTCTGACCATAATATTGCTTCACTACCTTGAATCTCCATCAGCATATCTTTATAAATGCTTTTCCTAGGTCTGCATCCTATTAGTAATTGACATTGTTTCCTTTCCTTCTTGATTATTCTATAGAATTTGATAACTGTTTGGACTATAAATTCGTGTTAAAGAAAAGCTTAATTGGCAAAATATTTTCTTTAGATATCTTCAAACTTTAAAGCTGAGAATTAACAAAATTACCTTGATATAAATGAAACTAGTTTTTTATTATATTTTTGTTCAGAAATTAATTTTTTAATGCATGAAGAAGATATCAGTGGTATGCAAGAATTTCTTCCATATGTCAATTAGTAGTGAAAAACTTCTAGTGGTTGTAACTGGATAGATACAAATAACTATTGAGCTGTGTTTCTTGTAATTAATTGAACTAATCACCTTTTAACAATCTTTTTACCTAAGAATTTCTTATAAAATTGTTTGCAAATTATATTAACTCTAAATGAAATGAGATTGTCTTCTGAGTCTTAATTCCAAGGATAACAGCTAAATTTAAAGTTTTTTGTCACTCAAGAGTCAAAATCTTAATTATTTTTTATTTGTAGTTGCATTAAAAGTTTTTGATTGGTTTACAGCAGTTTAAGTTACTGAATTAATTAGATTTAATGATAATATTTGGTTATTGTTACTTATACAAACATCTTCATTCAGCTCGAAATTAATGGAGAAACAATCTATATACAATATTTTTTTGAATTTGGTCATAGGAGAATTTGATATTTTTCACTTTTTTCTAAAGGAAAACATTTCCTAAAATTTTAATTAAACTGACTCTTAAGTCAAAATGGAAAAAAAATAGCTTTATTTGTAAATCATGAATTTTGTCATTTATTTTAAAGAATGCACAAATAATGCCATTTTAAAAGTGCCAGGTCATGTTAAATTGCAATAGACAAAAGTTGTTGTTCAGTTTTGACCACAGTATTTAAGTTATTAGTTACAAAGGGTTTCTTTATGCAGAAAATAATTTCTTCTTTTGAATTCTGATTTTTATGTCAAATACAACCTGATTAGAAAAAATTTTCAATGTTTTTTTTTATGTCAATATTTTTTATAAGAATTGAAGTTAATCTTTTTTTTTTTTTTTTTTTTTTCTTATTTAAAAATAAAGTTCTTTTTCTCTCATTGCTACATGCTTTAATGTTGTCAATGCTATTTAACTGAAAATGGTTAAGATAAATCAGAGGACAAATCTTTGTTTATACCTTTAACTTTTTTTTCTTTACATTGAAGAAAAGAAAAACCTGAACATTTTAAATAAAATTTTCAAAAAGCAAAAAATATGCAGTATGTGTTTTTGAGATATGAATCTTTTTTTTTTTTTTTTTTTTTTTTTTTCTGCCTTAAAAAACAAAAACAGCAGCTTAAAAGTCAAAAAGTTGATTTCCATTGGTGATTAATTTAATAAAGGCAGACAAATCTTTATATATGACTTGTTTCTTTTTTCTGGTTAATTGGATGTCATGAGCTCAGTACAGCTCTTATGAAAGTCAGTTGGTTAAAACGGAACCTATGTCACATTTTATTGTGGAGTAGCAAAAAAAGTAAGAAAAGAATAATTTGGAGATTGTGACGAGCAGAGTAAATGCCTTGGAAAATTACTATTGAAATGCACATTTTTAATTCATTTGTGCAATTAGTCATTGTAATTTATACAAAACCAAACTGAAAAATAAAGAAACCGGTGTATATTGCATTACTTGGATGTCCCATCAGTAAATCTGCTAGATATGAAGGGCATTAATGAAGACACAGAATTGAGTTCAAAGAAAAAAAAAAAGTTGAGATGATCATAAATACCGCACACATTAAGCAGGAAATGTAACCAAAGGCTGTGTCTGTGTAGTTATGACTCAGCAAGAAAACATCAGACAACAAAATGAATTGTACAGATTGCATCATATAAGTAGGCCTACCAGGAATAATAACCTCTGCACTGGTAAAATGTCACCAGAAAATAAAATAGATTTGCAAAAATATGACAAAACCGTAAAGATGATAAAAAAAACATTAAATATGCTGATATTTTAATAAGTCATTTATCAAGTAAAATAACTGGCAACATTTAATATGAAGGCTATTCATGAACTGGGAGAGATGGACTTGAGAAAGGCATCAGATTTTAAATTTACAGTATTTGTATTTACAGAAAGAAACTAGTTAATTTAGACCAGCTAATGAGGAGGAGGCATGTTGGTTTTGATCAAAGATTCACTCACTCATTATGTGAATATTGATCTGAGCAAACTATTCAAGTCAAATTATCTCTGACTTGCCTATACATGTTAAGACCAATAATTTATTTTTATTAGTTGAAGTTGATTCAAAGCTTCCTGAATGTTGAGCTGTTTACTTATCAAATAACCAAGATAGACATTTTTGTTTCCAACTGTTGAAAGGTTTTTTTAATGGGGGTTTTAGGTTTTTAAAGGTTTTTTAATGCCTGAATCTTGCCACTTGGCTTATCTCTTTCCTCAGTACTCTACACATGTTCTTTCTAGATATGCAAAGTAAAATGGTCCAGCTGAGTAAATGACTAGTCAAAAGCAGTAAGCTCTTCAAGCAGTCATAGTCCTCTTTCTGTCTGCTTCAGCAATGGAAGGTTTACTGATTCATGATGAGCCCTTTTATTTATGAGGAACTGCTTTCCTTCAAGTATCAGATTACAAGTTCATTTGCATATGTCCGTAGTGACAGCATCAGAGGAAGAGTCTTGACTTCATCCTTTCATTCACACAATACTGGGGTCAGTCAAAATGGAGAGTAGTATTAAAAAATAAAATTCTATTAATGGATTTTAGCTCTGATCCCACCTAGAATGGGTTTGTTGGGTTATTGCACTTATTATTTTTTAGAACTGAAGAGTAGGTGCTACTTCTTTTGCTTGATCCTATTAGTTAAGTCATGAGTTCAAACCCAGAAAAAATCCCAGATACAAATTAATTTTATTGTAATTAAATGCCATTTACAATTCTTTAAGCTTTATTCCCTACTATATCCGTCATTTATAATTCATGCCAATTCACTTTCCCAGAGTGTGATTTACACCCATCTTTGGTATTTTGAATGGAAAACCTTTCGTCAATTTCCCTTGGGGATTTAAGACTGCATTTTATATTATCACGCAAATTTCTAGGGATGTCTCCCTCAAGTCCCTCCTGGCTGTCAATGATCACTTTGATCCAGGCCTTGGCTTATCCTTCATTGTGATTATTTTGATCATAAGGTTGGCCAGAATCAAATCTTTGCCAGGTATCTTTGTATTGGGCTGGTCCAAGTAGAATGAAGACATGAAAAGGAAATGATGAAGTCTGGCACAAGGGTGTGGGAAGTTCTCTTTAGGCAGGCAGTCATGTGTGTTGTTTCTCATCCGGTGTCTGGAACAATTCTCTTTTTGCCGCTTCAATTCCTTTGTATTTATTGACATTCACCCAACTGGTGTGGGGCATGACACAGTTGGGGAATTCAGTATTTTCCTTAGCGTTTACAAAGAATCCCTTTCTCCTTTCAGGATCCTGAAAATTAATTACTTCCCAATTTGGGAGATCCCCTTTTTCCATGGGCAGCAGTCACAGGTATTGATCTGCCCCATACTTCTCTTATTGGCATCTCCCGCTAACACTTCTCAATGGGCATGGGTAGCTCCTCCACCCTCCTTGATGTGTATCTGTGCCTGCCACCTCAGCTAATTTTTTGACAAATGGTTCTCGACTGCCTGGCGTGGCTTAATCCCGAGATCATTAATCAAAAGAATTATCATTTCAAACATAGGAAACAATCCTATGTAAAAAAAATAAAAATCTCTCACATCAGTTCTTAGACACAAACCAGATGGCTTTTTCCTTTTAGTCCTGTCAGGGACATTCTCCAAGAAAACCCTTATCTCCAAATTATGATTTTAAATTTTATCCAATTCTCTTCATTTCTGTTTTTATGACCAGCACTTTTAGCAATGGTCATCAATCAATTGTCAGAATATTGCTGTATGGCCCCTTCATAAAAAAAAAATGTTTTGTGTTTCTTGAGAAATTTCGGCTTTTTGAGAAATAAAATCTTCAATCTTTCTCACAGTGGTTTATTGGTATATCCTTTGTTCTATCCATTAACCTTTCTTATTATTGGTCTGTCAGTATATCTGTCATTCTATTCATCAGTCTTATTATAATTTACCAGTGCTAAACTGCATTTAGATTTTTATGGATATGTTCACACTCTACTGTCTCCATTCTTGTAGTTTCTTCGTGGAGATGTCCACAGCATCAGTGAATGTGTCAGCATAGATGTTTAGTTTGTGATGGTCTATTACAGGATGCACCTTATATTTATTGGTCTGTAGTATAGACATCAGCAGTAATGGTCCCTTGGACAGGCCAAACTCCTCATCAATATATGGCAGCAACCAACTGTTGTCCATACAAGTCTGCAATTCACGCACATACTCCTCCTGCAACTTGCTAGACACCAGATATTCAAAGATCCTGTTCCCAAGTTTCTCTGGTACATGATCCACTGACCACTTCCAGGCTACAACCCACACTCCCTATTACTTGTCGAATTTCACACTAAAATTGGTTTTGTCGAAGCAAAGCACTGCTCAGATGGGCAATGTTTCCTCAAACTTCAAGCTTCCAGTTTGTGTGATGCAAACACCACCAAACACCTTAATGGCATCAATGCTAAGCAATAGATTGAAATCCAGAGGCTTCCCTTGCATAACCAGCACATCAATCATGGCAGTGTTACCAGTTGCTGTGCAAATCCTAACGGTGCTGCTTCTACAGCAGGCCTGCATGGCTCCAGTTATTGTGGTTATCACCATGTCCTGCTTTGACCAAGATCGACATAGCTATGCGCTTAGAATAGAATGTGAGCATCCAGAGTCAAGGAGAGCTGACCACAGTACACCATCAACATAGACACTAACGATAAGTAATGCTGAGTTTACCTGTTGCCTGGGGAATAGACTGGCACTGATATCTTGTCCCCAACTTCATTTTCTGGTCAATCTCTGACCAGGTGACCGGTCTTGTTGCATTGTTGACATGTAGTCCCTTGTAAAGTGATTGGGACCATTATACTTATAGTATGTATCAGGTGGGCTTACAGCCAGGAATAGTTGAGCAATCCAGGCAGGTTGTGCCACAGCAATGACTAGTTCCTTCAGCTCCTCAAGAGACATATCATCCACCCTAAAGGAGAACCATAAGAGCCTCTTCATGAGGCCAGGAAGCCCCGGCACAAACACACATGCCATTGCACGGTCTAGGATTCCTCTGAAAAGGACCAACAACTTCCATATATCTGCCATATACATCTATAGTTTCACCAGGACACAACACACATACATCAAACTTCTCGTATGCCATGAAACTATCAGCGGCAAAGGCAGTGATTAGTGCTTCCTTGATCAGGGCAGCATCTGATTTCTCATCCTTGGTTAGCTGTTGGTAAACCACAAACTCTCTCCCAGTTAGGTGAAGAGGGATGACCCAATCAAGCTGCTTCACCCCAGATAGGCCACACACCAATTCCTGCTTCTCGATCAAGTCAATCACAGCTCCAGTCCCATCAAATTTGAGAATAATTCTCAAATCAAACTGGCCATTCATTGTGGATGAAATAGTTTCTGTAGTCATGTTGACAAATAGCAATCTTTACAACACCGAAATCTCATATATTGATTCCGCATTCAACTTCTCTCTGCCCTTTACCATCATTGTATACTGCCTTTTTCCCAGCAGGTGGTCATTCTCCTATATTTAAGATGGCCAGTCCCCAAATGCTTAATATCATGCATGTGTCTTGAACCTCTCATAAATGGTGGTTTGGCAGGTTAGACACCTTGGGTGCTTTGGATCAGGTAAGTGCAAATATCTATTGTTACAGATTGACAAATAATCCTTATGACATCTGGAAAAAGAAACCATTCATGACTTTGATTTTAGTAATAAACAGCTCAGAGCTGTAAGGAAAGCTACAATTGTGACTGACATCATTAAAATATTTGCTACAATTTTTTCATTGATCTTCAAACTCTATTTTTGTTTTTTTTACAGTGTTATTATTTCTACATATTTTTATACACAATTAAGATAAAAATTTAGAAAGGAAATTGCAGTCTTTTAATGCCTTTTCTTGCATTCACATTTTCTTTTTTCTATTTTTTCCATTAAAACTTGCTACTTCCTATGTCTTGTATTGTTACATATGTATGAAATGTGTATGTGAATGTAACAACTATGAGAATTTATTCAACACAAATCAATACTTTTTGGAAATAAAGGGTAGCCACTTTTTAATTTTTTAAGTTTATAGGATTGTTATTTGCCCTTGTATATTTAAAAAAAAAATGAAGCTATTGTAGTTGCTGTTCTATTTCAAATGAAAATAAAATCAATATTTAGGCATTACTAATTTCTTCCTAAATTATCGTTTTATTTGCATAATGGGAAGTAACTGCGTCTTTAACTTGATCTTCTCTTTTGAAGAGCAAATTTTGTCTAGCAAAGCCAATTTCATCAGCAACGTTGTCGTCGCCGGTGACTTTTTGTAGCTTTCAGTTTTCTTCAACTGATAAAACACATCTGACTACACAATATGCCGACTATTACTATAAATCGAGCATCGTTGATCAGTGCTTTGGGCAAAGAGTATAGTAAGTTAATATCATCCTTCGTTTGATTTTTTTAAAATTATTTAGCGAAAATATTGCAATTTATAAAAAATGAGGTGTTTTTTATTTTACAATTGATAATTCATTAAGTGTCGATTGAGTCGATTGTAAACATGTTTTAGATTTAAATTTCTTGTTTTGTTTCACAATTCTTTTTAAGTGACATCGAAAATAATTTTTACAAATTCTAATCAGGATTATCGCTTCTATTTTGCTCCATTTTAAAATGTTGATTGATTATTGAAACTTGACCCCAAGCGTAACTTATTTGTTAACTGACGTGTTTTTATCATTTTTAAATGAATTCAATAACATTTTAAAAACTTTTGTTTTACACTTAAAATTTAATTTTCCTTCCTCTTGGATTTTATTTTTATCCAAAAAATTTTAGTTTCTAATTCTCTAGTCTACTTGAAAAGAAAATTATAAGAAGAAATCTCATTAGTGAACTTTTTTTACTAAAAATCGGAGTTTTTTTTTCTTCCTTTTTCTCTTTTGTTAATTACCAATTATTTTATTTATGAATTTAATTAATTTCCAATAACTGTGATTATGATGTCATTGATCGTCTTTCTTGCCTGACAAGATTTGGCACGGGAACAAAAATATATTGCATTCATTCCAATTTTTGGGGGTGGGGAGAGTGTATTTAAAAAATTTAAATTACACAAAAAACATCATTCATATTGCCTTAAAATGTGCGATTTTTTCTTACGAAATCATTATTTTATTTTATTATCAAAAATATTGAAAAATGAAAAAAAGATGTGCAATATTCTTCGATAATGAAAATTCAACAACAGTTATTCTTCTTGGTGGGGGCAGAGATTTTGTTGGTTGGCGTAGATTTTTCCTGAAAACAATTGAAATATGAAAAGACTTTATATTTAAAATGTAAAATTTGTAAATATTTTTAATTTAATTTTAATTAATTTGTATTTTTCCCCGTTGAACGGAGGAAGATTGTGTTGCGCCAGCCTGCTTTTTTTTTTCTTTTTTAATTTATCAAAATTAATCGATATCTAATGAAAGTGTAAGTAAAAATTAACAAAAGTTTCATTCACGCTTGATTTATTATTCTTTTATTTTTAGTTTTGTTTGACACAGGATCAAATGAAGATAAGATTGTGTTGTACTCGAAATCTTTGTTTTCTCTTTCTCATTTTTTAGCTTTTGTGTTATTTTTAGAGCACTGTTGCCGAGGTTATACCACTCAAAGGCTTGGCTTTCACAGAACTGAATGAAGTTAAAGATAAAAATAATTTTTCATTGCAACTTTGCTGAGTTGGTACTTCAAAATGTTTTTCTTTTTCAGCTGATGACGAATTTGCTGATCTTTGTTTTGATTATGGACTGGAGTTGGATGAAGTGGTGAGAAACCCATTTTACTTCTTCAGTAGTTTTATTTAATTGGAAGCTGTGGAGGGTCATGCTTGCTCATGCTCTGAGGGAGTGTGGCACATAAATTCTATAGTTAATGACTTGGATAGATACAATAATTACTATCTAAATTATATAATAAAAAGAATATATTATCATTTTTTTGGAAATTTATGATGAAATATTAATATTTGCTTATGATGAACAGTGGAATTTTTTTATATAAAAAGAAGTATGTTATAATTAATTATAGCTTTTCATCAGTATCATGTGCTGTGAAAAAACAAAACAAAAAAGACATACTATATTTGACAGTAAAAAAGATCATCATCAGTCCCATGACCAGGTGTAGTTGTAGGGTTACTGTGCTCTTGAGCACCTGACTAGGTTAAAAGATGGATAGGTATTCATTCATGTGTAACCTTGAACAAGTAGACCTATAAGATATATGAACACATGCCTATTGAAATGGGTGTGTGCTTAATATTAAACGCACACCCATTTCAATAAGCATATTCAGGATAAAGGTTTTTAGTATATTTAAGCATATAAGTTACATTACAAAAGCATTTTATTATAGCAGAAAACATTATATAAAAAGCAAACTAGCAGTATAGCTGGACATAAAGTAAAAGATCACAATAATGAAAATATCTTACATAATTATAATAAGAGAAAATGTTTATGATAATTCCTTTTACAGTACTGATGATAATGCTGTCAATTGGGTAAATAATAATGGAGTCAGTAGAAGTTGCAATCTGAGGTAAAATTTTAGCCTACAGTAGTTGAGTGTTGAGGATAAAATTAGCCTATGGGAGGTATCAACTTTGCATATAAAATGCAGGGTGATTTTCTGAGTCATTTCTTTTCTTGTATGTTATAAAATATGGTAATTATTCTCATGAAATACTTGTCCAGATTTTGATGACTTAATCTATTTATTATTCATTCTTTATACTTAGCCAAATTATTGCTTTTTATCTTTTATAGAAAACTCAAATTGAAATTAAATTGCTATCTTATTCAGATTTTAGTTTACTGAAAATATTAAATTTGTTGTCTTTCCAGAAAATCAATTATGATAACTATTTTTGTCAGTAAATGATTTTTAATTTGATTTCCTTTCTTTTGTTGTCAAAAAAGTCAAAGGTTTTTTTCTCTCATTTCAAAAATCAATACTTTTTTGAAAAATGTATTATTGGAGATGATCTGACCCTAACAAGTGAATATTTTTTTTGTATAGACATCAGAGAAAGCAATGTTTACCAAAGAACAGGGTTTCACTGAGGCTTCAGAAAATTTGTCTGATGAAATTGTCTACAAGATTGACATCCCAGCAAACAGGTATTTGTGCTGATGTTTCTATATTAAGTGAAGTGAAAAATCTGGAACCCCAGTATGTGTGACACAATATTAATAAAGTTTAATTTTTTTCTCCTGCATTTTTGGGGGAGAGAGGAGCATAAAAACAATGGCTACATTTTAGTATTTTTTTCCTCTCTCATTTGACATGGCAATCAGTTCTCATTTGTGATTTGCTTGGCTAGTTATGAGTTAATGGTAGATGTTGATTGCAAAGAGATGTATATAAACTTGTGTGGAGCCCAGAAAGAAAGTGTAATTCTTTTGTTATTTCACATTAGAACCTTTTGAGTATTTTTTTTTTATTCATTATACTTAAAACACAGTGTTTTTCATTGCTACAGTATATCTTAAAGAAAACTTGCTGGCTTCCTTCCCACCCTTCTCATTTGTTGAGGATCAGGGACCAATCCTCTCCCTTAACACAATCATGCACACTACACCAGCATTCTTCCAATGTCTGATGTCATCAGTTTAGTGTCATCTTGGTCTTCTCCTCAGTCTCTTGTCATCAATGCATCCCTTCAGTATGTGGATGCAGAGGTTCTGGACCATGATGACATAGCCAAAGAAGCTACCAAAGTAATGATCAACTGCTACTGTGAAACCTAGTTTTCTATCTTAAATGCCATTAACTTGAGGAGTATCAATTTCAAAGACATCACCTTATTCTTCAGTATGAACAAATCAAACATTCAGATAGGAAATTGAATCTACAAATCTGTGGAAGAAACTTATACATAAAACTTTTTTCCATTTGTCAATTATTTTGAATCCAGAGAATCCATTTTGTTGAATAACTATTGATTCTGAAAGAAATTTGGCTCTTGAAGACCTTTTGAATGGTAATGAAAAAAAAACTATATATGTTGATTTCTCAAAAATATTAGGAATGTATATTTATTTTTTATTTTAATACAAAATTGTAGCTCAAGTCCAAAGGGAAAATGGGGAAAGGCTGGAATGAACCCAGAAAATGAAACTAAAAATACAACAAAATATTCAAACTAAAACAAAACGGATGTTAGGACTTGTCCACCCCTCAAAATAATAAGGGTGGCCACTATATTCTGCCAATAGACAGAATCAAGAAGCACACTCACTAATGGAGTTGGAAGGAAAGTTGGGCGGGGGGACAAACTGGGGAGGTTGGGAATCTCAACATGGATCATAACAAAAGAGAATGCCGAGCACAACACTTATTGACATTAACTAGGAAAACAAGAAACCATCTAACTTAACAGGAAACTGCCCTGTTGTGTTCAAGGGGACTTAAAAGAGAAAATCAAGGCTAGCCCCATTCACGTGAATCAGGCTCACCACAGACACCCACCTTTTGCTGAAATCTGTCGATATCAAATGCTTTCTATCAGATCCGGTCTTCATCATGAGCTGATGCCCAAAGAATCCAAGCAGATACTGAGAATAATGTTCATATCACAAGATTCCTTCCATTCGTGACTTCCACACCACCATTCTTGCCATGGCCAGCAACATGAGAAACACCATCTGTTTAACCCTAGAGAAAGGGATATTACAGGGGTATGCGATGGACACTAACTGATCGAGAGTAATACAAGCCATCAACTCACCAACATAGTTCCAGAAAGGGTGTACCTGAGGAAAATAGTAGAAGGCATGCACAGCTGTTTCTTCTAAGCCAAGCTCACACTGATGACAGTCAGGCAAATCTGCCCCACCCAATCTGAAGGCTACATTGAGAACCTCGTACTGGGTATGACGATAAACTACGTCCAACAGCAAGGCCTCTGATAATACATTTTTGGAAAAATAATGTTGCCAGCTGTATGTTTTTGAAAAAATATTACCAGCTATACATTTTTTTTTTTTTTTTTTTTGAAAGAATAGTGTTGCCGGCTATACGCTTTGAAAAATAATATTACCAGCTATACATTTTTGAAGAAATATTATCATCAGCTATATGTTTTGGAAAAATAATATTACCAGCTATACATTTTGGAAAAATAATATTATCAGCTGTACGTTTTTGAAAAATAATATTACCAGCTATACATTTTTGAGGAAAAAAGTATTAACAGAGATAGATTTTTTACAAAGCAAAAATATTACCTAAAAAAAAAGTTGTCAGCATTAAATGACCCATTGAAGTTGATGTGCCATAAAACAAACCAAACCATTCCGAACCAATAGCCAGGTAAGCAACTCAGGGTTGCCGATAGTTTGCTGTTGGTGTCCCATACCAGAAAGAGTGCAACTCTGATGCTGACAAGCCAAGCTGATACAATAGTGTACATGGCCATGGACAGTCACTGGACTGAGGAAGAGCCTTTAAGGCTGCTTGACACTCTTGCAGGAATCTTGATTGATTCTGAGGCTTATGATGGCACTAAGCCTCAGAAACGGAGAGAGTGAGTGTAATGCTAGGGAAGGTGTCCCTAACACTCCCTTCCAAAGTCAAGTTTTCTGTGAACGCACAGCGTAGGGACACTAATCTTGAAGCATGCCAATAGCTGAACAAGTGCGACATTACCAGCCACCCCCAAACCCGCCCCGATGGTACAAAACTTTGGCAACAGTCTCTCTGCAGACCAGACACTTATGACCACCTAATGAGGGAAATCAACAAGCAATCGAGTCCCTTCTTTCTGTTCTTACAGAGAGGAAGTACAACCAGTCAATAAAGAATATTTGGAAAGATGTATGCGGAACATGCCCCAGCCTTACCCTTCATGAACAACTGCCATCAAAGCCAAGTCTGGACCACCACTTCAACCCTTGACTGTACTTCGGACCAATTCTTCTTCAGCTGGAGACTGATCCTGAACCACACTCTAAGAATGCAGATGAACTAAAGTGCACCTAACTGCAAGCCAGATTGTCACAGTTAATTTTGACCTACATCACTTTCTCATACCACTCAAGTGCCTTCTGTACTACCTCAATGTCGCTACTGCAC
Source organism: Acanthosepion lycidas (assembly GCA_963932145.1). Lineage (NCBI taxonomy): Eukaryota > Metazoa > Mollusca > Cephalopoda > Sepiida > Sepiidae > Acanthosepion > Acanthosepion lycidas. Next base: position 504,497 of record OZ010596.1, read on the forward strand.
AACACAAAAATAGATATGTCATCAGCATAGGTGGAAACCCTGGCTCAGCCCCAGGGACAGTGATTCCATGTAAGGCTGAACTCCATGCCCTGTCCCTTAGGTGGCGAAGAAGGGGCTCCAATGGCAAAGCATAAAGTAAGAGCGACAGCAGACAACCCTGATGAACCAACTGAGACAGCGCGAACGTGCTTGACCACTTCCTGTTCATCTGTAACACAGCAGTGGATAAGTGATCCACTTGTAGAAGTCGGGTTCAAATCCGGTGGCCTGCAGGACAGCAGCCAGGTACTGATGGTCGACCCTATCAAATGCCTTGGACTGATCTAAATTGAACAGCGTGGCTTCCTCATCAACTTCTACACCCTCTATGATTGTGCAGACCAGATGCATGTTGCGTTAAATTGTTCGTCCACTCACAGTGCAAGTCTGCTTAAGTCCCAACAAGCTTGTGAAAACTGACTGCAAACGCTCTGTCAGGATCTTGGTCAAAACCTTTAACTCTGTGTTTAGCAGAGTTATAGATCTATAGTCATCTAATTCTCGCTCAACACTTGCCTTTTTTCAACAGCATGATCACACCCCTGAGATCCAATCAGGGATGTATCCCTGCCAAAACCAGTTGTTGAACACCACTGTCAAAATCGGAACAAAGATGTGCGACAGCCTCAAGTACAATTCATAGTGCAGACCATCAAGTCCCAGAGACTTGCCATTGTTGACCCTCTTCAATGCCAAGTGAACTTTGACCTCTGTGATCTTACCCTCACAGCTAGTCATTTCAGTCAAGGAAAGTCAGCCAAATAGCTGTGAAACTCATCAGCACTCAGATTGGGCTCCTTGGTAAACCAGCTCCCAAAATGCTGCCAAAATGCCTCACACATGTCCTTGGTCAACCTCAGAGTATGCCCCTCTGGGGTATTGAATGTATCAATTGGAACTTCGATGGATCTCTTCCTTGCTCAATTCTGTGCCCATATTCACAGGTTCATTAGACATCATCTTTAACCTATGTCTAATTACCTAATCCTGATAGCACTTGCTAGCTTCATGCTCCAGAAGTGTTATCTCTAAGGAATTCCCCGCCCCTAGTCTCCGCAACGATAGACTATCCTCTAGAGTCTTCATCATCTTAGCCCTATCTAAAGTGAAAGACCTGATCCTATCCTTAAGCCTCTCCTACCACTTATTACTAATAACTACTATCACTAATTCCTGCAGCACTAATCTAGTCAGCTGTTGCCAGAAGTCCCACCTGTCCAGTAAAGACAGATTGAACTTCCAGTGTCCAGCTATTCTAGGCCTAGTGCCTAACACCATCTAGGCACAGATGAGTCTATGGACCGAATAATCTAACCAGTGGAACATGGGAGAATCTAACAAATCTAGATTGACCCTTCTAATTAACATTCTATCCAGGTAGTTGGCTACCCAACGAGACAGCCACTTAAGAGCTCATGTCCATATCTCCTGCTGCAGATGATCCACTTGGTATCTATTGACAAGCCCAAACTTGCCAATCAGATCAACCAAGCTGCAATCGCCCAATGACCTCCTGCTAGCTACCTGCCTCCTGTCTATCCTGGAGACCAGGATAGCATTCCATTCCTCCATTAAGACTAAGTGCGACTAATCAAACCCAACTGACAAAAAAGTCAACATGCTTCCCCTGGTCATTGGGCACATAAACTGCAACAATCTGAAACAAACCACTGCTCACAGCAATATCAACCATGATCAACCAGCCTCCCATGTTGACATGGACAAGGTCCACCTTCAGATCCAGGGAACATTTTACTAACCAGGAAACACTTCTGGCCAGCTGGTCCCCATATGCTGAATAGATAACAAAGTCACTAGACAGCACATGAGCATCAACATCGCAAAGTGTGTCTCCTAGATCGCAGCCACATCTATACAGAAGGACAAGAGATCAAGAAGAAGAGCGGTCACTTTACTCCAATCTCTTATGCCCCTCACATTCAAACTGCACACATTTGGCCCATTTTTTTTTTTATTTTTCAAATCTGGAGACCTTGTCTGGGCCATTTTAATATCCAGAAAAGTATCCTTGGCTCCTGCTGAATGGTCCCATACTTTTAAATTCCCCCAGTATTCCTTATGAAGGTTATTACACCTGGGGGAAATTTCTTCGATCCTCTGTAAATTTCCCATCTATAGAGGCAAGCTTAAAGAGGTGCCTCAAAAGGGCCTTCTTCTGGACAGAAAGGTCCCTCTCCAACACTTGCCTGTTCACTTGACAGATTTTTTTCTCCTGTAGGAAGAAATCTTTTCCTTTTCACTTTGGTGGGGGTAAGAGAGGGATTGGAAGAGGACAGAGCCCTAGAAGGGGAGGAGGAGTGCTCCTAGCCTTACCTTTCTGATCTACAGTTTCCATTTTTACTGAAGTCAGAGCAGATTGTGTTTTTACTTTGTCTCTGTTCCTCCCTACTCTGCTTCAGCCCAACTTTTTCTCCTTGTTCACCTTTTCCTCCTCTTACTCTTCTTCCCTCCCCCTTTTCAAAGAGAAAGAGCAAGGTGAAGGCATTTCCTCCACTTCTATGTACAGGTCCAGCTCTGGTAAAGCCTCTTGTACTTCCAAATGCTGCCCTTTTTCTTGTTGAAGCAGCTCAGCCTGCTGACAAACATGTTGCTCCTTTTGTGGCTGCTCCTGTTGCTGTTAGTGGGGCTGTTCCTGCTGATGGCGCAGTTCCCTCAGTTGTTGATGCTTCTCTGTTGCATCTGCTCCTGTTTTTGCTGCTCCAGTTGTGGGTTGTTCTTCTGCTGTGACTTCTCCTGCTGGGTTGGAGGGGTAGTTACGTTGGTCCCTCTCTTAGCCACTGTTGACCATTTGCTGGCAGCCTGATTCACCTTCTTCTATCCCACCACTTCTTCCAGAGCTACCTCAGATGTTCAGTGTGGGTGCCAGGTTCTTATCGGGGCACCATTTTGCCATGTGCAGCCACCCACCAGCACCACATGACCAGAAGTACAGCCATCATCAACCCACCACTACCACATAGATGTATCTCCCACAACAGGTCAATATATTCACAATGCTCAGGAAAGTTTTTCTGTCCACCATTACCTGCCATGGAAAATCGCTCATTGCAAAGCTGGCCTTACTCAGAATTGAGTGACACACTGGCCATTTTTTCATAACTCATGAAAAACGCTCCCAGATGATCTCCCATAAGATTCCATGTAAGATAATCATTATTTTTCTTGTGCCTAAGTACACCCTTTGAAGCCTGACAGTCTTCATCATAAGCACATTTCCAGCCAGTTGTTTGGCTTCCTCTTCTGTCCACAAGAGGATATCCCACAAGGCATGACTCCTCTTTGAAACCACTTTAGCTGCTATCTGGATGCTTTTTATTGCTTCCTCCAAAGTGTCTCTGCTAATTCCCATCAGCCTGTGAGTTTTCACATCAGTTGTTAGCAGAGAAATCATCCATAGGGTTATATTTTCCAAAGCTGCTGGAATGGTCAGCAGTTCAATGCCAGAGACGTATTCCTGGTATTTATCTTGGATCCCGGAATAATATGCCTCATATTTTGTTGGGGGACAGGGCTGTCTGGCATGCTGGAGTTGCCACCTCAGTTCACAAACAAATAAAATAACAGAGAGAGACAATGGATTTTTTTTTCCCCATGACACTAGACAAGAAGACAAACTTCCCAAAACATTTGTACTCCCATGCAATGTCACATACTATCACAATTATCAATTTCCCAAAAGAATGATTGCAAAAGTTTTTCCCCCTACCCCTCTTATAGTTAGAAGGATACAAAATGCATGCTGGAATATTTTTCTCAGCCAATAAAATGGGACGGCTTGTGTTTTGACATGACTCAGTCCAGATCTGCCTTTGTTAGACCTTTATTCTGTCACTCTGAGAATCCTTTGAACCATTTATTGCTGTTATTCTGTTAAGTTTTGATTTATTCTTATCGTTTTTCTTACGTTCGTTTTGACTGTTTTGTAAAGTTTTGATTTTTTTCCTTTTCAATTCCTTACCCTCCCCATTTTTATTTTTACTTTATATTTTGTATTATAGTTTATTTTCCTTTTTTAAATTTATTTTCTTCCTGTACCCTCTTCCCAGAGTTTATCTGTTTATTTTTCTTTCTATGTGTTTTCATTCGACTTTATTTTTCTTTGTTGATTATTACATGTTACTTTGTTCTGTGTTCTTTCTTTTAAATATCCATAAAGTTCTGTGTTTTATTTGTTAATTTCTTCTGTAATATATTTGTTTGTAACTTTTGTGTTTATTTTGTATATTTTGTCCATTTTTTTTTTTTTTTTTTTTTTTCCTTGTTCATCATTTTGTTTTAGGGTTGACCATTTTTTATCAGCAGCCATATTGTAAATTGTTATATTTATCATTTCATATTTTATTTGTATAGCGTTTTCCTACTTTTTCCTTGTCCAAAACTTCGTTTTATTGTCTAGCTTGTTGCTTTCTCATCTACCGTCTTTTTAATTTTTGTACATTCTTCTGTTTTGTCATCGTTTTAAATTTGTTGTTTTGCCTTTAGGTGAACCTTGTCCATTTGTTCTTGTCTTTCATACATCCTTTTGTTTAGCATTTTCTTTTGTCTGTTTAAATTTGTTTTGCCTTTAGGTGAACCTTGTTTCTTTGAGCATCTATTTAAACTTTTTGTATGTCCTTCGGTTTTGTGTTTGCCATTTTTTAAATTTGTAGTTTCACTTACAGGCGAACCTTGTTTATATTGTTTTAATTTTTCTTGTCTGTCGACCTTTGTTTTTTCATTTGTATTCTTCTTATTAATTTTGTTGTCTCACTGTTAAGCGTACCTAGTTTATTTAATTTAATTTTTTTTTTTTGTAATATTTAATTTTTCTCATTTATTTATTTTTGTACATTATTGTCCTTTTTTTTTTCTTCGTCTATAAAACTTAACTATTTTTTCCTTTTTCACCCCTCCCCTTCCCTCTGAAAATGGAGAAAAAAGAGTCGTCTCTTTTTTAATTATCAAAAAGAAATTGACAAGGATGCATCCAAAATTTGTTGAAAGACACAGAGGTTTAAACACTGGAATCCCAGGGGTTTAAGTCTCTGGAAATTGTTACGGGCTTGGGCTTTTTCATGTGGGACATATTGCTACCCACACCTGAAGATTGTGTCAAAGTGACAAGCAGAGAAATAATAACAAAAGATATAATTCTGTGAACCGAGTATGAAGGAAGGAGAAGGCCCAATGATATACGAGGTCCTTCCTCAGGTTATCGTGTCGCAGTATGGTGAAATACTAGGTGCTTCCTGCAATAACTTGATCAGGGCATGGAGTTTTGACATCATGTTAGACCGAAAAGCCTTCCTCTTGGAAGATGAGGGCCTGAAGTTGCCAGTCATTGTGACCAGCCGTAAACGGGTATGTTGTAAGTGTGGAGAGACTGGTCACCTTTCCTCTTCCTGCCCAGAGAAGAAGGCCTCTGGAAGTCAGGCCCCAGTCGACTAAACTCCCCCTCTGACTGTGTCTTTGAATACCGCCTCGCCTGTAATGGGCATGCCAGCTTCCGGGAGTGGAGAAACCCCTGGTTGGGTCAACATCTAAGCCCCCATTTCCTGAAGAGCTTTTGCCCACTGCAAGTGCAGTTGTGGAGAAAGGAGAGGGGGAATGGCACGTTGTTGGCAGGGCCAGAGGGAAGCACCAGACAGCTGGTCCTCAGTCCCCTGAAGACCCTGGGACAAAAGGCACTGACAGCCCCACTCCCTCTGTCAAGATTAAGGGCAATTCCCTGGTCTCTCAAAATACTCAACAAAAAAATATGACGCTGCGTTTGAAAAAAACGAGAAAATAAAAGAAAAGCTAGATAAACAATGCCAACAAAGGACCTCCCCCCCACTAAAAAGGTTACTCCCTCCACATCATCAGCCTCACATTCCTCCATCCCTCTACACCAATCAGTACAGACTCCAGTCAGCACAAGACCTCCTTTGCCAAGAAGGCGACTCCATCCACACTCTCTGCCCCATTACATCCTTCCCATCCCTTAACTCTTCTTAGTAGAAGGCAAGAATTGCCATCTCCCTTTAAAAAGTCCATTCCCTCTACATCTTCTAACCAGACACATTCGTCCCATCCCTCAACCCCTCTCAGTAGAGACCCCAGCCCTTTCAAACAAAACCACACTCCTCTCCAAACTCCCAGTTGAAATGCCTCCTCCACCAAACAAAAGGCAAAGAAGTCCAACTCGAGATATAAATGATAAAAGGAAAAAACAAAAACATATTTACAACACTGGCAAGGACATATGCTGTATTTCCCTGGCCCAGGCGGATAGAGCCTGTGATTATGGCAATAGAATCAAGGACTTAAGGTACCTCCTCTCTGTTAAACACTACGCTGACAGAGATGTCGAGGATCCCCAAAACTTCCCCAATGCGCAATGAGTGTTGACAGTCATGAGAACTGGGACAGGTGCAAGACAGACATGGGCAATGCTGGACGAGGCTATAACATCATTTAAAATGTCCCCACCCATCGCGATTGTCGAAAATTCAAACTTGAAGAAACTGAAACAATTTTGTGCTGGGAGGGTCTCTGTTTTTGTTCACCCCTCCCTCTATAGAGCACTAAAGTTGACTTTCCCGTGGGATATAGGTGGTCTCTCCCAAGACGGCACCATCAAGACTGAGATGGGCCACGGGTCGATGGGGGAGGCTGTCGGTATCCTGTCCCCGTCCATGTTTAATTCAGGTTAGCAACCCTAATCGGTTTGATAATGTCTCTCTGGTTAGCTACCTAGAATGTCCGAGACCTGAGGTCTGAGTCTCGTAAAGCGAGGCTCTATCGTGACCTTCAGCATCTAGGGGTGGACGTAATTGTGTGCAAGCGACCCGTTTTTCTTCTTGTGATCATGAGAGCATTCTATCTAGGGGATTTTCCCTCTATTCAGCATGTTTTGATGGACGCTCGAGGGATGTCTCTTGGGCGGTGAGCAAGTCTGCATGTTTCCTGGCCTGTGAGCAAGGCTGCGTGTGCTCTTGTCTTCACAGATCCACGGGGCAGACTTTGCGTGCTGGATGTTACCATAAAGGATAAGGCTCTACATCTTGTTTGCAGGCTGTCCTTTCTAGTCTGATTGGCTCCAAACAGACTTGTGCTGTGAAGGGCAGAACTATTCAGGACAACCTTCATATGGTGCGCTTGATCATCGAGCAAGTCGACATTGAAGCCACACTGATCAATTTAGATCAGTCCAAGGCCTTCGATAGGGTTGACCATCACTTTCTCGAGGCTGTCCTTTCAGCGGACGGTTTTGGAGTGTACTTTCGCACCTGGATCCGACTTCTGTATGTGACCCTCAGTGCACTGGTGGAGGTGAATGGAGTATGATCAGAGCCTTTCATATTGTCTTGCTCCATTCGTCAAGGTTGTCGGCTTTCGCCTTTGCTTTACATTCTTGCATTGGAACCTTTCCTTTGCAAGTTAAAGACGAATCCAGTCCTACGCAGAATTTCCCTACCTGGTGCTACCACCTCACCCAGGTATCCCACCTATGCTGATGACATTTCAGTTCTTGTGTCGAGCAGGGCCGTGATTGACAAATTCAGCAAAGAAATCAGTGGTTATGAAATGGTGACAGGGGCAAAGATCAACTGCAATAAGTCTGTTGGCTTGCAGTTGGGTGCGTGGAAGGGAGTTTCTATTCCTGGACCTTTCCTCTGGATGGATGGACTGGTCAAGATTCTCGGTGTCTGGTTCAGTCCTGATCTCCAGTTGGAAATGAATTGGTCGGAAGTGCAAGAGAAGGCTGAGATCGCAATTAATTTGTGAACTTGGAGGAATCTTTCCTTAAAGGGGAGGGCGGAAGTATGTGTTTCAAACATCTACCCGATTCTCCTTTACTGACTCTCTGTGCTTCCACTTCCGTCTGACACTTTACTGACATTAGCGAGGCTAATTCTCCTTCTTGTGGGGAGGCAAGGCTGCCAGACTCTCTCAGAAGATCTGTTGCCTTCATCCATCTGAAGGGGGTCTAGGTATATATGCTTTGCATTGGGTTCCTTGATCGAATGTATCACAAATTGGATGAGTTTGGTGCCTTCTGGAAGGAAGATGCCTGTATGAACTTCCCATCCTTGAGAAGAGGAGGCTCACTGTTTACCCCGAGTCGAGTGTTCCTTCTACTGTGAATGTCGTTGTGCTCTGAAACGTCTCTTATTGGTGTCAGATGGCCTCTCCAACGTCCAGGCGTTGTCTCGTAAGGCATTATATCAGGTGTTTGTTCGTGATGAACTGATTGACAAGCTCAGTCTGATGAAGCGGGAGGCTTGCTCAATATGTCCTTGGGCGTCCAGGTTGAAATGTCTCAATAACAATGAGGCATCACTCACCTGGCTGATGATGCATGGAGCCCTCTGGGTCACCAAGAGACTTTGCACAGCAGGCTTGGAGAAATATCCAAACTGTCGGCACTGTAGTGTGGAAGTCGAGACCATTGGTCACACCTTCTTTCATTGCAGGGTGATAGTACCGTTGTGCAGGTATATTGAAGGTCTCATGGTTCGCATGCTGCCTGGATAGTTCTTTGTCCTTGAGGCCGCTTCTGTTTGTAGCAATGTGGCTCCACCACTGACGAAGGCTGAACATTATGTGTTATGTTTGCTAGGTGTTATGAGAGTCGTGATTTGGATGACACGTTAGAAGAGATTCTATGAAGGCAAGAAGTTCACTTCTTCCCAGTTGATCTTGTACTTTAAACATCAGCTTAAAGTCAAGATTAGGTCGGAAAAACAGCAGCTCACTTCATCAGTATTCAGCAAAAGGTGGGTGAATCTTGTGCGTTTGTGTTGTGTGAAAGGAGCTGAGCTGGAGTGCCAATTTGATGCCAGTTAGGCATCAGGATACTGCTTTACCTGGGTTGAACATGGGCAACCCATCCCAAAATTAGGTTAGCTTAGGTTTGGTTTTTTTAATTTTTTAGTTGCTTTTTTTTCAATACACTTAGCTAGGGTATGTATGCTCATTGGCTCCTTTTATTTCTGTCCCTATTTTTCTTTAAGTTTAATTCCCTATCCCTTCCTTCATTAGGTGGTCAGTGATGTCAGTTCTCTGGTGGATGCTGGGCGTCTTTCGTTTCGTGTGTGTTTTCATATTTGTTGTATCTGAATGAGTGCATGTCTGTGTGAGTCCTTGGGCTGAATGAATGTTTTATTTTATCATAGTCCCACATTAATTTTGTCCAGTTAACTGATGTTTCTGCCATATTTAGTGATTGTGGTTTTTTTTATTACTAACATGGTTTTGTTTAATTTCTTGTAAATAGTTTATATTTCATATTATAAATACTCATTGGGGTTAGTTTTTAAAATTTTTAAATTGTTGTTTTATTCCCCTTCCCCCCCACAGATGATATATTGTACATATGGGAATTAGTTAGTATTTTCATGGAGACATTGAGTTATTATGGTGTATGTGGTGAGAAAGGTAAGTAAGAATGTGTTGTTTTGGTGCAAGGTATATTGTAAGTATGATTGGGTCAGCGTTTGTGGCTAGCTAAGTTTAAAGTTAAGAGAGAAGACTAACCTTTCCCTCATTCCCCATTTTGGCCTTGTGCCACATTTTCTGTTTTATTCAGAAATAAATATCCTCAGTCCAGATCTGCCGAGTCAGGCAGTTCACTACAAGGCTAGTGGCTGCTTTGTCGAATTCTCTGCCAAAGGGCAGTCAAGTCTGGGGAGGTAGACCAACCTGACCCCATGTATGCGGGGTCTACAGTGAATTTTTTCCTGAGCTTGGGATCGCCCACATAAAAATGACCTTGTGCCACATCCTGCCTTGTGGAGAGGCTAAGGTAAATAACCTCAATCCGTATGTTTTAACTACAAGATAGACTTACTGTGTTCGCTTGTCTGACCTTGCTTTTGTGTACAAACATCAACTCATAGTTTGTGAATTCTTTTGCCTTCTTACCTGTTTGATTTGCTTTAACTATATTGTTTACTTGCTTGCATGATTGTTGATATTTCATCCTTTTTAACCTTTTTTCTTTTCATTGCAAACTTTATTAATTCTGTTCATGTTATTTATCTTGTATTTTGATAATGGCTTCTAACTCACCATTATAAAATTGATTTTCATTTAGTTCATTAAATTTGGCACAATTTTCTTTTTTCAAACAATTTTGGGGAAAAGTCATTCAACTTGATTTGCATTCAATACAAATTCCTCAACTCATTAAATTTTTTTTCTTTTTTGTCTACTTTCAGATATGACTTACTCTGTCTGGAAGGACTGGCTCGTGGGTTGCTTGTTTTTCTACAAAAGTAAGTTAATGTATTGTTCTAGGAAGATAAAAGTCAAAGTGCTTCTTGCTTTATAAAACTTATAACACTTGTATTGCATAGCTAAGGCATTTGATAAAATTTTGGATGTTTTTTTTTTTTCTTTCTTTCAGAATTGAGGCTCCTATTTACACTAGGGTTGAAGCTGCTGATGGTCAAGGCCAGAAATTAATCATTAAACCAGAGGTAAAGACAAATAAGACCATTTTCTGCTTTTAATTTTTCTGAACTGCAAATATTCCATCCACACTCGATGTTTGTGTTGCTTTCAATTCTGTGCAAGAAAAAATCTCTTTGCTTTTGTAGACTGGCCAAGTGCGTCCACACTGTGTTGCAGCTGTCTTACGAAACATTACATTTGACAAGGTGAGATTTATTTTTGTTGCTTTTACTCATTATTAATCACTTCAACAGTTGTAAAAAAAAACCAAAAAAAAAACCCAAAGGCATCCTTTATCACAGAAGTTTTGACTTTTCTTCTGAGAGAATGTTTCTTTCTTTTGTTGAATGGTTTGGAAAAAAAAAATTTTCTCTCATAAGATTTCCAAAAAGGTTTTTGTAATTCTAAGATGATCTTTGGAAAGAGAAATAATAAGATACTAATACACTGTCTTATATTTAATATGTATAGAAAGATATTTTAATATAAGTATAAAAGATATTTTAAGATATTTTTATGTTTATACAAGATATTATTTACATTCAGTCTGTTTTCATTTGTTGTAATCATTACATTTTGGGTGTTGTGCCCTACTTTAGGAGTTTGTTCTTCATGGAATTTCAAATTAAACCCTTTATTTAATATACTCCTGTAGGTTAAATAAAGTCTATGTCTAGGAATATCTCATTTAGTTTTGTGTGCCCCATTCCCACTGAGTTTCAGTCCCTACTACTCAGCTCAGAGATTGAACTCAGTTACTATATCAGATTTCTGAATCAGTGCTTCAATCCACTACTCTGTTGTCTCATGGGACACTCCTAAGTTTAGAACTTGGCATCTTAACCCCCAATCTAGCTGCTCCTTATGCTTGACTGCATTCACCTTGACTCTTTTCTTAATGTTGCTTCTATTTCTCTTTTATTTATTAATGACATATTTCTATGCTAGGGCCTACTGAGGAGGCTTTCATAGCTTAGCATATATTCTGATTACTTCAGACACCTGGCTCTCCAGCATTACTTCATTTCATAGGGGTTGTTTTTTTCCCTTTATACATGATTTCATTTCTTCATCCTTAATTACAGCTTTTCAATATTCCTCCAGCCTTACTTTCAGTAGGCAGCTGGTATTACCTTTGTTTTTTGCCATGACTGCAATACATGGTTTTTGGTTATGGTCTTCTCTGTGTTAGGCTGGACTCTACAGAGGTTTCTCTATAAAGGTCAAGATGCTTCTGAACATTGTTCTGATGTTGTATGGATCACAGGTCTTCTGAATCCTTTCTGATAAGCCCTAGACATAAGGAAGATAGATTCTGGTAGTTTTCCAATCTTCTGTTCCAACCATTCTGTTTCTACTTGCAGAGACTACTGTTAAATTTTAAAGATTGTTGTTCTCAAACTGTTTGATGATTCTTGTTAGCACAACAGCTTTTCAGCTGTTGTGCACTCTGACCTCAGGTGTCTGTGTGAGATAATATCATTTACATGTGGACTTGATTTTATAATGACACTGGATTAAAATGTATTGTAAAATGTTGATGACATCAATCCTGTCTTAGATGAGCACCATTTTGCAACTGATATAAATTTCTTCCAGTTCAGTTGATGAGAACCATCATAATAAAATTACCAAAATTTTTAACTGAAACAACTTTGTTTTATGAAAAAAAATAAATGGATTTTGCTTTGAGGATAATTTTCCAAGATTCTCTCCAACTTTCAGACAATCACATGATTTTAATTAATTTTTTCCCCTAAGTTGACTATTAATTTATTGAAAATAGCAGAGAAATCTTTTTTCAAGTGATGGCTTTTCCTTTAATTTCAGGAACGATACAACAGTTTCATTGATCTCCAAGAAAAACTGCATCAAAATATTTGCAGGTAAACTTTACATTTCTCTGTTCAGTTGATAATAGTTTTTTTTCCTCCAACACTATTCCATGAATCTTGCAGTAACAAAACTGACAACTTTTTAAAGTTTTGTGCTAGAATAAATAAAAGACAAAATTAATTTTCAAGTCATTTCTACTTTCATGTATGATTAAATATCTTTCTTGTGAAAGCAAACCATTTTGTTAATGAAAATTTCTTTTATACTTTCAACTCATTTTGGATATTTAGCAAACTTAATCTGGTACAAAAAGATCAGTTTGTTCAACAGTTTCATTGATTAAACTCTCTACTCAAGCTTAGTGAACCTTACATGATGTTTTTTTTTTTCCTGTAATAATCTCTATTCATTTTCCAAGACAAGTGAATTCTTTTCAGTTTAAAGTTCCTCTTTTTATATGTAGAATTCAATTTCTCAAAGGTGGCAGATAAGCAATTTGCTAATTCCATGTCAATGCTAGCATCATTCATTTTTTTTTTTTTTTATTCAATTCCCCACCCCAAGCCAATTCAAATATGCTATGCTTGATTATCACTTTTTTTTTTCAGCAGCAGGTTTTCCCCCCACATGGTACAAAATAGTTTTTATATATATATATATATGTGTGTGTGTGTGTTTGAATCTTTTTACCTCTGGTCGATAATAGACTATTTCGGCAGACAATGAAATTGGTCATCTGTCTTTATGAAGTTCATGTCTGTAGAGCTACAGGAAGCAGGAATTAACTGTAACAAAGTGATTTTAGAGGCTAAAGAGTCAACCTAAAATTTAACTTGCTGAAAATACTTAAACACTGAAAAGTGTGAACTCCATATTAAGTCAGACAGGGGTGTAACTATTTATCTTAAAGGGGAGAAGGTGTATTAAATAATGTCAGAGATTATTGACCCTATGAAGACAATTTCAGGGTATTAGAAATAGGAAAAAATAAATTTAAAATTAAAAATAAATTTTAAAAATATACATAAGATAACAAGGACATAAGGGATTGATGGAAAAAGAATTAGGGGCATATTCTAAGTAGAGGATATTTTATAAATTATAATAAATATAATATAAAAAAAGTTTTAAAGGTGGTAGGAATTGGGGAGGGAGTTAAAGTAGCAAAAAAGGCAAAATTACACTATGGAAATTTGAATTTGTTTTTATGTCAACATTTGAACTAACAGTTTTAGAGGTAGATGTAATTTATGCTTATAAGAAAAAATTAAAATAATAAAATACAATACCAATTATTGAATGAGAGGAACAAATTAATTTTCAAATGTCGACATAAAAACAAATTCAAATTTCCATAGTGTAATTTTAACTTATTTAGCTTTAAGTCACTCCTCTAAAACCTTTTTTATTCATATTAATTATAATTTATAAACTTTCCTCTACTTAGAATAATCCCCTAATTCTCTTTGTGTTAATCCCTTACATCCTTGTTACCTTATATAATTTTAAAATTAAAATTTATTTTTTACTATTTCTAATACCCCTAATTTGTCTTCATAGGGTCAATATTCTTTAATACACCTTCTCTACCTGACCCCAGTTTAGTGCCTACCATCTGACTTAATACAGAGTTCACACTTTTCAATGTTTAAGTATTTTCAGCAAGTTAAATTTTAGGTTGAACCTTTAGCTTCTAAGATCACTTCATTACAGTTAACTCTTACTCCCTCTAGCTTTATGGACGTCACCTTCATCCCACAGTGGGGTTGAAGACAGATGATCACTTTCATCATCTGCAGAAATAGTCTACCCCACATATAAAAAGATTTTTTTGCTCTGTATAAATAAAATACATTGACCTCTTTTGTGCATCAGTTTTAATATTTTTATATTACTAGGACCAACAGATTTATTTTAACTTTTACTTCATTATTTATATATTATGAAGTCAAACTTTTCATTTGATGCTGCAACTAAATTCACATTTTTATTTGTAGAAAGCGGACATTGGTGGCAATTGGAACTCATGACCTTGATACAGTTGAAGGTCCCTTTAGCTATGAAGCTCTGCCACCATCTGAAATTGAATTCAAACCATTGAATCAGACCAAAACTTATACTGCAGTTGAATTGATGGACTTGTATGCTGTGAGTCATTTTTTCCAGCTATATATCTTTAGGGTTTTAGGTTTCAATTCAGGTCTAAAATTTGTTTGCAAAGAACATCCATTCCAGTTTTAATCCAAAGTCACTCTTAACTGAGATTTGGAGGAAAAATAAAAATCATTGCTTAAGCCAGAATTATTTCCATATTTGAACATCAGAAAATAATTTAATTACATGGACTTACTAAGGTTGCCACAAGGCTACAAGTATGGAGCACCCAGTGTAGATAGAATGCTTTATGCAGTCATAATGGTTTGCAAGACTAGCTTGTCAACTATTACACAATTTAATGTTAATTTTTTTTAAGTACCTATTTTTTCTTATTTAATCTGTTTTTTTTTTTTGTTTTTTTTTGAGAGTTACAAGAGGTTCATGCTGATGTAGAAATAAATAAAAATGACCTTAATCCAAAGATAATTTCTTCAATTCATACTTTCAGTATGTACCTTAAATTCCTGTAAAAACTGAACTATTTTTTCTGGTAGCAGTGAAAAAAAAAAAAAAACATTAACAATGTTTTAAGCCTTCTAATGCCATGAACACATATCTCCCCTCCCCAACTAATTCAACCATGCGTTAGTGTGTGAGTGAGAGGTGTCATACAATGGTAGTTTTTCAGATTCAATTATTGAACTATTTCTAGGGCAATTTCATTTTGCTGTTTCAGACTGACAGTCATTTGCGACATTACTTACACATAATCAAAGATGAACCCCTCTACCCAGTGATATACGACAACAACAGAGTTGTGCTGTCAATGCCCCCAATTATCAATGGTAATAATTCTTTGACATTTAATTTACTAGAATCAACACAGGCTTTAAAATTTTGCTTTGATTTTTCCTTTCTTCCTCTTACCAGGTGACCATTCCAAAATCACTTTGGATACGAAGAACATTTTCATAGAATGCACTGCAAAAGACTTGACCAAGGCTAAAGCAGTTCTTGATACAGTTGTCTCAATGTTTAGTGAATACTGTGAAGAACCATATCAGTAAGTACCATTGTTATTATATTTGCCAAATCTGAGATTAAAAAATTATAACATTCCAGGGGAAGAAAGAAAAAAAAAAAAAACTTTCTTTAAATCTTTTGTAGAATTGAAGCTGTTGAAGTTGTTCAAGTTGATGGCACCAGCTGCATCTATCCGGTGAGTAGAAAATTATCTCTTTCACTTAAGGATGTAATGAGAGATTCAGAATTTTTGTAAAGAAAAAAAAAGGGCAGAGATAATACTAATGTTTTTTTTTCTCTTGTAGGAACTTACTACTCGAACTGAAACAATTGATGTAGAAACTATCAACAAGAAAGTAGGAATCAGGTAATTGACTTTCTTGTAGTAACAGAGTCACTGGAGACTTGTTTGATCATAAATGTCTGAGGTTTCTTCAAGGCACTTACAAATTATACTACAGAATCTAAAAAAAAAATTTTTTTTAAATAGCGACAATAATTAGGTTGGTGCAAAAAAAAAAAAAAAAAAAAGTGATGTAATAATGTCGTTTTGTGACGTTTTTTAACGTCAAAAAACGACATTATTACGTCATTATTTTTGCACCAACCTAATAGAAGAATGGGCAGGGCTATAAAAACTGGAGGGAATAAACTATTAACCGGTGTCAATTTTGCTCATTTTCAGTGAAGAAGCTGAATTATTGGCAACCCTTTTGACCAAAATGTGCTTGAAGAGTGAAGTCAGTGAAGATGGTAATCAACTTCTTGTCCAAGTGCCACCAACCAGAACAGATATCCTTTTAAATGTTTCAGTTCATTTTCAATGAGGGGGGGGGGATATTTTCCTTACAATCAATTGTTTCTACCTTGACTTATTTACATGTAATCCACGCATGCGACATAATTGAAGATGTTGCTATTGCTTATGGCTATGACAATATTAAACAAACTATTCCACAAATGTACACAGTCTCGTCACAGGTAAAGATTTATCCTACTTAAAACACTTCCATTTGTAAAGGAAAAAAAAAAGACTTCTATACTTTAATTTCTATTTTAGGTTCCAATAAATCGATTGGGGGATCTACTGAGAATTAATATTGCTGCAGCAGGATTTTCAGAAGTCCTTACTTTTGCACTTGTAAGTATGAGTTTCTTAAAAAACAAAAAACAAACCTTAAACAAAAAAAAACTTAGTTTTTGCTCAGTTTTTCTTTCTTTTAGTGTTCAAGAGATGATGTTGCTGGAAAACTAAGAAAAAACATAGAAGATGTGCCTGCCGTTCATATCACCAATCCCAAAACTCCTGAATTCCAGGTTGGTTATTCTCACTTTTGAACAGTTGATTAAAATGCTTGCTTTTGATTTCATTTTCAACTCTCCATTGCCAATTCTTTTTCAGGTTGCCAGGACAACACTCTTGCCAGGATTGTTAAAAACCTTATCCAATAACAAAAATATGCCTCTGCCTCTGAAACTCTTTGAAATCTCTGATGTAATATTATTGGATTCCAACAAAGGTGAGTCAAGCAAAATGGACCGTCCTTTGTCTACAGAGGCTCAAATCTTTCTAAATAACTTTCACTTCTTTACAGATGTCGGAGCAAGAAATGAACGTCATCTTTGTGCCACATTCTATAACAAGAATTCTGGATTTGAAGCAATCCATGGATTGATGGATAGAGTCATGCAACTTTTGGACATTGCTCCAACAAGAGATGGTTCAGGTTATTTCATCAGGCCATGTGAAGGTAAGCCCTCTTGACATGAAATTACAGTCAATAGCCATTTTGCTTATATATATATATATATATATATATATATATATATATAAAAAAAAAAATTTTTTTATTTCCCTTCTAGATGAAACCTTCTTTCCTTTACGATGTGCAGAGATTGTGGTGAGAGACAAGAGTGTTGGTAAATTTGGCATTTTGCACCCAGACGTCATTGCCAAGTTTGACTTGAACTTACCTTGTTCAGCTCTAGAAATGAGTATTGAAGGACTCTGAGTGAATTTCATGTCATGCTTTGAAATAAAATTAGTTGTACCCCTTGACAAAAAAGTAAAAGAAGCACAAACATCAAATGTATTCTGAAATAAATTTTATGTATTTCTCTAATAAACATTGAGTTTGTCTTTTTTTTTTTTGTTTTTTTTTTTTA
The DNA here is from genome assembly GCA_963932145.1 of Acanthosepion lycidas. NCBI lineage: Eukaryota > Metazoa > Mollusca > Cephalopoda > Sepiida > Sepiidae > Acanthosepion > Acanthosepion lycidas. The sequence goes on from OZ010596.1 coordinate 522,098, forward strand.
ATATGGAAATTGAGTCAGCAGTGTCCCATCCCTTCGTATTGTAGTTCGTTTCTCACTTTTAAAGCAAGAAATCAGGGGTTTTCTTTGGAAAAAGAAAAGGAAGAGTTGAAATAATTCTTTTTTCCTTCTTCTTCTTTGAAAAGAAGAGGGGGTAAGAGGCATTAAAAAAAAAAAAAAAAAAGAGGAAGGAGGAAAAAAGAAGTCATAGAATTGAATTGTTTTGGTGAAATGGGATAAGACCTCAGCAGACTTTGTCATTCACCTGGTTTAATACAGATGGAACATCCACCCAGGGGTGTATTGTGTGTTTATTTAGGGGAGGGGGGACAGGAACATTTTTTTTTTTTTCATTTCTCTCAATATACTTTACAATCTTTTTCCCAAAGTTGGGATGAGAGATGAGTTTTTGGGGTTTTTTGTTTCAGTTAATATCACAGCCAATTTATTTATGTATGCAAAAAGTTACAATTCTAATTTTTTTTTAAAGATGCAAAGTGGAAAAAAAAAAAAAAGTTGGATAGGGAAACAAAATGTAGGATCCATTGTTGCAACAAATTGTTTGTCACCATTAAGGTTTATCCCCCCGCCATATATTTTTCTTTCTTATATATATATATATATATATATATATATATATAAATAAAAACAGAAATTTGTTTCACTGCAACAACCTTTGCGTTGTGGTGATTGTGTCAAATACTGTTTAGCAAGGAAGAGGTGCCAAACTTCACCTTGCAGAGCAGAATCAGCATCGACAACAGAGTTGGTCATCTTTAAGAGAGGGACCATTGCACAAGAAGGTCAAGTTGTAAAGAAATCAGGCTGGCTGGCTGGCTGGCTGTGTCTGTGTGTGGGTGCAAGAGATGTGGGTGGAGGAGGAAGAGGTGGGGACCAAGCTCCTCCTCATTTGTTCAAAGTGGTGACCGAATCAATAGATCCAACATTGAACCTGTCTGAGGCAGCATGGACGGTAAAGCCCAGCACACTAGTGTCCAGCTTCTGCATTCGCTTCTTTTTCTTGCTGCCCTTGCTGCTGCTGCTGCTGCTGCTGCCCCCTCCGCCGCTGCTGCTGCTCTTTTCAGTGTTGCTGCTGCTGCTATTATTATTGGTGTTGTTGTTGTTGTTGCTACTGCCAGATGATATCTGATCCTGTTTATTGGCTGGGCTGGAATCATTTGCATTGTTGCGACAGTTTGTATCACTGGCATTGTTACGCACAGGACCCCAAATACTTTCCTGAAATAAAACAAGAACTATTATCAAGACTGTAAACATCATCTCACTACTCAATGACAAGAATTAACAGGTTCGAGAAAACTAACTCAAAATCAAATATTTTCCTCATTCAAGAAAGGGAAGGAATAAAAGAACTGACCCCCAATATCCCACCACTTATTTGCTATGGCTAATAAATAAAAAAAAAAAGTGAGTGTAAATAATGATAACTCTTCAATCCCAGAAATTCAAACTTTGTGTTTCTGTACTTCAGCTGAAAGGAAGGGATTTTTTTTTTTTAATTTCTATTTCTTACCTCTTCTTGTGGTGGTTGAGTTTTCTTGTTGGCTGTTTGCTTGGCTTGTTGACCACTTTTCTTCAATGCATTTCGTTTTTCCCAAAATTGACGAGCAAATTCAGCAGCAATTTTACTCTCCCCCAAATAAGAACGCACATATTCCCGGACCTTTAAAAATAGATTAGATTAGAGGGTTCCTTTGAAAGATTTAAAAAGTAAATAAATTTTAATTTAAAAAAAAAAAAAAAAAAAAAAAAAAAAAAAAGAGAAAAGAAGAAAGGTTTTGTTGTTTACCTCTTGCTGGGAATCAACATCTTGGAGAAAGGCCACAAAGGTTGGAACTAAGAGGAAAAAAAAAAAAAGAAAAATTTAAAAACTAGAACTACATGCACACATACGAAAGTTGCCAAAAAGTCCCTAATCTGACCACATATCAATGGTATGGAGTGGGGGGGGAGTCAGGCTCTTCTTACATGACCTGACAACTGAATATCAGAATTTTTTTTTTTTTTTTTTTTAAATCTCTTCTTGGAGGGTCTCAGGATAAATGCTAATACCACCATAAAGATGCCCGGGTTAAAAGGGGTGATCATACATGTTCTAGAGAATTGATGTGGATGTTGGACATAATGCTTTATGTTGACTTCAGCAATCAAATAAACATCTCTATACCCAGAGATCACATTTTAAATAAACATGTCACACAAAAAAAGATCAATGCATCAGTTGGGCAGGAGTGACAGATTTATCAGTGCTGTAAATGCTGGCAAAGCAAATGTGGTCTCAGACATATCAATACAGACTATCTTTTTTTTTTTTTTTTTAAATTCTCCTTTAATACAAGTGATGGTTTGCCTTTATGACAAACCTGGGGAATGACATTTTTCAGAGTGTATTTGAAGCCAAACTACTTGGCATTATGTGGAGTGCTATAATTTACAAGCTTCTTTGGCTGGTACATTCACCAGGTCTGTCCACATTGAATATGTATGGGACAATATCCAACATTCTTCTATTAGAGGTAAGAAAGGTTGTGATTGGGTGAGACTAGTAAGGAAGTTTAAACAATTGCTATATTTTGAAGCTTATGGATTTTATTTTTTACAGTAAGACTTAGTTTTCTCAATCACCAGGTCAACAAATGGATAGTATTTATCATATATATGCAAGAGTAAAGGGCCTATATTAAAGGCCCAACTAGAATATAAAAAGTCTTCATTTACAGACAGGTCTCTTGTTCCATACGTTTGTGCTCAATATGGGATCATTTGCTGGAATCGCATTTAAATTTTTGATGTCAAGTCATGTTGTCAAATATACTATACTTCAGCTTTATACAGAAACAGACAAAATTAAAAACCTTAAGAGTCTTTTTCTCTTCTACAAAGACCAATACAGAAAATTAAACAATTTTTTTTTTTTACAATAAAAAAAAAAAGTTTCTTTTTTAACGGTATAAAAGTGAAAAATGAATATGTCAATTGCTTACCATCAACAGAGACGTGAATATTCTTAAGCATAGATTCTGACCAATGAATAAAATCATCATTTGAATTTGATGACTGAAACAACTTCAGCACACCATCCTAAGAAAAAAAAAAAAAAAAAAAAAAAAAGAGAGAGCAAAAATGGAGAAAAGAGTTGAGACAAGCAAGAGTAGAAAATTAAAATAAATTCATAAACTTGAGTAGCAGAGAAAGAGAAAAAGGTTTTTTTACCGTGTTGTGTTTGTTCTTGGATGATTTGGATTTCGTGTTTTGAGACAGAGTAGCAGTCAAACTTGGGAAGCTGTTAGAATCACTGTTGAATAATAAAAGATTCAAATAATAATAATAAAAAAAAATGTATAAGCCAAAAGGTTAGAATGGGTACAAAAATATTTGACAATTTTCCCATTAAATCTTCATATCACCCATTTCTCCAGAGTAAATAGAAGCTAAAATAAATTTTGTAAAGTAAAACCTTTGACACATAATGCAAAGTTGTGTACATTTGAAAGAGAGGGGAGGGTTTTATGAACACAACAAATATAGGATTAATAGAATTAATCCTAATTCTATTAGGATTAATAGAATGCTTTCAGCATCAAGGCATCCATCAAAAAATGATAGCAATAACAAACATATGTGAGATAACAATGGATATTTTTATATATCAAGAACAATATTGGTGGAAAAGTTTTCATGTGATGCATTTTGTTCTTTAACAAACAAACAAAAAAAAAAAAAAAAATGAAAATATAATAATATATATATATATATATATATATATATATATATATTACATACACACACACGTATAGGATTGGTGTATACAGAATAAATTCCAATAACCAAAAAAATACTATTCTTAAAAGAGTGCTCAATACAGAGTAGAGCAAATATAATTATTTATTTGAAAATTATAACAAATGTTATAAAATCACTAATATATATATATATATATATATATATATATATTTTTATTTTTATTTTTTTTTAATTAATTTGTTTCTTTTTCTCTTACCTACCTCGTGGACTTTTTCAATTAAAATTTGATTCTTTGGCATATATAAAATATAAAAATGCCAAAGAATCAAATTTTTGTTCAAGAGGTAGGTAAGAGCAAAGGAAACAATAAATTGACCTCTTTCTAACAGAGAAATAATTCAAATCTAAACAGACATTTCACCAAAGGTTTCAAACTAGCAAACAATTGTGTGGGTGTGTGAATATATTTCAGGAAAAAAAAAAAATAAATAAATAAAAAAAAAAAAAGTCACAAGGAAAGATTCTTACAGTGTCGTGGTGTTCTTAGTGGGAGAGGTGGCTTGCTTTTTATTATTTTTCTGAACTTCCCACATAGAACTTGTATTTGATTTGCTGCCTCCCTGAGCTTGCCAAGGATAGTCACAGCCCCAGCCTGAGGTAGGAGATGTTGATAATACAGGGGAAGTACGACCCCACACGGCAATAGCTGACAGTGGCAGAGACACCTGAAATATATATTCAAAAACACGAAAATTATTTTTGTAGAAAGATAGTTCATTTATCAAAGCAAATTGTAGTAAACATTAGCAAAATATACTTGCTAAGTCTGTAAAAGCTCTAGAAAAGAAGCAAACTAAATTAAACTTTATTTTTACATATTGTTCATAATCTAAACATATCTTCTGAGCAAAAAAAAAAAAAAAAAAAAAAAAAGATTAGGTTGGTGCAAAAATAATGTCGGTTTTTGATGTAAATGTCAAAAACCGACATTATTTTTGCACCAACCAAATAGTAACTAGCTTTATTTAGAAAAATATGTAAGTGTTCAATGTTTGTTTAATTAGTGTATAGAGGCAAATACTTTCCAAAACAAGTACAGAGGATTCATTTCATATTCACATATCACTGTCCGAAATTTAGTGCTGTGTGGAGATTGAGAGAGAGAAAGAAAAAAAAAAGAGAGAGAGAGAAAAAAAGAGAGAGAGAGAAAAAAAAAAGAGAGAGAGAAAAAAAAAAGAGAGAGAGAAAAAAAAAAGAGAGAGAGAAAAAAAAAAGAGAGAGAGAAAAAAAAAAGAGAGAGAGAAAGAAAAAAGAGAGAGAGAAAGAAAAAAGAGAGAGAGAAAGAAAAAAAAGAGAGAGAAAGAAAAAAAAGAGAAAGAAAAAAAAGAGAAAGAAAAAAAAGAGAAAGAAAAAAAAGAGAGAGAGAGAGAGAAAAAAAAAAAAAAAAAAAAAAAAAAAAAAAAAATGGAGAAAACAGAAAAACTGCTGCAGTTTTTTCAGCCTGACCAGAAGACATCCACATCATCCATCTTTTCCTGACCTAATCTTCAAATGGCTTGTTAAATACTTATGTTCAGTGACTGAAGAAAACTTGTTAATAAACCAAGAATAACTGTTTGGTACATTTTTCTTTTTTGAATTTTTTTTTTTTTTTTTTTTTAATCGTTCTGTAAGATGGGCATGAAATTGATCCCAAACATTGTTGGCTTTTTCAGCATTACACCAGATGTTTTATTTCATATTTTATTTATTCATAACACTACATCTTCATCCATTTAATTTTTTTTTTCTTTTTTAAAATCAATTTCAATGAATTACCTGTTTGAGACAAAAGATGTTCATTTATACTGAATCACAAAGAATAAAATATCAGCGACATCAAATACCTTTTGTAAACAATTGTTATCAACACCTGCCTACTTTCTGTTTTATTACAATCTGGCTGTTTCAAATAAGTTTCTTTCTTTTTGCCTTTTTGTTCAAAATTTCTCGTATTATGTTCAAGTAAATACTGTGTGTGTATATAGATTTTATATAAAGAGGTGGAAAAAAGGTGACAACAGTTAAATCAACCTTTCAGTAGAAAAAGAGAAAGAAAGCATAAGTATATTACAACAATAGTACATCACTCAAGTGAATAAAAAGCAGCCAGTTGCACTTACTTTAGCAGTTTGCTGAGGTTGTGTATTGGTTTTTTTCTTTTTCTCCTCTTCTAATTGCTTGGCTTGTTCTTGCTGGATTTCAAGCAAGGATTTAGCAGCTGATTTTGAGGCAGCAATCCTATAAAAATCAATTTCTTAGTAGAAAAAAAATTTATCTTTCAATAAAAATTGGTTAAAATAGATTTAAATTAAAATATAAAATTTTCACAATTTCATAGCAAAACTGACATTGAAAGGTTTGACCATTTTGATTTGGCAAAAGGAATTTGGCCTGAAAGGAGAGAAGAAATAATTAAATGCACATGGGTACTATTCTATTTTTCCCAGCTTTTATGGTGGATTGTTGCAACTACATAATTGTTTACTTTTCCAAGTACAGAAGAAAAAGATGAAATGATTTTGAAAGATTTTTTTTTTTAACCCAGGCCTTCTTTATTTTGTATAGATTGTCTTCATCCTTTCTTAGATGTTAGTTGCAGCCAAAATGAGAAAGCAAAAGTAATAGGCATTAATACTTAAGAAAACAAAAAAAACAAAAAAAACGTAATAAATATGGCGACAAAGATGAGGATAATAGTCCGAATAATGTAAATAATTTACATAATACCTCATCTCAGAAATATAGACAGATACTGAATTCTTATAACGATTCATTATTCATCCAAAAAAAAAAAAAAAAAAAAAAAGTTTTTTTTTTTTTTTTTTTAAGACAATAGTGTCCTTAATAAATCTTATTTATAAAAGCAATTAATAGCTTTTCTAAGTAAGTAATGTCATAGTTTTATTGCATTTTTTATTTTATGATTAACATTCAGTAACTGGCAGTCCTATTTTACAAAAAAGGACTGAATATTTAAATTCTCCAAGGGTGCCCTGCTTTAAACTAATAAAACAAATTTTGAGATTGCAATTTAATTTCTAGAAATTTCATGAAATTAAGCGAGTGGGGAATTTTAAATTTAAAACAATTTCATTCATTTGTGAATAAGTCCTGAAAGTTTCATTAAAATCTGACAATTATTTGCTTTTTGCAAGAATTTCCAAAAACAATGTGTTTTCACTTGGGTAAAAAAAAAAAAAAAAAAAAAAAAAAAAAAAAATGGCCTTTCCTCTTACCATTTTGATGATAAAATTTTGCTTTTAAGTTTGGAGCCTTTTTTTTCAACATACCATGCTGTTTTTTTTAGTTTTTTTCAGTGAACAAGTGGAGGTACCTACTATACAGTCTTTAATTTTGTGGTATTAATTTACTGTTAATGAATAGGAAAAATTAAGTTCAATTTTTAAATTCAATTTTGAAGAAAAACAACAGTTGCATTTACTTATTATTTGCCCAGATTTTGGCTTGTTGTGCAGCTGGATTGGCTGCCTGCTGCTGTTGCTGTTGCAGTAGAAGCTGCTGCTGCTGCTGCTGCTGTTGCTGCTGTAGAAGCAACTGCTGTGCTTCAGCTTTGCGCTGGCACTGAAAAGAAAAAAAAAAAACAAGAAACTACTTTTTAGAAGAGTAACTATCAAAAAGTAAAATACAACTATTTTAGTTATAACAGTTACTTTTCAAAAGTAAAATACAACACAAACATTGGCTTGTGGTAAAATAAAACTTCTCTATAATAGTATTTTACATGTAGTTGCATAGTACTTTTAGACAAACTAGGAAAAAAAATCAGTTTTGCACAAAACAGAATAAATATCAAGTAATAGCAGTTGATTTTTTTTTTCCACTTTTCATATCTTTGCTAAGCATTGGTTGAAAATAGGGGATTGAACAAGGGAGGAGAAGCGGTGTATGAACTGATCAAATGCAATCTTTTTTCCATCTCACTGACAAGACTGCTTCACAACTGGAGAATGATATCAGTGCATAATTCCACTAAAATGACTATTATGGCCAGTAGGATGAATATTTGGCAGCTTGGTGTGCGTGAAAGGTTTGTAGGCTTTATGGCAATTATCTTGCCTGGTAAAATTGCCACTCATAGTTTCTAAACCGGCATGAAGATTTTTGTAGCTGAGGAGAACTATTTCATTCTGTATTTTATTTTACTCCATCGAGTAAAAAGGATAACTTTTTTTTTAGAATTAAACATAGTGGAAATTTTTTCTTTTGGAAATGAGGAGACAAAAATGTATTTCTAGAGGAGCTCTTGTGCAAGTGAAAAAGAAGATAAAATGAGAAAATCTGTTTTGGGTTTCTATGCAGCATTTTCAACAAGGCTAAAAGTCGAGAGAAATTAAATTTTATTTACCTCTTCTTTCTTTCTTTCTACCTCCTCTTCTTGTTGGATTTCAGCAAGTGAAACTGCTTGGGCAGCAGCAGAATTGTTCTTGGCCCAGTTGGCACCAGCAGGAAGCTAGTTGAAAAGAAATTGTTATTTCAGAGAGACAAATTAACACTTGAATTTCTTAAGACAGAAAAGTTACATTTTTAATACTTTCTTCTGAGAAAAAGTGGGAGGGAGGTGAGAGAGGAAAAACATCTTCCAGATCTTGTCAAAAGTTGAAGATAATAACCAACTGGCTGCCATTGGAAAAATTTCACATAAAAATCTGTCAATAGTCAAAACTGGATCTAAGGATAAAGCTTACAACCCCCAACTCCCAAATGTTTTGCTCTTTCTTCCTGCCAATCTCTGCTTTCTCCATAACAGGAATTACTGTCAACAATTTTTTTTTTTTTTTCAAATGTAAATGAATGCAGTTGTTTGCATGCATAGCAGAAAAAGGTATTTTATAATGCTTTATTTATCATGCAGAAATAGAAAAATTCTTTCATCTCAAGAGAAACTTTACTTGAATTTTGGCCAATTGTTCTTTCTGTTGTTGCTTGACTTTACGCAAAGCTTCTTGCTGCTGCTGCTGGCGGGCTTCTTGTTCTTGCTTCCGCTGCTGTTCCTGCTGTTTCCGCTGCTGTTCCTGCTGCTGCTGCTTACGTTGCTGTTCCTGCTGTTTCCGCTGCTGTTCCTGCTGCTGCTTCCGTTGCTGTTCCTGCTGGCGCTGCTGCTCCTGCTTGCGCAATTGATCTTGTTTTTCCAGTTCTAGGAGCTGCTGTAGTTCCTGTTGCCGTTTCAATTCAAGCTGTCGCTCAGCCTCCTCTTGCTGCTGGGAGCAAAAGGCAAGAAAAGAAAAATAAAGTGAACCACATGAAAAAGTTCAGAAAATTTAAAACAGAAATAATTGTTAAAAAAATCCTATAATTCCATTGGAAGCAAATGCTGCTGGCCTTTAGAATTTCTAATTCACAAAAAAAAAAATCAAGATGAACAGCAAAAACTATTTCAGGATATTAAGCAATAATTATTTTTATAAAAATTTCAGATGCAACTCAAAAACAAATGAAAAAGTCAGTTTGAAAGGAAGATGAGGAAAAAAAAAAAAAAAAAAAAAAGGGGGTATTTCTTTTGTAGAAACTAAAAAGGGATTTGTATATATTTCTACCTGTTGTCTCTGATGTTCCAAAAGTCTTTGTTTTTCAACTTCTTGTTCAAGTTTTAAAGCCTCCAATCTCAATTCCTCTTGAATTCTCAATTCCTTCTGTCGCCTCAATTCATCTTGCCTCCTCAGTTCCTCCTGCCGTCTCATTTCTTCTTGTTTCTTTAATTCTTCTTGCCGTCTCAATTCTTCCTGTCTGCGTAATTCTTCTTGCTGTCTTAATTCTTGCTGTCTTAATTCCTCCTGTCTGCGCAATTCTTCTTGCTGCCTCAATTTTTCCTGTCGGCGCAATTCTTCTTGCTGCCTCAATTCTTCCTGTCGGCGCAATTCTTCTTGCCGCCTCAATTCCTGTTTCTGTTTTTCTTCTGCCCTAATACGCTCTTCTTCAAGCCGCTGTCGTTCCTCCTCCTGTCTTCGAACTTCTTCAAGTTTCTGTAAGAGAAAATTTTAGCTTTTTTTCAACATCATTGCTGAAAACTTAAATTTTGCTTTACAGATTGCCAACTAGTTTACAGCAGTTTTTCCCCCCAAATATTTAGGAGTATTAATCAGAATTGATTTTTGCAATATACTCAAAATAATTTGATTCATATAACACCCATCCACTCTCCCTCTTAAAGATATAACTAAACCCTGCCCTCCCAATCACTACATCACTCAATAACACTTGAATCCATTTAAACTTTTAAGCAAATCCACTCTTAACAGAGTTCACAAGATAAAGTGTTTTCTTTGATTTCTGTTAAAAATAAATCAAAATATGCTACATAGCCATAATATTTGTGTGCATTTGTGCTTCCTCCCTTAATATTAATTCTAATCTAAATGGAAAATGTCAAACGAACAATGTCAATAGTGCATGAAAATCAGAAAATTGGCAAAAAGGAGAATGTTGCTCAGCAGTAAATTACCTGCAATTCCAGTTTCTGCTTCATTTCCAATTCTTCTTTCTGTCTTCTAATTTCTTCTTTCTCTCGTTCAAATTCTTCCTTTTCGCGCCTCAATTGTTCCTCTTGTCGCCGTAGTTCCTCCTCCTTCCTCTCTTTCTCCTCCTGCTCTTTGCGCTCCATCTCTTCATGTTCCTAAAAACAATGGAGAGGAGAAAAACAAACAAACAAAAAAAACATGATTTTAAATGAAATGCATACAAGTGAAAGAAAGCAGGAATATTTTTTGTTTAAGAATTGGTGGTGGTGGGAGTATATCTGTAATAACATTTTACCTGATGTGTCCTCTGGCCTTGTTCAAATGCTTGCCAATCAAGAATGAGGACAATAGTAATGATAACTCCTCTTAGGAATTCAAACCAGAAGTTTTGTTGTATAGCAAAATCAAGATTGTGGTTAAACTGTCCAAATTTTATTTCTTGTTTATTCTGTTTGTTTTTCAAGCCTTAGTCATTATAAAGACTTGAATATCATCAGTATAATAGATATATTTAATATGTATATAAAATAATACATAAAATATCTAATACAGTCTTTTTTGATGCAGTCAAGCTCTGTGACACCATTCTATACATAGTATCACCATTACTTATATTAGGTTGGTGCAAAAATAATGTCGGTATTTGACGTCAAAAATATGTCAGAAACCGACATTATTTGTGCACCAACCTAATATTTGAACTTTAATTGTAGTCAGGATTTAACCAACAAAATCTTGATGGTCATGCTGGCAATGTAGTTCTTGATAATGACTGAAACAATCAAAAGTAGAAGAAAAATATGAATAAGCTTTATAAGCTGGTCTCAAATTTAGAGTTGCTCTAGATTAGCTGAACTATCAAGGCCAAAGAGCCTACTTTGTTCTATTATTAAAGGGTGGGGGTATTCAAAGTTCTACTTCTAAATTGGCTGAAAGAGCCTCATCAACATTTATTTAATCCAAACAGCTTGAAGTGAACAAAAGACTCTCATAATCTGGAGTCGTCACACCTTTTCCACCTTAATAAACATACTACTTGCACATCCATATGTTTTTCTTACTTAAAAAACTTTCTAAAGTAAAAAGGAATCAATGATATAATTAAAAAGAGAATCACCAATGTCAAAAATTATAATTTCAACACAAGCAACAGATGAAAGAGGAAAAGTTAAAACATCTTCCACACACAAAAACAAACCAGTAAGAAATATTTAGGTAGAGTAAGAAGAGTAAACTAACAACAATTTACCTGGACATTGATGACTTTCCCTGGAGGAAGTTCACTGGGAAGGGGTAAGCCTGCTGGAGGCCCAGAGGGAGCAAGATCCCAGACACTTGTTGGTTGTGACCAATTGTCTAAGAGAACAAGAAAAAACATACCATTATTACGTGGACACGATCAACCACAGAAACTCCAATTTTAAGATAAAATATGCATGCAGTACCTGTCTAAGTAGAGAACAATTGTGGTTCCTCAAATGCAACTGAAGAGGTGCAATTTGACCCTATTAACAGATCTTAGAAAAGAAAAAGATCAAAGTTTCTCAAATCTTAAATAACAAAAACTGGGGCTATTACAAAAAAAAAAAAAAATCTTTTAAATTAAAAAAAAAAAAAAAATTATTTGTTACTTTTGATTCTGATCAAAAAGTACATTTTCTCACAAGTTCTCAAAATTACTTTTGAGAGTAAATATTTCTATTGGAATGGATAGAATTTTGATGAACTGTCACTGATCTTTTGGAGATTTTACATAATCAAAAAGTTCCTTAAAAAGATAAAATAAATAGAATATGTTAAAATGAAAATGATGAATGAAACTGTGAATGAGATGTCAATGTAAATGCAGTTTTCAAGACCCCATTTCAATAATGGCCCATCAGCTTCCTCAGTGTCATTAGCAAACTCTTTGAGGCTATAATGAACAAGTTGTTGAGCACCACAACAAAGACCTCTTGAGTAACAAACAATATGGACTTCAATCTGCTCAGTCCATTGCTGATATCCTGTTATTACTTACAGAATCAGTGAGACAATAGCCTCATCATGATGAACAATGGTCAAATTTATTGTTTGTTTTTTTTTTAATAAATTTTTCTTGAACTTGACAGCAAGTTTGTTTGTTGCTAAATGGATTGGAATCACTTTGAGGGATAAGTTTCTAGGGCAAAGTTCAAGTTTACTGTTATATATTTTGGTATAATTTTATTTCTTTCAAGGACAAAATGTCATCTATACTGACATTTTTGAATATATATTATTTGTATTGTAAAAACATTGTCTGATATTGGCAAAATTACCACGTTCTATTAGAATGTATTTAACAGTATAGAGGGTTTGACAAGCTATGCATTCTGGTTGGCTTTCTTGTTTAAGCAAAAAGGAGTGTGTTAGTTTTGTATGACCAATACAGTCAGGATATAGTAACATAGTAAAACAGAGGGAGTCTGAGAAAATCATGAAATTTTTGTTGTTGCTCTCAGAGATTAGGTTGAGTGCCAAGACTATTGCATTAAACGTCTGCAACGAAGAATGGAGGTTTCTTTTGGGAGACCTATTTTGACAATTTTCTTGTTTAGCACAGCTGCACATGCAGTTTTATCACTATTTTTGAATCAGTAAAAACATTAGTATAATGCTCCATGATATTCTGGAGCTTTTCTTGATAAATAATAGGATGAGTACTTGTTTAGGGAAGCTTACTTAAAACCAGGATCACCTCCTGCTGTCTAATAATTTGGGGGGTGGGTGGGGGGTTGAATAGATAGTATCATGTAAATTGGTGAAAGGGATTCGAGATTCTTTGAAGGTGGGTTTTATACGGAGACCACAACATTTTATTGCTTTTCCTTTTTGTTCAAATAGCTGGGTACACTTTGGTTTGAAAGTGTAATCAGAAGCTGGATTGTATGGGCAGGATTTAAGTTTTACATAAAATTGTAGGACAAGTTTTTTGCTTCCAAGTTGTATGGGTGCTTCCTCTACATGTAAGCTTTCCACTGGATAAGTTTTGAAGGCTCCTAAAACTAGTCTTAAACCTTCATTTTGCATAAGGTCTAGCTCCTGGCTGATCTGTAAACAAAACTACCATAGTCTAGTAGTGAGCAGATTAGTGACCTATATAATTTTAGTAGGCTTTGCTGGGCAATTCTCAATTCTGTGTAGGCCACTACTCATAAAGAACTGTAGTGCTTTGTTGCATTTTGATTTCAGGTGTGTTTATGTGATGGATGAAAGTCAGCTTTCTATCAAATATAACTCCAAAGAATTCATATTCGTCAACGACAGGTATTTTAGTTCCTTCTAGTTTAATGACTGGGTCATTGTGCATTTTCCTTATGCAAAAGTGCATACACTGGGTTTTTGATTTGGAGAATTTGAAATCATTGTTTATTTCCCCATTTATTAATCTTATTTACATTCAATCATAGCATATGCGTAGTTTTTTTTTTTATAGCATAGTAAGTGATCATCAGCATACAGGGTGCTGTCTATTCCAGGATTTAAGCATTTAATGATACTGTTGATTTTTATACTAAAAGAGGGTTACCGCAAGGATGCTTCCTTGTGGGATCCTTTTTTCTTGGTTGTGGAGGTCAGAGAGGGTGGATCCAACATGAACCTTCAAGTTTGTCTGAAAGAAAGTTGGCTTAGGAAGCAGAGATGCAGGCAGCATATTCTGACGCTCCGCCAACAGGACAGCTGCTTTATATTAATGATTTACTTAAGAGCATACTCTGATCTCTTGTAAATTACTATGCAGATGATACAACGGTATATGGATGCATCTCCAAAACTCTAGATGACCAGAGATTGGCAGCTGATGTCTTCTCTGACCTAGCTTGAACAGCTCAGTTGGGGAAAAGTGGTTGGTTACATTTAATACCTCAAAAATCAAACTTGTAAAGTAGTTGATACAAAATGTAGCAGAGTCATACAGTTGACACCATACCCAACCCATCTATCACTTGGTCTCTTACTTCACCACCCCACCTTGCAAGATACTACCCAATGAAAATTTGGTCAATTGAATAAATCTTCCTTTGCCTAAGCAGATTTTGTTTGCAAACTGACAATTGAGTGGAAGCGTCAAAGACCAAAGTTTGAATTATTGAACCAATTACTAGGCACCAGTTTGGAGCATATGTTGTTTTTGTGATCTACTGTGAATAAGGCCAACACTTATTAATTAGCCTTAGATTGCAGCAATGCAGAATTAAAAAGGATTAAACTTACAATTGTAACTCTTGATAAATGAATTGTGATCATTTCTACAATTCAGAGTCAGTTGACATTTCTGAAAATGGGTTCCTTTAATTTTCTTATAACTCATCCACTTTGCTCTTGAGGATGCTTCAACCAGTTTCACTTAAAGCTTCCTTAAATCAAAGACAAACACAATGTGGGTGGGGAAAATTGGCTGGTGTAGTGAGATTACTAGGCAGTGGCACTAGGATGAAAAGACCAGAAAGCTTTGTATTATATTACAGTAAAAAAAAAAAAATCTTTTAAAAAGAGTCAGTTGTAGCCTATCTTTTTCCATAAAAGAAAAAAGTATGAAAAATGAAGTTGCAAGATTACCTGGGTTGGCAGGATTGCCCCAAATTGATGTCTCTTCTGTATCTGTAGTTTCAGCTGGCTGAGAGAAAGAGCGATGGAATGGTGGCGGCTGGGTTGTTGGTTCTGGCTGGGGGGTACTAGACAAAGGGAGAGAAAAGAACTTAAGTTGAAAATGTTAAGACATAGTAGAAAATTGGGGGTAATTTATATCAAACTTTCAGGTTTGAGATTTGAAAACATTGCCACAAAATAAATTTTAATTGTATCATGTCAATTCTACAATGCCAACAATACTGTTCCTTTATTGGCAGGTAAAAATATGAATAGTGACTTATCCTTAGTGAATGCATTGATAACTCGTACAGAAGTTCAAAATATGTATATATCACAAGCTGATATTCATGGGGCATTATTTTGATTCCAACCTTCCATACAGTAAAAAGAAAGAAATGGTCTGCTGCTTTCAGCATTAAGCAAAACCCATGCAATGGCCCAAACAACAAGAGTAGACA
The DNA here is from genome assembly GCA_963932145.1 of Acanthosepion lycidas. Lineage (NCBI taxonomy): Eukaryota > Metazoa > Mollusca > Cephalopoda > Sepiida > Sepiidae > Acanthosepion > Acanthosepion lycidas. The sequence continues at coordinate 537,450 of OZ010596.1, forward strand.
ATTCTTTACAAATAATAATTCTGCAAACATGATATTAGTAGTTGCTACTAATATCATGTTTGCAGAATTATTGTTGATACTTAGGTTTTTAAGAGAAACTGTTTACACTACATAAGAGGTATTGTGGAAATAGTGAATAAAATCTAGTTTGTAAAGCATCAGAATTAAGTATAAGTGGTCCCAGTCAATGTAGGAAAGCTGCCACAAAAAAAAAAAAAAAAAAAAAGTCTGTAGAAAACTGATTGCCAATGTCATAAATGGATATGATATTTAAAGAAAGAAAAAATCCAAGAAAAACCAAGATCTACTGTGGCTCGTCATATATAGAAAGAGTGAAGTACACCAAACTTGAAAAAATTATAATGTTTGAAAGAGAGAGCACCAGAAAATAGCAGCAATTTTGAACAACAAAACTAGAAAATTCACAATTCAGCTAAACTTAAACTAAGCATCATTAGAATTGACAAAAGGTTGTGAGCAATCAGCAGTGAATTTATTCCATTACAATGAAAACTGGGGTTACAGAGTCAAACTACTAAAAGGCATTTTCAACCCAGTCTACACTGATAGCAAGCCATAAGTAACTGGTTCAGTGATTTTAAAGCATGTGTGTTATTTTCCACAACTGCCTGTCATTTTTAATTGTCAAATGACAACTTGCAACCACAACCAAGTCTCTTAGAAATTCAAATCGCCAAAAGTAGATATTTTATACTAAATAATGCTCTGTCTGTTCTAAAGTGGACACCAATTCCCAAAAACTGTTAATGTTGATGATGTAGTTTTGGCAGGGCAAAGTTTGAACATCTAGAGGTGTAATAAGGGGGAGAAAAACACCTTCCTGTTTCTGTTAATCCTTTTTATTAATAAGTTGGTGCAAAAATAATGACGTAATAATGTCGTTTTTTGACGTTAAAAAATACATCAAAAAACAACATTATTATGTCATTATTTTTGCACCAACCTAATATATACACAGTTCCCCTATATATTTTGGTAATTTTTTTTTTTTTTTTTTTTTTGTTTTAAAATCATTTCATCCCAAGCAGTGTGATAATGCCATTAACATGCCAGGGGGTTACTGAGTGAAAGAAAGACTTTAGTGAAACAATAAAAGAACAGAATTCATGAGGACAGAAGATGCTGATTAACACTGCATTTAAATTTCTGAAAATAATAGGTGGCAGGGAAGCAAGAAATCAGAAGTGTATTCCACAAGTGAGAAGTGCAAGAAAGAAACTATTAGAATAGAACTCATGGTTATAGATAGTTTTTTAAAAAATAAAACCATGAAGCTTAGTTGTCAATCTAAAATTCATGTTGTCAAGGTACAAAGAAGAGCTCATTTGAACAATTGTCATGAAAATATAGAAAAGACAGAATGAAGCCACATCACAGAATGAGAGAGACTGAAGTCAAGATACCAAGTCAGGACTAATAACATTACAAATCCTTAAGATTTTCAACAAAATCTAAAGATATATAGCAATTGCACAAAACTAGATATGGCACCAATATTCAATGCATGGACTAAATTGAATATTGCTGCCATATCTAGTAAGAAAAATTGTCTGGCACCACACACTGAACCAACTTTCCTAACAGCAAACCTAGCATTTGATTTAATGTAATCACTCCACTTCAGTGGAAAACATGAGACCAAGAAGCCACAAGGAGTTGCTCTCCTGAAGGTTAGCATCAAACATGCTGATGGAAGGAAGTGAATGACAATATTTCAAACTAATTGAAAATAGGAGGGACCAAAGATTTACTCTTGTTCAAAAGATTCTGTAAAAGTTAAACAGTTGTCTCTATAACCAAACTTGTAAGGGGCTATACAGTGTCTCATTCTATCAGCAAACAGCAACAATTACACTCATTATGAAGCAGATACAAAAGGTTGTTTGTCATGATCTAAACTGTCACATAATTCCTGTGATCTTTCATATTTGAATGATACTAAATGCTTTGCATATCTTTAAATTCATTGAAGTTGCTCCAGTGTAAATCATCTCCACTCCTGCGTCTTGCTTGTTACTGCCACATATACAAGGTTTGTTTTTGCCTATCTCCTTTCTCTGTAGTGGACATTTGGTTTTATTTCTATAATTACATTTTTTGGTTACTGTTTTTGTACTGTTATTAGTATTTTGTTTTATGCTTTTTTTTTTTTTTTCATCATCCATGCTATTTTGTTTAATTTGTGATTTATGAAAACGTTTGTCTATATGTTTTAATTTTTTTCTATATTTGTATCAACATTCTTATTGTATGATAGATTAAAACCCATTTTTCTATTTTTATATTTTTTCTGGTTTTGTTATATATTCTAAATTTGTTTTGAATCTATTATTTAATGCTGTTTCTTTTACTTCATTAAATTAAAACACTTAGCATCCTCCATAGTTTACCTCAAATATTCCTCAGGCTAACTGTGAAAGTTATGAGCATTCTTATATTTAAAAATTCTGTGAACCTAACATTTTTACTTGTTTATAAATACTTGTTGCAAAATAAAATCTTTATATTTTCATTGATAAATTCCATCAGAAGATAAAACATTAGTAAAGAGAAGTTTTCCTTTTGTCATATATGTAAAAATTTCTCGGAACTAACCTGTAGAAAAAGACTATGTATAAAGGAAAAAAAGATAATAGGAAAACTGTAGTCTTAGCTGACATGTTTCATCCAATGTGGACTTTTTCAAGACTAAAAGCAAAATGAATTTATTGAAACAAAGTATTTATAAATAACAAAAGGTCTTAGCAACTAAAAGAATTTAGAAACGCTATTGTATATTCATACGGTCAACTAAAAAAATTACATGAATTACTTTGTTTGAAGATAATATTTTCACATGTAGAAATATCGTTTGCATTGTGGTGTTGACAGATTCAACCATTTTCTTTTGATTTCTTGATATATTTGTTGTGTACATTGGCTTGGGAGAGTAGTGATTCTGTTAGGAAAGGTGATATTGGGCAAAAAACAGGGTGTAGATTAATATTTGAATAATATTCAATGGCGGCACTCAAGGAATTTCCTTCTGAATGAATTATTTTTTTTTTTTTATGAGTAGCATTTCTAAAATCAAAATTCTATAAAAAAGTATATTCAACCACAAAATAGTTTTCCTATTGTCTTTTTGACATATATTTGCTCTGACTTAACATTGAACTCTCAGGATTTCATCCTCCTTGGGATTATCCATATGGATTACCAAGATTATTGTTTTTATTTATATATATATATATATATATATATATATATAGTGTGTTCGTGTGTACATATACCTAATCAGAAGGGAACAACGTGAAGAGGAAAAGAAATGGATTGATGAAAGTCAAAATAGCAAACTATTTTATACCAACATAATCTGTTGATTAAATGAAGCAGCAGCACACATACCAAAGTCATATAGGTCAATCAGCAAGCCATTTCAATGCTAGAGTGTTTTTGCAAATGCAATTATTTCCTGCATAAACACAGGATTTTTATTTATACAATTAACCCTCAAGAGAAAGAATTCAGTCTTAAATCATTAAGTGACAAAGATATCCAAAGAAAACCAACAAAACAAATAAAAAGCAATGTATTGGCAACCTGATCTCCTCTATCTACAAATTGTTATTCACTTATTGTTATCAAGTATTACACCCTGTTATCATAACAAAATATCTCATTAGTAAATAAGGGAGATCAAGCTGGGTGGCAGATTTATGTTGAATAGATTCCAACCTTACAGTGACAGGTGAGATAAAACATTTATCAATTTTGTAGTAGCATTTCAAAACTAAGTGAGCATTTTTGTCAATATGAAAAATCAACCAAGTTTTACCCAAAGATCAAAAGTTGGAACAATATTTGAGAAAGAAAAACATTTCAGACATTGATTATAACCCAGATTCTAAAAACTTTTCTGATAAGTTCCAGTGGGATTTTAATTTTTAAGTCATTTCATATAAGATGAATTTAAATCTTTACCTTAGGTCCACAAAATCTTGGGAAACCACAATAGGATCTCCAAGAGTGAACTATGATCTTAGATGAGAAGTTCAAAATATTTGCAAAGAGACTTGATTGGAGATCAGTCAGGCAAGTATTAAGGAAGCTCTAGGACTTCATCTAAGTGCTTCAGTTTCGTTAAAGTAACTTTAAAATATATAGCTATAATGCTATAAAGTAATAGAATTGTGTGTCTATGCATAACCACATAAAAAATATGAATTTCGGAATAATTTAAAACTTGAAGTTTTTATAATAGACAGGACAGTTAAAAATTAAAATATTGATAGTTTTTAGATAACCTGTGTCTTTAGAGGAGACCCATTTGGTCAAGAAAATACAATCAGTTGTTCAGATTCAAATTAAGTAAATTGTTATTCATTTCCAAAAACAATTTTCGCCTACCACCCCTTTTGGTGAGGACACCCTCTCAACTTCCCCTTTGAGTGAGAACAATCCCCTCCTACACATGCACAAATGCTGGATAAAACATCAAAATAAATTTGTCTATGCCTCACAAATCACTAATGAAGATTTTAGAGTCCTCCATTGTCATCTGATATATAGCTTCAATTGATTATATTTCAAGTATTTTGAGTTTTTCATTGAAGATATACAACAAATATAATATACAAGATATAACGGAACAATTATTTTCACATTTGAAGATCTTGATTCTAAAAAGTAACATATTCATTAGGAAAGGGTGACAATGAAATGAAGAAAATCTTGATTCAAAGATTACAAATAGGAAAATAGAAATGCTTTGCAAGTCATCCGTTTAAATGCAGATTCTTTCATACAAAGTTATGATACACCATTCATCCAAGGATTTTAAGAGCTGCTTACCCTGGTGGTTGCTGGGAAGGTTGTTGGGGCAGGTGTGGAGGTTGCTGACCAGGTAAAAGGATTGGTTGTGGCTTTAGCATTTGCATCAACACCTGTTGATCTTGAAGTGAAATAATTTTGTTGGCAATGGTAGGGTCATTAAGATCCAGATGCTGTAATGGAGGTGGAGGAACAGGTTGTTGTTGCTGTTGCTGCTGCTGCATCTGTTGAACCATTTGCAGTTGCAGATGTCTGAAAAACAATATGCCAATTTATAAACATCAATTCACCTGGGTAATAAGGACAAGAAATGAAACATTGCAGTTAAGAGAAAAGAAAATGGTACACAAGTTTTAGAGAGTCTTTCACAAAGAAAATGTCAAAGTAATATGTGTGTGTGTATATATATATATATATATATATATATATATATATATATATATAATAAAAAGGCTTAAACACTATGTGTGTATGTATATATGTGTATGTGGGTGCATGTGTATTTATGTATATGTATGTGGAAAATGTGTGTGTATGTATATACATGTATGTATGCGTGTAGATGTTTGTGTATATGTATGTGTGTATATATATGTGTGTGTGTGTGTGTCTATGTATATATGTATATATATGGATGTATGTGTGTGTGTGTGTGTGTGTGTGTGTGTATATATATATATATATATATATGGAGGTGTGTGTGTATGTGTATATATATGTAGGTGTAATTATTTGTTTATCATATGCGCGGTAATTATTAGAAAGCGCTTAGTATCAGAGATATTGAATCAGATATATGTATGTGTGAATATGTGGATATATGTGTATGTGTACATGGATATATGTATGTGTGTATGTAGGTACACGGCGATGTGTATGTTTATACGTGTATAAGTTATTGTGTATGTGTGGATTTGCATGAGTTTTGAACATAAAAATATAGGTCCTCGCCAGATTAGATAATCGTCATATTTATTGTTTATAATATTTGATTTGTAACCTGCAGTCGATATTATTTTTGTCAAATTTTCTCAATTACACAGCGTCCCTTGCAATTTTAATTTCACCCGCCCCATCTTTCTTCCCCACCACTTCTTTCCTTACCTCTCCCTCCTTCTTTAAGATTTGATCAGCCATGGTGTGTGTATGTCACCTCGAAGTGTATCCTTATTGTTTTAGACATCCGACAACAATCTTTTTTCCCCCTTCCACTCACACCTAGTTTTTAAATAAAACTCTCTCTGTTAAACCCCTCTCTTATGAACTAACATTCGTCCCACACTCTCATAATTACACTCTCTCTAAATTCTATTTTTATTTCCGGAGTAGGTTTTTTTCCGTTTTCTTTTTGAATTTGTAGGTCTGATGAATTGGATCGTATTTACGATTCCAATGGAATAAATTATGTTAAAACCATGGAATATTAGTGTTTAAGCCTTTTTATTATATCCTTACTCTGTCCTGGACATTGAGTTCTACCTGGATTTTATCCTCTCTGAAATTTTTTATTCTAAAATATACATGTGTATATATATGCACCTGTGGATTTTGCATATATATGTATATTTACCACTAATATTATCTATCTATATATATATATATATATATATATACATACCGAGACTCTTCGCATAGCGAATCGAGTCACTGTCAGTCACTGGGCGTGTTTCTAAAAATAATACGCTAAAAATCCACCTGCTTCCCTGCCGTGCGCCGACGGCTTAGTGGTAGAATCTCCGGCTGATACCAATTCAGTCGGGTTTCGATCCGAGCTAGAGGCAACCGGATGTCTAGCCACATTGATGAGCTGTGAAACAGTATATGTGTGGATGACGTTATATATATATATATATATATATAAAAATAAATGAAAAGTCATTTGTATTAAGCAGAATTTTATTTTTCCTTTTCACTGAGTAATCGGATTTAAATTTTTTCCTTTTACTGCATCTCCCCACCATGAGTATTTATAGAGTAGCCAAAAGTTAAAGATTGCACAAAGAAAAATCTTTCAGGGAGCAAAATCAAACAGAGTCATTACTTACCTTATCCACTGTTGTTGGAACAGATGCAGGTGCTGTTGCTGCTGCTGCAGCATGAAATGATGCAGAAGGGCCATTTGATCCTGAGGTGAAACTGCAGTTTGTCCAGGTGGCTGAGTAGGAACCTGAGGTGTTGGAGGAGCCATGCTGGCTAATGTGGGCAATATAGGGGTTTGGCTAGGAACACCTGCAGTGGAGGAGATCCCACTTGTAACTACTGGAACTGATGGAGCAGGTGACGGAGACGATAATGAGACGGAGACTCCTGCATCTGCCTGTAAGTCCAATTCAGAGTTTGGGCTTACACTGCTGACTGGATTAAGCTGAAAAATAATGTCAGCATTTTTCAAATTTCTCTTCCAGAAAAGCAAAAAGAACTACACAAAGGAATTTCATACCAATTCAGATTTACCAACTTTAAAAGTTTAATTTTAGATACAAAAACACAAGTTAAACAAAAATCTAAATTCTTTCTAACATATGAAGTTGCAATGAAATGACTTAACAAAAATAGAAAAGCTTAAAAACTTACTTTAAAAGGTGGGATTGGAGGCCCAGAAAGAAATGGCACCCTTCCACATCTTTTGATCAGATCACCTTAAGAGAGAATAAATAAAATATTTGTACATATTTCAATATTTTATTTTTATAAATTTCTAGTTGCAAAAATGCTTATAAAATAAAGTCTATTGTAATTTAGTTATTTGGGTGATCAAACCTGGAATATTAGCATATTGCTCCAGTTTCAAAGAAAATGAAAGTATATTTCCCTTATCTAGGAAGAAAATTGTTAAGAGAAAATTCAGTTGATCTCACCTAAAGGTTGATAATAATCATCACAGCCTCTTTTAACCATGAGTTTCATAGCAAAATAACCAACTGAGAACCATTCTGACATTTCTTCAGCAGAAAATGGTCCTGAAAGAAAAGCAAAAAGCAAAAAAAAAAAAAAAAAAAAATCAATTGTTGATTATGTATATTATTTACATTATTCGGACTATTGCCCTCATCTTTGTCACCATATTTATTACGTTACAGCCATTGTACGCTCTGACCTTCTTCAGGTGATTGGAATGTCGAACTGAAACCTTTATTTCACTCACTGGAGTAGACTGTTCTAGTTTCATGTGCCATGTTTAATGGATGTCAGTTATCTCCTGTTAATTTCCCTCTGAAAGTTCTCCACTGCCTTAGCCGGGTATTGAACTCATACTCCTATCACTGGATCTAACTAACGCCTTTATCCACTGTGCCATGTGTCCTTGAGGACATCTGTGTATGACTTTCTGGGTATTATAAAGCTAATGTCTTCAGCAACTTTTTACCAGTGCTCATATTGCAATTTTTGCTGTTATCATTGCATGTTTTTACCAGAGCTCATATTGCAATTTTTGTTATCACTTTTCTCCAGGACTCCTTATTACTGGTTCCCATATTGTATTCATTTCTATGCTTGGTCAGCTCAGGAGTTTTTTTTTGTGGCTTAGCATATGTGCTGATTCCTTAAGTTTATGAATTTTCCAATGGTGTTCTTTGTCTATGATCTCAACCTGATCCCACAGAGGGCAGTGATCTCCCTTCTCTTTCCATGTGTGGTCAGCCATGCTGGATTTTTCCACTTCCCCCAGTGTTAAAGCTTTTTGGTGTTCTTGAAGTCTTACCTTATGGGGGCGGCCTGTCTCCCCTTTATATTTCTTTCTGCAGCTGCACAGGATAGTGTACACAGTCTTTAGTTATGTTCTCCTCTATGGGGGGGGTCTTACTCGGGAGAGATATCCGCGAAGTGTCATCAAGCTTTTGAAGGTTGTCCTGATGTTATATGGACTGTAGATCCTTTGTATTTTCTCTGATAACCCCTTCACATAAGGCAGGCAGACTGTTTTCTGAGTGTTGTTGTCCTCCTCTGGTACCCGACAGTTTGACATTACAACCACCTGAAGAAGGCTGGAGCATACAACGGCCGAAACATAATAAATATGGCGACAAAGATGAGGGCAATAGTCTGAATAATGTAAATGATATACATAATACCTTATCTCAGAAATATAGACAGATACTGCTGATTATGTGTTTATATATAAGTATAATATTCTTGTATTATTTCTAACTATTGTTCTCATCTTGGTTAATATGTTATTATAGACATTGTTTCAACCAAGTACTTTCTGGTCATTATCAGATGTCCACTGATATGAGGTATCTGTTGATTGTGATATTTTGTCTGTGATATCAGTTATTGTTCATTCCTGCTGAATTGGTACATCACTACCAGATCCATGGATTGAACTCATGATCAACAGCATAGGATTATATTAATACCTAGTAAAGAAAATCAGTTTATTTAACCATTTTGGCTGTGAAATTGCATAAATAAGGATTTTAAAAAACCCTATGTATATATTTCATTATATGTTATTTATAACGACAGAAATATTTAATTAAATGCTCTGTTTATAATAAACAGTATTAACAACATTTACCGGATTGAATGTCCGAGAAATTGCATAGAAAATATGCTAGTTTAGGTACAAAGGAAGTATCTGGTTAGCAAGGTTGAATAACTGCTTTTAAACTACAAACTTATCCTTACTTGTCTAGGGAATGGAAAAGTATATATAATGCAACTCTGAATTTTTTTTTTTTTTTTTTTGCATGAATTTTAACCAGTCCGGAGAAAAGGTTACTTGCATATAGTGCAACCACCTATTTTTTGTATTCAAAATTATACTCTAGTATAAACAGTAATTTTTTTAATTTATTTTTAAAATTCTTTTACTGCATCAAGTTTAAAAAAAAAAAAAAAAAAAATTGATCAGGACTTCTCACAGATGGAAAATGTACATACCTTGCTGGTCTCCCTGAGGGTCTCTGTAATACCATTCATCTTCAGGCGCTTTCACTGGACTATCTGATATTTTCTTTGGTTCTTCATCCTAAAATAAAAACGGTGAAAAAACAAAAACAAAAAATAAACTCATTCCAAATTAAAATTTTGAAGCAAAAACTATTGTAGACTCTTCCCTCAAATCTCACAAATTGCTAGTAGTGTTTGTAGCAAAATAAAATACCCCCCCCTTTTCAGCCAATAAAAAAAAAAAAAATAAATAAATAAAAATCAAGGTAACCAATATTAAATGGAATAAAAAAGTCTATTCCATATATACAACAAATTTTAATCATCTATGACATTGAACTGATAGTGAATAACACTACAATCCAAGGAGTTTTGATAATCTCAATCATATTGAGAAACTTGAAAATTGTCTGAGAAAAGTTGAGATCAAATTTAAACAGTAACAAATCAATAGAATTTATTGACATTGGATTAGCAATTCTTAGAATAAACAATAGAGAGCTACTTACTTCTTCTGTGACATCAGCAACAATATTTTCTGCCGTTTTCTTGAGCCTGTCCAGGGTATCTTCATCTGAAATAGCACCAGAATTATTGTTGTTGTTGCTGTTGTCATCACCATCTGTTGAGAGGACCTCTCTGTGAGGTGAGGATAAAAGTGATTCCGAGGTCATCATCGGACAGTTTGGGGCCAGGTTGGGAGGTACACTGGTCACAGTTTCTTTCTCCTGCCTGCAAATTGGAGGCTCAGGTGGGGAACATGAACTGACCTGGCCAACAGGATGGACCACTTTATGAGGGGACTTCTGTACACTATTTACAACTGGACTCGTTCGCAACTGCTTTACTTCCACTGCCCTTTGTTCTTCATCTTCCCCAAGTTCATTTGCTGTTTGTCCATATGGAGGACCTTCTTGGTGGGCACTGTCTCCTTCACTCTACAAGGAGAAAGTATTAAATGGTGACAGTTGAATTGGTGAAATAGCCAAGTCCAAGTCACATTTTCTATCTCAGCGAAATCAACACAATGAAGAGGCTTACATGAATGAGGATAGAGTTAAGAAAGAAATCAAGTTATGGCACCAAAGATTTAAAGACCTAAACAGAAAAGAGTTCAAAATGCAATGCTCACTGTTTTTGATTCTATCTGTTCCTTTTCATCAACCACTTCTTCCCAATTTTCATCAAGATTAGGTGCAATTTCTTTTTTCTCTCTCCCATGATGCCTTAGTTGGCCAGATTTCATTGGTTCCTATGTAATAGAAAATGGGGAGAGAGAAAGAGTCACAGAAATCTTAAAAAGCCTGGGTTTTAAATCATTATTTTTTTTTTTTTTAAGCAAACTAAGTGGCCACAATCAGCATTTCGTACATCAAATTCACCAGCATTGACATACTCCAAATATTTCTTCAAGCTTAACAGTCACCTTCTGCCATAATAGCTACAGGAACTCTTGCAAAAGCATGAAAAATATAATTAAATATCTTCTGATCATTTAAAATTAGTTATTTACATGCACATACTGACTTATAGATTAAACCTGATGACGCATGAAAAAGTGTAAACAAATTATCTACAAATTGTTTTTTTACCTTGTTGGAAACAAATATTCCATTGGAATCAAAAGTTCCTGTTTCATTATAATCATCTTCATTGCTGACACTCCATTCAGGCATGTCTGAAAGAAAGGCCATAATTTTATTAAAAAAAGATAAAATATTGTTTAAGAAAAAAATAAAAACAAAGCCAAATGTTCCAATTTTGAGGTTTTGAAAATTATACAAATCATGGAATTTTCATTTTTCTCATATGAACAGAAAAAGTATTAAACATTTTCCGTATGTCATTTGATGAAAGTAATTTTTGTTGTATCAAGAAGTAAATGAAACAAAACTGCTAACCTCCTTCTTCCCACATTTCTGTACTTCGGCTGCGCTGAAAGCTTCTTTGTCTGTCACGGTCTCTGTCAAAAGTATGTTGTCGGTCTTTGAAGAAGACATTGCCTGTTGAGCTTTTGCTGCGATCGCTCTCCAAGAGCCTCCACCTCTGATGACCTGAAATTTTAAAAGAAAAAAAGAAACAATCCCCATTGTTTACAAACTAAATTGAGGGGGAGAGAGAGAGAGAGTTGAAAGAGATCCCGTCATCTGTTGATGCCAGCTGTCAAAGAAACATTGACGAAGCTTGAGAGAGGGGGAAGAGAGAGAGAGAGAGAACACAAGTGATTGAGTGAAGGATAAGAATAATTAGATTTTTACAAAGACAGTTGGGCAATTCTGAATGTCAGGCTTTATATAATCAAAGAAAAAAACCTTGGTTATTTGATCGACCATACAAGAAGAATGATTACTTTGGATTTTATACCTTTTCTATTTAATATTCAATTTTTAATGCATCATATGATCTGAATCAAAAAGTTCAGAAAAATCTGAGAATTAAGACACCCTAATCTTTGTTTTCAGTATAAAATATTTCAAGATAAGCACTTGATAATTTCCAAAATGATGATACTTCATTGAAAAACATTTGATTTTTAATGATTAACAAACAACTATTCATCAATCAGATAAAAAGGTATAACCTCTGCTGAACATGCCAGAAATCAAAGCAAAATTGAAAAGAAATTAAGATGATAATTTTACCTCATCAAAACAAAGTTATTAAGAGACAGATGAGAGGTGGGTGGGGAGTAGATACTTGAAAGATTCTGATTTAAGTCACTATTGTCCTTTGAGAAGTTTATTGTTGCTTCCCAGTCTGTGAGCTACTCACAGTTTTAACAGATTTTTGTTCATTTAATCCCAAAAGGTGTTCAACTGTCACACTGTAACAATGCAAAAAAGCCTAGGCTTTTTATTCATTTCTCTAAAAGGATGACAGTGAATGAAAATACTGTTGCCTTCAAGTTTATTGCCAAAGGCTTACAAAAGAAAAAAAAGTTAGCATTGTCTTGAGTTTTTTGGGGTTTTTTTTAATAATGGACTGAGTAAAAGCTTTGAAACCGTTTCATATACTAGTACAAAATGAATAATATTTGTAATGACATTTTCTTTTAAGACAGTGTAGAACAAGACAGAGCAGCAGTTAAAATATAGAAACAAGCAATCTTTAAAGAATTAGTATGCATTTAAAATATACTACATAAAAGGATTTTTTGCTTGCAAGTCCCAGCACTTACACTACTACCAAGTTCTAAAGATTTCAAAGAATTTGAAAATTGCTGGATAGACTGTTACAATAGTCAGTAATTAAAGTAAATAAATGAAACTAGAAATCAAAAGCATGAATAATTAAAAATTTTAAGCAGGGAAAAAAAAAAAAAAAAAAACAAATCCTCAAAGATAAATTTTAACTAGGTACCTCCACTAATTCACCAGAAAAAAAAGGAGCATACTATAATGAAATAAAATGCCCCAAACTTGATGAAAAGTTTTATTGTCAAAATCTTTTGTTATTAAGAAAGAAAAAAAAAAAAAAAAAAAAAAAATCAAAGTATTCTTTTATTTAATTTTTTAAAACATTGAAAATCGATTAAAAATCTTGTTTTTCTTGCATCAGTGGATGAACTATAAATTAGAATAGCAAATTTTAGTGCTTTTTATGGTGAAAGACACATTAATTTAGAAATTCTTGCAAAAACCAAATAATTGCCTGATTTTGATAAAACTTTCAGAAATTATTCACAAATGAATTTCACCCCACTTAATTTTATGAAAACTAGGGAAATTTTTCTGCAAAAGAGACATAAGGGAGTTGGACATTTCAAGAAGAGGAGAAATAAAGGCTTGCCACCAGGGAGAAGCATGCTTGATGGAAAGAATAAGGTGACATCGGGAGAGAGCATCTTCACATGCATTCATTACAATCGAGACTGACACTCCCATGTGGGCCTGTACAACCATAATAGAGGCTGTACCACCATCAGCAGCTGAGGCATAACTCTTTGGGTGCAGATCCCAGGTTTCTTGAAACAGACTGATGCCACACACAATATTAGTTAAAAGCAGAACACTTTGGAGAATTTAAATCCTCAATTTTTCTTTTTTTTGTAAAACTGAACCCAGTCTTAATGAAAATGTTCTGAATAATAAAATAAACGATAAAACGAAGACATTATTTAAAAACTTTATATTAAGGACAATATTGTCTTAAAAAATAAAAATAAAAGTTTTTTTTTTTTTTTTTTTTTTTAACAAGATTTGCTATTGTTTTTCTTTTACAATTTTAATTAGAATAATTTATAAAGTTTTAAATCTTTTAAAATTCAGTTTTAATGTGTAAGTGAAACTATATTTACTAATCATATCGTAATGCTTAATACAATCTGACAACAAGTATTTTTAAAAAGAATTTTGAATTGTTTTTGTATATGTGAAAATATGCAGATTTTTGTAGATACAGTTGCCCATACACATTATCAGAAAATAAGAGCGATTATTACAGTAAATTTAAAGCCAAAATTCTCTAAAATTCAATAAGACAGATTAAAGAATGTTTTCTTAAATTAAGATTACTGTGTACTTAATTAAAGAGGCAGGTCTTACATTCTCCCCCAAGTTAATGCCACCATAGAATAACATTAGATAAAAGTCTGTCATCAAGCTGTCAACATAAATAGCTACCACTGTGTTAAAAAAAAAAAAAAAAAAAAAAAAAAAATGCATTTCTGCAACATTTTAAACTTAAAATAAATAGTGGTTTCAAATCAGATTAATTATACTTTAAATCAGCTAATATTCTTTAAAGTTTCAGAAAAGTAGATTTTATTTTGAAAGATTTTTTTTAAGAGAGATTTACATTTTTATAACAGTGTGCTAAAATGGTGCAAAATACCAAATTTTTAGAAATATCAAAACTAAAACTCCTTTCAATCAATTTAATCTATCAGTTTGAAATTAAAACTAAAATAAAAGCTTCAAGATTTTTCATTTTTTAATTAATTTTAAACGATAGGTATCATGAATCTATGGAGGTACCTATTTTTAACATTTATAAAAACTCAATGAAAAATCTAAACTATTATCAAGCCAAATATTTTTGCTAAAAATTAAATTTTAGCTTATATTGGAAAATGTTTAGAGCCAAATGAAGTTGCAGTCAAGCAGTTCTAATTGCATACCAATTATTTAACTTCAAGATAAAGCTACATTGAAAGCAAATTAATAAGTGAAACAAAAAAAAAAATGTAATGTTTGCCAATGGATTTACAATGCTCCAAATTATTTTAAGGATTTGAATGAATTTTGAAATCAAGTGTTAATTTATAAAGTTTCCACTTATATAAGTAAATAGATCTTATAGAACAAAAATTCTTGAGGATCCAGTTTTTAATCACTTTACATTGGCCTAACCTTTATTTTGAACAACTTACCCCAACGTGGCCCCATCTTCCTCCAATCTCCTTCGTCGTCGTCTTCGGTAACCAAAGGCATGACTGATTATTGTAACAATGAGAAAGATGATATTGGAATTGAAGTGACAATGAAAATGAGAGCTGAAGGGTGAATGACTACAGCATTAACTTCTGACATTCCTTAAGGACAGCAGAGGCAGCAGCAAGTTGCAAAAATAAAGACACAAGAAACATGCCACATAGATAAATATGCAACCTATTAGATTCCATGTCCTTTCAATAAGTGGACATGGTAACTACATGCTGTTGCTCAAGCAGAAGAAAAAGGTTTTGTCATTCTCAATGTCTAATCAATCATTTAACAGAACATCCAACATTCAAAATATTTTTAACTTTTCTTTTTCAGTGACTTGTTGATTAAAAGAACTAAATATCTTATTGAAAGTCACAAACTGATAATAAATGGAACTGGATTTTGTTTCAAACAGTTTTAAGATAGGTAAAGTAATTTAATTTTTTTGAAATAAAATTGTAAATTAAAAATAACAATTTGCATGTCTATAGATTTACTTCAAATTATTTATCCTTATTCTCTGGGGATCAGCAATCAAAGTTCAAAGTTATTTAATTCAATTTTTAAGTCACCAAATTTTTAGTTCTTAATAGAACAGTGACTCAAGAAACCAAAGAAAAAAAAGCTGTCAACTGATTATTAAAACTGAATAGCTTGATTCTGATTCATATAATTTAGAAAATATAAAGATAGTTTTGCTTTAACTCGAAATCTAATTTCTTTTAGAAAATCTGAAATAATTCAGCAAAGATCTGCAGTAAATATTAAAAAAGTCAAACATGTTTTTTTTATTCACAGATTATGGAATTTAGAAACACTGCTTAATTAGCTCTGAATATAATAATTCGAGTCAATTGAAGGAAAAGTTTTTTTTGGTAGGGAAAATTCTTTGGCACTAAGGTAAAATGATCTGCACATTAAAAAAAAAAAAAAAAAAAAAAATTTTTTGATTAGCATTATTTAGATATCTCTCTCAGTACAGCATTTGTCAATAAAAAATATTGTGCTATCATTTCAGAAAATGGACCCTGTTCATAATATAAACAAAGTATCAAAATCAATTTTTTTTATTTTTACCTTGTTTTTGTGTCCAAATGTCAGATTTGAAACTGGGCCACATAACTGCACACTACTGATATTGCCCCCCGCCGCTTCCAATTAAGATTTTTTTTTTTTTTTTTTAAATAAATTTTTTTTTGCAAAGCAGATTAATATATTTTCCTTTTTGTCTTTATTATGGAGGTAATTGCACAAATATAAGGAGATAAAAATGATTTATCTTAAATGCTAAACTGTATCCTACAACTTTAAAAAAGATTTTCATGTATATTCCAAGTAAAAAAAAAAAAAAAAAAAAAAAAGGTTTCATCATAACATTCAAAATTGAAAGAGGAATATCTCTAAATGTTAGGCTTCATTTAAGATAAATAATAAAGCCAAAAGGAAAATACATGAATCTGTTCTTCAAAAACTTATTTAAAAGTTTGTTTATTTAACTGGGAAAAGATGCAACATCAGTCTTATGCAGTTTCCAATAATGTGGACCCAGTTTCAAGTATGACATTCATAAATAGAAACAAGGTAAAAGAGAACTATTAAAAAAAAAAAAATTGAATCGATATTATATTTATAGAATCACACTCCTAAAGTGATCAACAAAAAAACAAACAGTATTTTTCAATTCTGACAAATGTCATGCTTACAGAAAGGTCTAATGAATGCTAATCAACAGAAATTAGTCATGAAAAATGTTTCTTATTTAAAAAACAAAAAAAAAAAAAAAAAAAAAAAAAACACAGATCACTTTCCACCTGAGTGGTGCAAATTCTTCTAAACATCTTATATCTCCTTAAAGGCAAAATTAGCTCAAGTCATCAAGTTTCATTCAATTTACTTGGTATGGAAGAACATGAATATATTTGCAATTGAGATTTTCTTTTAAATTTCATATTCTATCTGCAATTTTTTCTGACAAAAATAAAACTGTGATTGTACATTAAATATACACTCACAGTTTTATTTTTGTCAGAAAAAATTGCAATAAACAAATCCACAAGTTGAAGATTTAATAGTAACCAGATTAAAAATTCCATCATTAAAATAATGACAGTTTCCTATTTTAGTTTCATATGCTGTTAGTAACTACATCTTTCTAAGATTTTTTTTTTTAACTTCAGATTAAATTTTTATCAGAAGTTATTTCAATTCACAACTTAATTTCAAGTTTCTGCATTAAGGAGTCAGATAAAATTATAGATAAGTAAACATAAAAGCCCCATAGAGGGACTGTTACTGGTAAATAATTACTATTAAAACTTAATAGTTACTAAGAAATTATTTTGTATCAAATTCTCACTAAATTGCTTTGTATTAAAATGAATTGTTATCATAATATCTTACAGGTTTTTAGTTACAATGTATGGGGGTGAAATTAGATAGTGCGCAAGATAGAGAAGTGCTTGAATTTCTCTTACCAAACATGACAAGACAAATTTATTTTAATAAAGAAAATTGCAGAAAGATCTGGTTTATAGGACATAAATTTATGAAGTTTACATTCATTCATTTTTATATATATATATATATATATATATATATATATATATATATATATATATATGTGTGCAGAGAATCAAGTGGCAAGTTATTAGATTTGCAAACAAAAATGTAAGTTTGAAAGGTATAGTAAGTGGTTATTAGTTAAACAACAAAGCAAGTTTTTTTTTTTGGGGGGGGGAGAAGAAAATATTTAAAAAAAATAAATTAAAGAAAAAAATATTCAAATCATGAAACTTCTCCAAAATAACTGTTATCTTACTAAAATTTGGAAAACAAAACTCATTTTTACCCTCAAAATACAAAACCATCTAAATTGTTATACTTAATGTAAAAATTCAATAGATCAACATTATCAAAATATTTCAGTATAAAATATTATTTTGAAAGTATTCAGCAGGATTAGCTTCTATTTACAGTGTAATTGATTTCGGACAGATTTAAAAAATCTTTTGTCTTCAAAAGACAAAACTGGTAATGGGCTAGAGCTCTAACAGAGAAGTGAAATCTTTTCTAAAACTCACTCCTTGGTTATTAAAACGATAAAACATTTGTTATTTTCTATTTTCACTTCAACCATAAGGCATAATATTCCCAGTTTTTAATTTGGAAACCAAATTATAGTATTTTATGAGAAGAATAGAATACACAAACAAGTGGATAGAAAACATGTCAAAAACAGCAACCTCTGCATAACCAATGACTAGAGATAATACAGCGTGACACGGTTCATGGACTTAACAAGTTTTCTTCAATTATGACAACTTGAGCAACATTATAAATTCTCTATATAACAAATGAATTACAATGTCTGAAAATGTTTACAGGTTCATTGGGGGAGCCAAATTTCAGTTAACACCAATATATGGGTGGGATTGGTGAAATAAAACCAAAGTTAATTTTACAAATTGAAATATTTTGTTCATGGAACAAGCATGAGACTAAAGATTCCTAACACAACTGCACCGAGTCAAAAAGATATACAGAGAGAAAAAAAAAAAATGAATGGTAAATATAAGCAGTTATTTACTTACCCCATCTTTCTCGAGAACCGGCTTTTCTCCAATCTCCTTCATCATCATCATCTGCTGATTTTTTATCCCGCCAGTTCTCATTACTAAATGAACGGGAATATTCTTTGTTAGGATGGGCCCCATCTTCAAAGCTCCGAGCAGAAAAACTTCTTTCATATCGCCTACTAAAGAAATAAAAATATGGAAGTAGACAATATCTTTGGTTATAACTGGACATAAAACATAGCAACAAAATTGTTTTCTTTACAAAGTTAAGATATTTTTTAGAATTAAAAATATGGCAAACAATAAGACAATTATCAACAAGACATTTTCCCCAAGAAATTCACCCCACAATCAGTTCCCCGATCCACTCCCAGGTGTCAATCTCATAGAAGACAGCAAAAGTAACTTGCCTTTCTTCCCAATTTTCTCGACTTCGGTTCCGAGTGAAACTGCTAGTCTCTCCGTCATCATATGATGGGCGTTGACCAAAACCTTCTGCACGACCTCTACCTGAAGCATGAGAAAGATATTTGCAACAAAGATTTATTATTGTCTTTAAAACAAAATTGCATTAAAAAAAAAAAAGAGATAGAAAAAGAAGCAAGAGAGAGAGACAACTGAGAACTTTTCAAAGAATTTGTCACAATCTTTGTTAAAATATCAAAACTCAGCTACTGTCTACACAAGCAATTATTTATTAAAGTTCAGTTTGTCAAGAATTAGAAATTGTTCAGACACAAAACCATATGCTCTCCAAACAAAACAATTATAATTTTGAATCTGCCACAAACTTGTCAGTGTCATACTGAAAGTGGAGAGCATTTGGATTAAATTTTTAGAAAGAATATGGTGAGTGAAAAATGATTCTGACAAATGAACAGTGATAATAGCAAAAAAAAAAAAAAAAAAATTCTGAACTTTTCCATCTTATATTAGGTATCCCAACACTCAGCTTACAGCCGATGAAATTCTTAACACTAAAAAAATGCATATATTCAAATCCCCATGTTATTTCATTCAATATCTCCATAAAAACATAATGCATACCAAATAAAAGCTTATTTCATGAACTTTGTTTCTATCTTATTTATTTTTATATGTTCTACAGTGTGCGAGGAACATTGCAGTTTGAAAATAGAGACATTTTGGTGATTTCACAAAATTTTAGCCATTTTTTTTTTTTTTTCACCGACGGCAATTTAGACTTCCTCACATTTTGTAACTTGTGCACTCCGCATGGTTTATTATAATTTTGGTAATACATTAGTTCAAAAGTTAACATTCTAAGCTTCATTTTCATATATTTTCTATTTTTTAACTTTAATAAGTTTGTAAACAATTCAAATGAAAAGTTTGAGCGTAAAATTCAAATGCTTTTTGTAAAAGTAAAAACACGGAAAATATATCAATAAAACGCTCATTTAATAATCTATGAAACTAAATCAAAATCAAATATGAATCAATAGCGCCATTTTGCATGTGTGCGATTATGTGTAACCATGTGTGACTCGCTCGGCCATCATTTCAACTCCACGCGAGACTCAATACACAGCGTCAACACGGACACAAAAGAATCGACCAGCATGTTTTCTATGGACAAAATTTAAGGAAATTGATAAGAATTTGTTTTAAATATTAATTTTCTATATGTAAAATGTAAATGGGATTTAAAAACCGTTTCCATCATAAAAAAATATGATACAAAAATCAATTTGTTTACTTTACACTCGGATTCAAATCACGAAAAAAAAAAAAAAAAAACATAGGACTTATTGATCGAAAAATGTTCATATTCAAAGAATGAGATAAAAAAACATTCTACAAAAAAATTCTAGAATGTCTTATGTTTTTGCAGTATTCTCACAATAATTATCAGCATTTCAGTTACCAAGTAACATTTTGTTTTGTTTAAAGTTACCCCTTCAAACAATTTTTTCTTTTTAAATTATCTAATGAATGGATTTTAGTTATGATTTGTTGCTATCTAGATACAAATTTATGATTTAATATTCATTTTCCTAATTTATTATTTCTTAGTAATATTTATTTCATACGGATTATGATTGTTTATTTTACTCTAAAATATTTTAATGTGTCAGTTTTAAGAACCACTGTGGAAATAGGTTTGTTGAGAAAATATTTTAGTACTTCGTTATTTGTTACTCAGGTATATGGATGACTCTAAATTTATATTTATCTCCGATTGTATTTAGTGCAATTTTTTTTATGAACTATGAAATTTTTTTTTTATAAACTCAAATTCAGTAAGAAAACAGACAATAATTTGTAGATGACTACTAAGTGTTAAGCTTCTCTCTCTCTACAATCCAGAAATTGTACATGTTGAGTCAGGACTGTACTTGTTCAGCATCTGCTCCATATACATTCTAATCTGTTGATTTTAGGTCATTTTAATCATAAATGGAAAGAGCACCCCCAGAAATGGCTAGATATGAAATTTGGTGTTTCTAGTGTAAGAAGTATTCATTTTATGACAATTCAAGCAAGCCTAAAAATCAGCCTTTCAAATACCTTGTGACAAAAGGTTAAAAAGCAATTTCTTTCAATTTTGAAGTGGAATAATCCAGAATATATCCATTCTATCACTCCCCCAAAAATTAGGCATGTTACTGGTATAATCATAATGTGATATTTGAAATTTGGGATGAATGGGGATCTTATTTCCAGTTTTATGAAATGCCAAACCTCAGGTTATGAGTTTGCACATCGTTACAGAAGTTTTGATTTATAAAATTTGCATATTCAGACTGAATTTATTTAAGAAATATGCAGTGATACTATCTGTAATTTTATTATTAATTTCTTTGTTATGTACCTAACAAGCTAGTATAATTTTAACTGTTGTTCTTAAAATATAGGAGTCCAAATATGGTATTTGTCCTAATTCATAATAGACAAAAAAATGGCTAAGTCGAGCACATGTGTAAAAATAAAAATAAATCTGCCAAAATTAAACGGTTTGAGATATTTTGATGAAATAAAAACTGCTAAGTTTCTTTCATCATGTAGATTAAGAAGATGCAATCAGATAACACCTAGTGCCTGTTTGAAATTTTCATCTGTGATACCTACTTATATGGTATGTTTACCAAAACTTTTACAAGCATTAAAGAATTTTTTTGTTTGTTTTTATTGTCTGTATTATTTGAGTACTGAAAGCATCTTCTGGTATAGTACATTGACAACATTGTTACTTCTAAAAGAAAAACACTGCCAGACCACTAACCTTTTATAAGAACAGAACAAGTTAGGTGAATGCTCTTTACTCACAGTCTACTTTGATCTGCATTAGATATTTGAAAACAGTACATTTTATAATGTTACATTTTATAATGATACCTACCTCTCCCTCGACCTCTTTCCCCTCCACCTCTGCCTCCCCTGCCGCTGCCACCGCCTCCTCCTCTCCCAGACATTCGAAGAACAGCACAACTGTTCACCGACTGCGCCATTATCCGCTGCAATAAGACACAATTATCACCAATATTAGCTCCATTCTACAAGGACTTTCAATTTAAAACTTCAGAAATAACAACATTAAATCAAGAACCCAAATTTGAATTAACGGTTGCAAGTGCAAAAGTCATCATTTACAGAAAAACTGATTAAAATTATCAAACTTTTATATTTAAACTAAATTTGATAATAAACAAATAGTTAAAATTTTTTGAATATGCTTATTGAAACTGACAGGCAACATTAACATTTTTCATCCAAAATTAATAAATTTTTAAAAAAAGATAAAATTTGCTATTTATAGTTTTTAAGTGATGAAATAGAAAAAAGGTGAAAAATGGTAAGGAGTAAAGCCATAGGATCACATAAAAAAACAACAAAACACAACAACAAAACAAAACAACAAAACACAACAACAAAACACAACAACAAAACAAAACAACAAAACAAAACAACAAAACAAAACAACAAAACAAAACAACAAAACAAAACAACAACAAAACAAAACAACAACAAAACAAAACAACAACAAAACGAAACGAAACAAAACAAAACAACAAAACAAAACAACAAAACGAAACAAAACAACAAAACGAAACAAAACAACAAAACGAAACAAAACAACAAAACGAAACAAAACAACAAAACGAAACAAAACAACAAAACGAAACAAAACAACAAAACGAAACAAAACAACAAAACGAAACAAAACAACAAAACGAAACAAAACAACAAAACGAAACAAAACAACAAAACGAAACAAAACAACAAAACGAAACAAAACAACAAAACGAAACAAAACAACAAAACGAAACAAAACAACAAAACGAAACAAAACAACAAAACGAAACAAAACAACAAAACGAAACAAAACAACAAAACGAAACGAAACAAAACAACAAAACGAAACAAAACAACAAAACGAAACAAAACAACAAAACGAAACAAAACAACAAAACGAAACAAAACAACAAAACGAAACAAAACAACAAAACAAAACAAAACAACAAAACAAAACAAAACAACAAAACAAAACAAAACAACAAAACAAAACAACAAAACAAAACAAAACAACAAAACAAAACAAAACAACAAAACAAAACAAAACAACAAAACAAAACAAAACAACAAAACAAAACAAAACAACAAAACAAAACAAAACAACAAAACAAAACAAAACAACAAAACAAAACAAAACAACAAAACAAAAAAACCAACAAAACAAAAAAACCAACAAAACAAAAAAACCAACAAAACAAAAAAACCAACAAAACAAAAAAACCAACAAAACAAAAAAACCAACAAAACAAAAAAACCAACAAAACAAAAAAACCAACAAAACAAAAAAACCAACAAAACAAAAAAACCAACAAAACAAAAAACCAACAAAACAACAAAAAAAAAAAAAACCAACAAAAAAAAAACAAAAAAAAAAAAACCAACAAAAAAAAAAACCAACAAAAAAACAAAACAAAAAAAAAAAACAAAAAAAAAAAAAAAAACAAAAAACAAAAAAACAAAAAACAAAAAAAAAAACAGCCTTTACTCCACCCCTAGCTTTTTTCCAAATACATCAAGGGGTCGGGTGGATTAAATTAATTGGATATAAAATGGAAACCTAACTTTATAACAAGCAAAAGTAAATGTAGGTATCCCAAACTAAAACTTTATTTTCAATACAGGTATAGCAAGCTTTAAAAAAATAAAAAAAATAAAAATAAATAAATAAATAAATAAAAAAATTTAAAAAAAACATGCACACAGATTTATCTTAGTAGCCTAATTGGCAACAAATTTATGACCATTCAAATTTGGCCAGAAACCAATTTTAGCAGTTCATAACAGAAGATGCTAGTATTAGGCTAGTTAAAAAAAAAAAAAAAAATCATAATAGTAATGTCATATATATTAATGGAATCAATAATTATTAGATCAGACCAGCTAAAATATTGGGACAACTTCTTAAAAACAATAATAGTTAAAACATGACACAGAAGGGAAATTTTGACTGTTCACATAAGTTTCAATTCAACAGTTAATACCTTGCAACTTCTTGCTGTGATTCATATAGGACAAAAGAAATGAAGCTAATTTTTTTCAGTAGTACATCAATAAAAAAGCTCATATTTATACAATGTAAAAACAGTTAGCAGTGCAATTTGACAGTAGGGCGAAAACAGGTCAAAAGTATACCCTGAACTTACCATAAAAACATATCCAGACATACATGACAAACTTTGAAATTTTACCAATTACCAATAGTTCTTTTCTCTAATATAAATGCATTTTTATCATAGATGTATTTAATTTTGGAAAATTTTGTGATTTTATGCAATTTTTAACTTTATTTTTATTGTAACTGATGAAAAAAGTTTCCTATTCTAATGGCAATTTACAGTCTGAACTTGTTTATATTCCTGGCACACTATATCACGTGAAAGGGGTATTATATCAAAGTCCATCTAAACAAAAATGTGGACACAACTTGTGTCATTTCATCTAACAAAAACCATAAAAAATAACAATTTCTGCTTTTTAGTTTTGATGACAACACTGGATGGAGATACAATATCAAAGACCTGATCAATGTAAAAGCTGAAGTAATAGTATACTGCAAACCATTGGCCTTAGCACTCATAAAGTCATTCTTCATGACAAATGATAGAGTAGTTTGAATGTTTAGATTCACTGAGTGCTTTAGAAGAGGTGATGAACTTCCATTACAAGTTATACCATCATAATGGCTATTCCTTTCAGTTTTAACTTTATCAGCATACATTGCATGCAACTTGGGGGTTCCCTTCAGCATACTTCTCCCACTCAAAAAAAAAACAAAACAAAAAAAACTTTCAGGGAGTCCATCCACTGAACAGAAGGTTAATATGTAAATTTTATTAATCACTCTGGCATTGAAAGCACTAATGCATTAAAAATAAAATAAGAATATTATGAAAAGACAACAAATTTGCAAAAGCTGAACTATAATAAAATGTACCTTTTTTTTTTTTTTAAAGAAAACATAAAAATTTCATTTTAAATTCCTAACTCTTAATTCCTAGAATTAGTAAACAAATAGTCATTTAAAAAAAAAAAAAAAAATTACATTTCAATTAATCTATAATATATCCAGTTCATTTTTATAATATATAGCCAGTTTCATTTTTTAAAAGAATATGCAAATAAATTTTCAGTTCAATCCTAAAATCTCAAGAATTAGAGAAGATATTGCCAGAGTCATAAATGTAAATGAAATGAATGATCATTAACAGGAAAAATGGACATCTGTTTAAAAATTCAATTTTAATTCTTTTTGACCAACAAACGTTCAGTGTGAAATTTAAATAACTAAGTATATATCCATTGAATATATTTATTTTATATCACTGGTTTTACTTTTTTCTTTTTGTAAAAATGTACATAAAAGCAACTGAAGCAAAAGCAATTTGAACATGACAGTTTAGATAAAATACAATATGTATTTTATATAGTTTTAATATGCATCATTAAAATAAATATAAGAAAAAGATTTAAACTGTAAATCAATGAAACAGGCTTGATTTAAAATTGGATTCAGCTGACAATGTTCATTCACTGTCAATGCATCAGACCCAACAGTTTGGCATGAAATGATTGCATTATACACATTTTTACATTTGCATGCAATTTCAAGAAAAGATTAAAATTTGCTTACATACTAATTTTAGTAGTTGAAATTTCACTATTTTGATACATTTTCACAGTGTAAAACTAGGACAGTTTGGAATGCTTAAAGTAATCCACCACAAAAAAATCTTATTACTAATATGGGAGTTGATAAAAAAATTGCATATTTGAATTCAAAAAACCACATTTACCTGTTCCTCTTCCGTAAGTGGTATGTAAGCTAAGGGGTCTTGAGCCTTGTCCACCATGATCAAGGGGTATTGTTTTAAATCCTCAGGTACTTTGCATGAAGGCACAAACAGTGCCAACATCTCTTCTCGGCCATAACGATGTTCTGCTAGCTTAAATTTCCCAAAACCAGGAGAGGAGGGCGGAGTAGCCACATTGGTTCCCTCACGCAGCCTGTAAAAAAGTTTTATGAAAAACTTAGAAATCATCAAGTAATCAGTTTTGATTAAGAAACAAGATTTTTTGATTTTTTTTTTTTTTTTCACCTTAAAATAATTTTTATGCAACTTTTTATATATTTTTTTATATTTACAGTGTCTCAGCCATTTAATTTTTCCTAAATTCTCAGAAAGTTAAGAGATTTATGGAATATTTGCACTTTTAATGTACAGAATATTTCATACAATATCTATCAATATTAGTAGACTACATGTGAC
The DNA here is from genome assembly GCA_963932145.1 of Acanthosepion lycidas. NCBI lineage: Eukaryota > Metazoa > Mollusca > Cephalopoda > Sepiida > Sepiidae > Acanthosepion > Acanthosepion lycidas. Next base: position 563,985 of record OZ010596.1, read on the forward strand.
TTTTATATAAGAGTTACATGTAGTCTACTAATATTTATACACGTCTTACAATATTTTCTAAGTTTCAAATTAATATCCAGATTAGCAAAACTCCAAGTACAAATATAACGCAGTTAAAAATTACAGAATGCAAAAAAGTTTTCAAAGACAAAAGATTGAAAACATTGTCAGTGTGATAACAAAATAATAAAGGCTACATTAATGTGAAATCTATGCTCCAAGTTCTGAACCTCATTTCAGAACATGTTCACGCATTGATTTTGTCATATTTTTATTCTATTTCTTCAGCAATCCAATCTTTGCTAGTAAATTGTTGTCCAACAATGTAAACCTCTCTTCAGGTTAGCATCACATGAATAAGCAAGCCATTTCAAACAAGTGTCTGAAACTCATTTTACTCAAATATTCATTAATTTTCTTTCTGAAAGTGTTAGACTGCTCCTTAAAACATGACTCATACAAGTATTCCTAGGATTTTTCATCTAGTTATGTTTCTACATTGGAGAGAGAGAGAGAAGCTTTGAGGAAAACAACAGTATACTCACTTCTTTATGGATACACATAATGCTATATATATATATATATATATATATATATATATACTGACAAGTTTAAAATATCAAATTGAAAGAAACCAAATTTCAAGGAAAATATTTGCTATCAGCTGATAATATTATAAACAATAAGGTTTTATTTCTTCATCACCCATTTCAGTTATATAAATATGAATTAATTACATCATGGGTCACAGAAAAATAAATGTTATAAAAACTCTAGACACTAAAAAAAAAAAGAAAAAGAAAAAAAAAGAAATTAATTTAATTTAATTTAATTTAATTTTCTTATGATTATTAAAATACTACTTCAAAGCAACATCATAAAACAATTTATTTTGGTCAAAACCATATCAGGTAAGAGCAAAATATACAGACCATTCAGGACCAAACTTCATTGTTTCTGCCATTTTTCTTGCTCCTGGAAAAGAAAAAGTTAAAAATTATATCAAACCGTTTTTGAAAAATTTTTTATTGGTTGATTTAATTACTTCTGGCATTAAGATAAAAGAACTTAAGCAACATATCACAAAGCCGTGGAAGAAAAACAAAACAAAATCCATTTGAATAAAGATGTTCTGGGTATGATTTTTTTCAAAAAGAAAACCAAATGAGAAATCCCAAAATCATTTCTACAAAGACTAAAAGATAGAACAATAAATTGTTTTCAATTTATAAAAAATTAAGAAAATTCTATCAGAAGAAAGCTAATTTTTAAAATTCTTTGCCAAATATATTTTTCAGTCATCTTCTATTTTGATTTTAGTTGTAACACAAAACCAAAAAATATTTCCAAAACAAACAAGATTTGTAACAGAATAATATGGGACCTCACCAGGCAGGAAGTTATTTACAATCTAGTTTTGCAGTTCATTACAACTGTAGAGAGTAGTTATGTTCAATTGGTACCTCTCCACTTGAGCACCTATGTCTCCATCATCATAGCAGTCTTTTTTTTTTTTTGTTGAGGCAAGACTGGGGTTCATCTTCAAATTTGTACTATTTTATCTATGACTCCTGAAACTCATGAAAATACTTCAGTGGTTATAAGTTCACAAATATCACATTGTGATTGATTTATTCTGACCAGTTTCCGAGTTATTTATATTTGGACAAATGTCGTCTTTGTGGTGTCAATGTTTCAGCCATTGTGCTCTCCAGCCTTCTTCCAGTCTCTGTTGATCCAGGTAACCTTCTGAGGAATTTAAATCTGAATTCTTTATTTAATTGTTAATTTTTTTCTACAGACCATATCTGTAGTTATGACATCTTGTTTTTATTTAGTACTGCTCATTCTGTTTCTACTGAGTGTTTACTACCTGGCCCATGAATTGAACTCACAATTACTGTCAACAAACTTATGAAGCATTGTTTTAATATGCTAGGCTAGGCTATTGCTCCATGTCAATTCTGAATCTAGGACTTGG